>CM067219.1:132229943-132829943 GCA_034190945.1 Octodonta nipae | reverse complement strand
TAGCTACTTGAAAGTTGCTGGTGACGAATATCGACGTATTTTGTTTTGTACATGGTTTAGAGACATGTGCCTTGACAATCCACAGTTTCCATTAAAGGTGTTATGATCAGATGAAACTAGATTTCTTAACTGCGGTATGTTCAATAGACACAATGAGCATATATGGGCTAAAGAAAACCTTTTCCATGTAGAACAAAGATGACCCCAGATAAAATTTGGTTTTAATGTTTGGTGTGGTATCATAGGGTCTACTATTCTGGGGCTTTTATCTATGACGAATCACTTACTGGGGAGCGCTACTTGCATTTCTTGCAATACACTTTTCAAGACATTTTGCATAATTTGAATTTGAGAACTCGTTTAGAAATTGAGCGGTTCCAACATGATGTAGCAGCTGCTCATAACTCATTATTAGTAAGACAACACGCGAATGGCCACCCCGGTCTCCCGATTTGGCAGTTATAGACTTCCATTTATGGGGTGCGCTAAAAAACAGAGTATACAAAAGAAAGTATAACACAGTTGGTGACCTAAGGGAGGCGGTATTACAAGCAATTGAAAAAATTGATAGGCGGTCTGTGAGGAAAGCGGTCATGTCAATCTTAATAAGATACAATTTTTGTCTAAATAACAATGGTGGACTTTTCGAACATAAATTGTAACCATTATTATGTACTTTAATTTCTTAAGTTTTTAGTAAGTACCTACTTTTTTAGTTTTTTCGTTATATCTGATATACCTAATAAAAAAATCGTTCAATGTTTTATGGAATAGTTATTAATAAATCAATCCATTTCATGGCTAACTACGTCAAAAGTCAGAAAAACATCCATAACTTCGTTATTTTTATGAATAACTATATCGAGTAATATATCGTTGGAAAGCTCTAAAAATGTCCGATTTTTTAAGGTCATAGTCAACTTTGGTTTCCATTCAAAAAAGATAAGTTTGTGTCATATCTTGAAAACCAGAGCTGTCACGCAAACGAGGACATGACAATCATATTCGGGATACAATTCCCCCCAATTTTGATATTTACACTTTTTTTATAAAATCAAAAACAAAGAAGCTAGAGGGATTTGACTAAATCGACAGTTTCATTTTTTTTAAATATCTAGTAAGCCATGACTTTTTACAAAAATCCGAAAGTGTCATTAAATTGGGCCAGTAAAACTGCAAATCTTTTCCAGATTACCATAGCTCTATCTCCGTGAGTTTCCGAGATCCTCATACTGATCCTCAACAAAAACTCACCCTGTATATATATATATATATATATATATATATATATATATATTCTTATAGAATTCATTTAACGCCACCAGAAAAAAAAAAGATAATCGTTCCGATAAGAACAGTGAGAAAACGAAATAAAAACTGCTCTATATAAAAACTCTAAATAACGGTAGTCCCGAAATTTCGATGACTGTAAAAACGTTGTGGTTGACAGGATTCCAACCAGACTGGCACGCGAAAATACTGGAAAATTCTTGGAACAATTAAATTTTATATATAAAGGCGACTACTTTATGCGAGGGAGCTTGGTTTTGAAGCAGTACGTACGATACCAGCTCACAGTATTAGACAATGTGTTTTTGTAAGTTTATTTGTTTATTTTGATAAGAATAAATACGTTGATAGTGAATGTGATTATTTGTGAACTTTGAAGCCATAGAATTTATTGCAATATATATAAACAGCAAATTAAATAATATGATTACTTTTATGAAGATTATAAAAAGACTAATGTCAGTTAGAGTCACAAACAAAGTAATGGATTCTCATCCAGAAAAAACAGAAAATGGCTAGAAAGCGAAGCTCAAGGCAGAGCTCCTGTTAAAAATAAAAATCAAGTCGGGACTAAACGGCAATGTTTTGCCATAAGCGCAATTTTCTACTGGGAAATCGGAAAATCCACTTCGCTATAATGGTGAAACTATGTTTCTAAAGCTTGTACACGATTACTCCATTTAACGTTATTAAGTTTGCTCAAACTCTGTACTCTGATATCCCGTGTATCGACTGTGGCAACAAACTCATATCTCTATTATTTAAGCACCGTTCAAAATAAAACTCAAAATGCTAAGAGCCTTTAGCAAATTAAATCGGATTTCATATGCTTTCTGCAAAAAATGTACTTTATTAATCCAATGTTTTTATATTTTATTTTCGAAACGAAGTTAAATAATAATCCCAACCCAAATGTTGAAATGGCATGCGAAGTTTTGGGAAAACAGTTTCTTGGTTGGAAGTATAGTTCACGTCCTTAAAATATATTAAAGATTGCTTAATTGATCCAAAGTGTATATTAGAAACAATTAGTGGAGTTTAGGGATTAAAAAGAAAATTGTACCTTTTTATTGAAAAATGACTTTGAGTCGAATATCTTCAAATTAATCCGCTTAAACGAAGGAATTGAAAGCTATTCGAACAAGTTATAAAACCATATTCTAAATATGTAAAAAGTCAATATTGAGTTTGTTTAATGGACGAAATTAAATCTAAATAGCAGTAGCAATGATCAAATGGATAACGTGCAACAACAACATAAATGTCATAAGTGATTCTCACTAACAAAGAAATCACAATACCCAGAAGGTGTTAAATATAATATTAATTTCGTAAAACAAAGACGCTAGAGTAAAAAGTAAATGATTAAAATTTAAATAAAAAATGCCAAGGAGTTTAAGTTTTTTTTATTAAATTTGTCAAAAATGTGTTTGTCCTCCACGGTTATCTATACACTCCCCAAGACGTTATGGCATTTATTCAATAAGGTGGTCTATTTCATCTTGAAGGTACTTGTATTTTATGTCTTAGAACCTCCAAAGTCCATAAGTTTCCGAGCCTTCTTCCCATCATATCCAACACATGTTCTATAGGAAAAAGATTGGAAGTCTAGGGGTGGGCTTATAGATAATGCTGTAACAGTAGTTAACACTGTAATGTTGCCGGTACACACGTCTCTCGTCCGTAGGATGTCAGGTATAATTCGGGGATACTTTACAACCTTCCACTTACATAAAAAATGTATCGCGAGCACCATCTTTAACACACTCAAACAGATCTCTATACGTCCGTCGTCCGAAAAGACGATTAGGATTCAATCTACCAGTGACAAGAGCAAATTTAAGGGCATTTCAATATACAAATTTTAACAGTTGTTACGTGTTATATCACTTAAAAACTCCAGTACCTGAACTATCTCGTAAGCTTTCTTTCTTTCGGCATGTGCAGATTTACATTTTATTACTTTTTATTGCACTCTGAATATTTTGGCCTGGCAGTTATTGAAATTTCCTACTAGGAAACGACCCGAAACCATCGATCCCTTGCATCGAGCCGCGCATTTGTAGTTACCGACCTTTGGCGGATAGGACTGACGGATCGAAAAACACCTGGATGAATAAAATTAACACCGAAGGCAAGCAAAAAAGGGTACAAATTGGTCGAAATATCTTTCATCTTCCGCAAAATTTTTGGTTAGTTAGTTAGGGAGTAGAATGAATATATCCATTCATAAAAAAAGCATTTTAAAGAAGGGTACGAACCCAACCTGGGTGGTCATATCTGGCAGACGAGAGACGTGTGTATAGGCACCATAATATGTGCACTCGAGGTTAAGGATAGACTCGTTGGGCGACCTAGACAATCCCAGATATGACCAGGGGTCTGTTTCATAATCAACTTGTAACTTGTAGTTTTGTAACTTGTAGAATTAGCAACATCAAAATTATTCTACAAGTGACAACTTGTAAAATCCAAAATAGTAGTATTCGACATATGCAGGAGAATAGCACAGAACACAGATCATACAAAAAACAGAGAGTAGCGCCACCTAAAATGCGCAACTATTGTCAAATAATGACGTTTATACAAAGACAATAAATAATAAATAATGTTTTTAGATAAAGTTGAAAATGCTACATAGAAAAACGGAAATAAACACAGGTTTTGAAAATATGAAACGGTATATTTCCAATCTTAAATTGTGATAAGAAATAAATAAGTTTTAACACATGTGATAAATGTTGAAGAGCTACGAAATAATGACAATAATTATTTAATAGGATCACACATCACTCCTCAAATACAAATGACATTAACACAATATAAAACAAATTTAAATGTAAATAATCTCATAACTTTAAATCTTATGAAACACACATTGGTATTGGTAAATTTTACATCTTAATTTATTTATTATGTCAACATGAACTTTTCAAATCATCCAAATATCACAAAGAATTTAATTGTGCCAACTCATTATTATGTGTCTTTATTTTCAATACCAACAGCACATTGTTTCCAGAAGAATTTAGGTGTTGACAACTCAGTACACTTCAGATTGGTCACCCGATATATAATGGTTGAAATATTGCGTGAAGTCGAATTAAAGTTACAGAAGGTGGTAAAAAACTATATAAATAGTAAGCGTGCATAGGGTGGCCTTAGGCAATCGCATTTACAGAACACTTGTACAAGGAATCATATTTTTACAGTGTGGTTCAAAAAATGTTCAAAAATGCGATAATTAGTAGTTCGGAAGCAGTCGCACATACATGGTAGTTAAAATATAGTATAATTATTGTTATACAGTGTATTTAAAAAATGGAAGTGGAAAATGTGTTAGTAATAAAATAAAACAGATTATTTTGCAATTTCTAGATAAACGATTTCAACTTCATTTCTTTCAATGGGAATTATCATTTTTCTTTTTGTATTATATTGTTCTACCGTTTACTAGATGAGTTATTTTAATCTAAGAAATTTCATGTTTACTAAATTGTTGTCTTAATTTCGACATACTATTTGTTTCTCTTACCATTTATCGTTAATTATGTATGCAAAACAAGTTAATTTTCGTTACTTTATAGACACAATTGGTCGAATTTTGACCACTGGAGATATCAGTTGTAATAAAAACTCAAATTTATCAAAAAAATATTAATTTTATGACCTTATAACCTCATACAACTTTCGAATACCTTACCATGAGCAATATAAAAATCACCAATTTACTGGGTGTTCTATTTAACTAACATATCGATTACGTCATAAGTGAAAATGACGTGGTGATAAATTCTTTGCATTATCTCAAAAATGCCCATTATTTGTATGGAATATTTTTTTACGTACTACCTGGTTAAGATACTAAAACTAGAATATGCATATGCAGGTTACTGTTCTGGAAACCATTTTTTGTGAGCCTTGTAAGTTTAGTTCTAAAAGTTGTCGACGAATCATCCTGTCTAAATCAACCGATTTGCTCATAACGTACAAATAAAGCGTTGCACCAACTTATTGGTTTTTCAATCGTTACGAAATTAAATTCAGTTCAGAGATTTATTCTCATTTGAACCTGTCCTACCGGAAAGAATTTCCCAACAAAATACACTGTGAAAATTGAAAATAATAGCCGGAAGGCTCTAAGTAAAAAAGAAAGAACGACAAAATTGCATTAAACCTTATACGAAAAATAAACTAAAGACAATATTTAACGATGTGTTAATGTTTTGGTACGAGAATCGAATTCAATTAACGGGGTAATTAAAAAATAATATCGATATGGCCTCCAGGATTGCTAATGTATCTCGATTGTTTTTTATCAATAAGGTATTCTAGTTCAGCAGAATAACCTATAGATTTAAAAATTTTATATAAAAACCTTATGGCAAAATTATACAGGGTAATTCTAATTGAGATCTCGGAAATTACATAAGATACAAAAAAGTTTAATTGGAGTCAAAATTGCAATTTTTCAAATTTAAATTTTCCGAATTGTTCCAAAAATATTCGAAACAAAAATTTAAAATTGGAGATTTTATTTTATTGCAGCTTTATTTGAATAGAAAAAGCAAAAGCAAATATGACTTATTCAGATTTGCAATCGGATGTTTCTTTCCTCGGCTGCCAACATCAACTTTTTTAGACACAATATTCGATTTTACTACAGAAAAATAGTGCATTTCATACTGATTTCCGATTATCTTACAAATAACGATGATACTAGGGACTTTTTGAAACCCATTATTTAAACTGACGAACGTATTTTTCAAACTGAGGCGTTTTTTATAAAAATAATGATAATATTTTGGAGTCAAAATAATCTAGACACACAACTATGTAAACTATTTGCCTAAATCAAACACTTCATTAAAAATGGGTCACTAGCTCTTAGTCTATTATGAAAGAATAAAAACCATAAACCCATAATAGTTCTACAATTTAAAGAAACTAATTTTTCAAGACAAATGCGCTTCTGTGAGTGGTATAGTCAGAAGTATAATGGAAATTCCGATTTTTATAATTGGGATATTGAAAACCCCACGACGTGGCAAAGAGATGTTTACGAACCAGAGTTGGAAGTAACGTTTGGGGTTGGATCATTGGTAATTTAATCTAAGTTACATTTTTTTAATTAAGTACCTATTATAAAATTGTGATTTTTTCAGTAAATCGACCTATAGGACCATTTATGTTTGACTACAACTCAGTAATGTTATTTTGCTACAAACAAGTAACGGCCTCCTTAGAAAAATTAAGGCCTACCTTTATGAAGTGTAATATCTCGACCTTTCCCCCCATCTGATCTCCGAAACTAGAGAGTCTAATATTTTGAAAAAAATAGGGAATATAGAACGTTGCCGAGTTTACAGGAAAATAATGGCGAAACCGTTAGTATTAAATTTTGCGGGAAAATTTTAGAATTTGAAAAAAAATTTTTTTTTTCAAGCGCATCACGTAATATATGAAATGAAACGGCTCATTCTGAGGAACACAAATAATATATATATATTTAAATTTATTGGTGTAAACTATATTAGCAAAAATATACAAATATTTACTTATTCCCCACCTTTATCTCCGAAACTATAATATTGAAAAAAATGAGAGAGATAGCACCTCATATGAATTTTACCGGAAAAAAAGGAGACACCCTACTATTAATTACAAGGGAAAATTACATAATTAAATGGAAAATATAAATCAAAATTGGTTCTAACGCCTTAATAAATATATTTGTTTTATATTTTTTAAATAAATTATTTAAAAGATAATATAAAAACAACAATATAATTTTTTACCAATTCTACACCCCCATATCTCTAAAACTATAAGCCCCAAAATTAAAAAAAAAAGTTAGAGATATACGCATCATCCAATATATCAAATCAAAGGACTCATTATGACGAATACAAATGTATTTTTTTCATATTTATAAAACAAATATGTTAAAATATATTAACAAAAATATAAGAAAATGTAGTCCCTTTATTTCCGAAACTTTAAGACCTAAAATTATAATAAGTATATATGGCCTCAATTGAACTTTGCCGGAAAAATACGGAGAAATGCCTATTAATAATTTTGGGGGGCAAGTTATAACTTTATAAGACAAATTAGTAGAAAACCCCAATACTAATTTTGTAGGGGAAATTATAGAATTAAATGTAATGTATTGTCATGTAATACATCTTTTTTTTTAAATCATTTGTTTAAAAGATATTAACAAAAAATATTAAACATAGATTTGTTCTCCTTTTATCTTAGAAACTACACTATCTAATACTTTAAAAATATATTTTATTTGTATTTTTAATATAATTTCTCTAACAGATTTAGTAATTATTAATTATTTAAAGCTTGACCCATTTTCCCCTTTATCTTCTAAGCTACAGAACCTAAAATTCAAACAATAGATTATACAGAGACTCACTGAAAGTTTATTAGTAAAATAAAACCCTACTGTTAATTTTGGGGGCCAAATTAGAAAATTCAATAATTGTGTATATTTTTCAGCAAATTAAAAGATATTAAGGTAGATATACAAAAATGCACTCATTCCCTGCTTGTCTGAAAAACTTTGATTTACATTCTACCAAAAGTGGTACGGGACTCGCACTTTTCCAAATTATTTTCTGTTTAATTTACTTTGTGTGTTAGTATTAACAACAATGAATATGTGTTATTTACTGTATACTCTTATGTTTTGTTAACTCTTTTCTGCTTTTTAGTGACACTTTAAAGTTAATTACTATTTAAGATAAATTTCAAAAAACTTTACCGCATAATAAAATGCATTTTTAAAAGAAATTCATCTATCGTTCGTAGTTTTTTCTCTAAACAAGTTTATATTTGAATAACCCTTTTGACCACTTCAATCCCATTAAAATATTTAAATCGAGCGTTTTCTCCTGGGAGTTTACGGAATTAGTAATCAAGTAAAAACCGCGCGCGGCCTGCAAAACGAAAAGCTTTGATCCTGAAGTATATTGCAATTTCTCCGATTTGCATGCACGCTACAGTTTAATGCAACAGAAATGTTAAAGAAAATTTATCAAAGCGGCCAATTAGACGTAGATTGAAAACAAAATAAATAAAAAATACTCTTGGAAATTTATCTACCGTTATAGTCTGAGTTTGATTTATACCCAAAGGGTTGCTTAATGAACTTAATAATGTTTCTAGCTTTCAGAAAAAGTAGCTAGGGACGGTTCTTGAGCTGCAATTGTACTCAGGGATTTTAGAAAATATGCACCTAGGCTTAGGGTGAAGAATTCTCAAAAAAAATTATTTAAATATTACGAAAATGCTTAGTTTTTAAGACGTACAGTGTCTTCTAAATGTTATTTGTGACATATTCTTGATGATTTTTATGTTTTCTTGGGAGTAACACCACAATTGAAGTAAAGCTGTATACTAAACGAAAAAACCAAACGCTTGAAAGTCGATATTGACTTCATTGTCAATTGCTTTATATGTATTGAACATGTAAATTGCAAAATGAAAGTTTGATTTATGACATTTAAGTTGACGTAAGAAAAAAAATTGTTGTTTTTATATATACAGGTAACAAAAAAATTCTAAACATCATGCTTTATAGTTAAACAGCTTTCAAGTTAGAAGAATTTAAAAGAGTTGTCTTTAGAATTTATAAGTGGCGTTCCTAAGTACGACTTTTTTATATGATGGCGCATTCGCCAAAAATTCGATCAAAGAATTGTGCTGTTTCAGTGATCCCATTAACGTCATAAGGGAAAACCTAGGAAAAACCTGAACTATCCCGATACTGGGTTATTCAAAAGGAGATTAATAATTAATTAATAATAATAATTTCTTCGTAAATTGTCGGTAACCAGATACGATTGAATTCTACTGAAGCGATAAAATTATCTTCATTCAAAAGAATTAAGGCAGACTCTTATTTTTCGTTTTGTGTTGTTCTTTGTGAAGTATAGTTGAATTGTTAAATTGTATTTTTCAAATTTTCCTTTCTTTATGTAATTCTTGTGTTAATTTATTCGTACGTTTAGTGGACTCGATGTTTCTCCAACATAAAATCAACCCAATTCCAATTCCCCCACCTTGAAAGCTGTTTAACCATAATGCATGATCTTTAAAAAAAATTTTCAACAATTCTTGTACGTTAATTTGTTGAATACTTTTGTACTTACTTAATTTGGATGTTGGTTGTAGTCGTAAAAAAATTATAAGCTGCACCCCATCCGAATGAAGGAGGACAGATAGACGAAGATGTTCGAAAGGAGAAATTGCTAACAGAAATCTATAGACGGGTCTAAAAGTCTAGATATTAGGAGGCGATAGTATTAAAAGAAATGTTGTTCATTTCAATTAAATATACAGTGTGGAACAGCCAAATCTAATAAATTCGATAATAAATAAAGGAGCGCGTGTTGGGAATAACGCTTGGACACGCCGATTTGTATTTTTAAATGCGCATCTTTTCACAAAAGTATAAAATAATATAAAAGTATATTTTTTACTTTTTGGATTCTCCAAAAAATTCTAAACATAATTCGTACGCAATGTCCTACACCCATCTTCAACTGTTTCGGAAATATTAAATGTTTTCTGACTTAATACAAAAATTAACATTAAAAAAAACCCACATAATTCTGACCGAAAAACAGCCCCCTGTTCAACGTTAGCCACACATCAACTATCCGAGTATTATGGGAAAGTAAAATCATGGGAGACGATTTCGATAGGAGAACGTATTTCTGGGTACAAATGATAGTAAGGTTTTCTTAAGTTAATAAAATCGTAGAATCTATATTTATATACATAAACGATTTTTATGACAATTTAGACTAAATAGTATATTGTATAATCTGAGAAAATGTATCATCCAAATTCACTCAACTCTCCAATTTTGCTAACAAAGAGGCGTTAGTGATCGTGTTTCCATCATTTTCTACTGATATCGGCATTTTCTCAGTTCCTTCTCTATAAAATGAATGTAATTACTTTAAGATAGATTTTTACATTACCATTCTTCCTTACAAATTTGACTACCTTCATTTCACACCATTTAAAGAAATGTTTAAGAAACTTTATATGAAAATCCAAATCGTTTGTCATCAAAAACATTTGTGCAGAATTTCAACCAAATTACACGTTACCATAAGATTTGTATACAAAGTTCAGCTCCTATCCCCGCCATTTTCCTCCTTAAAATACGAATTTAAAAAAAAATTATCTACTATCTATTAACTGGCTGTCTACCAAATTTTAGTTTCACCAATTTCTCTATATTATCTTTACAAGCCATTTTACCCCCTTTTAAAATAGTTTATCCCGGAGAAAAGTAGCCTATAACCTTCTCTACGGCCCCACCTATTCCAAAATTCGTCATAATCGATACAGCTATATAGGTTTGAAAACGTAACATACAAACAAACTCACTTCCGCATAAATAATATTAGATAAGATATAAACGATTTCCTATTCAAGCAAAATAATACTTTGGAGACTTTCTCAACAGTTTAAGCCATATTTCTAAAAGGTTTAAAAAGTATTAAAAATAAATAGTTTTCATTTTCGCCCATTTATTCTTTTCACCGTCCACGAGAGTGTTGATGGCTATTAAACTTGGATAAAAAACGTTTGACAGTTCCGTTTAATACCTGTCATCATCAATAACTAGATCCTGCAGAATACACTCTCTCTCGCTCGCTCTTCCGCTCTTTCTCTATGAAATATCAGCGAATGTTGTATTCAGCATGATGAATAGCCCAAGAGATGCGCTCAGACATCGAAGAGATAACAAACAAGCTGGGATCTGTTGGTCACTTCGCAAGTTTCAGATGTGAGATTAAAGAACGACATGATGAAGTGATGCTCTTTTTCAAATTTTATCTTTTCGAAGTTTCCTGCTCAGATTTGGTTAGCTATTTGTGAAATTATCTCTGGTGCAAATAAATGCGTCCTGTAACAACATCGTGTGAAAATAAACGACTGGATAACCACAACTATAACGTAGATAGTAAACGATCATTTTGGTAATAGCGTTTAAGATTGCTTCTCTCTTATTAAATGTGTACTGCCTAGTTTATTTATTATTACCTAAAAAGTCATGACAGATTACTTTCGGACCGAATGAAAACGTCAACAGAGGCTCAGACTTACACATATGCAAACAGATGAGTATAGTATTGAAATGTAAAACTTAAATTGCAATTGTTTCGACACTTCGTTCCGACACCAGACTTCTGTCCGACACCACATCACCTTGATTTTTACAACCCATACGACTTAGTTGTTTATGTGTAAGAAACAGGAACCATGCAATATAATAATAATTTATAGAAAATTAATATTTTGTAGTAAAAAACCACTAATATAACACCCGATTAACATGCAATACCTGCGCACTATCTGTTCTTCATCTATATATAAATAGGCAAACACAAAACGGTTAGGTACCATTTTGTCCTCTGTCCCTCAACCGATTTACTTTATTTTTGTTTTGTTTCGTAGCTATTTGCGAGCTTCAGTGTACGATGCTTACGATTTTTTATAATATTGCTTCATTCATTAAATAAAATAAAATAAAAAATTCATTAGTTGTGCCCACACTGTCAATGGCAAACAGTGCCGCCAGATTGCTTGGAGAGAAAATCGTAAAATGAATTGACTCGAAATACAAACTAAGCCAAACAAAAAGTTACAAATTTTTTTCGGTTCCCAAAGTTATTCCACATTATCACGCTATTCAGATTTCACGCATAAAAATTTATATTATATGATAATAATTATTTATTTGGTACTAGCAAGTTTGAAATTTAATTTGTTTCTAAATATGGTTTGTTAACTAAAATTAGAATTGTGTATTGTGTGGCAACTGATCAAAGTGTTTCCGATAATATTTTATTATTTTGACATTATGCTTTTAATTTATATTGTTACTATTTTAAAGGCTAATAGTTCATACAATTTAACTAATCTTACAAAGCCCATGATATAAATAGAATTAGGGAGATTTAAGATTAACAGTTATATCTGATATCATGGCAACATGGCTAGGCCACATTCGTTTTGAATCGTTTTAGCGAATCTGATTATATTGATTTCAGTTTGACATATAACATTGTCAGCCGTTAGGTTAATGTACCTTTTCAATTCAGTGTGAAAATTATCAATATATTATTTGAAAAAATTTAATTTCAAGCACTTACAAAAATTGTCAACATAAAAGGTATTATTTAACATAAAATATCAGCATGTGCATTGTATTTCTTTGTATTTTTGATATAATACAGAAAATTCATGGTTAACTTTGTATTGTGTATTAAATTGAAATGATTGAGAACATACATGCAATGTAGTTTAAAGTGTACTAATATGTAAGTACTTAAGTATCTATTTATTTATACTGCATCTTCATAGTCCTTATGAGTTCGTTTCTTGCATTTTCTTCTTAGTAATTGAAATCGTAACTGTGAAATATCTGAATAGCTGTAAAACATTTTGGAAAACTAAAAAATATTACTTATGTTTAATATTAATTTATTATTTGATTTCCCATGCCTGCAAAATCCTGATTTTTATTAATGAATGACTCCTAAAATGAACACATTGTCATCTTAAATATGTGTATTTTATTAAAAAACTGTAGGTAAATACACAAATGTAAAAGAGTTCGGTACTATTTCATTCTGTTTGTGAACCAATTTTTTAATTTTTTAATTTCTAATTGACGGGCTTTACTGTTGTTAATAAAAAAAATTTGGTCAAGTGCGAGTTGGACTCGCATACTTAGGGTTCCATACCACCTTCAAGATTCTAATATTCCAGTTTCAGACAAGCAGAGAATGAGTGCATTTTCTTATATTTACCCTTATATCTTTTAAAGGAAGCGTTTTAAATTTATATTTAAATATACACTTTTATTTTCCACACATAGACTTTATATTTTATTTGCTTCAGGATTCGCTTGATTTTTATCAGAATACTAATATTTAATTTACTTATTTGGCACCCAAAAATTAACATTAAAATTTTATTTTACTAATAAACTTTCAGAGAAGTCTTCTATAATCCACTGTTTGAGTTTTGAGGCCGTGTAGATTAGAAGATAAAGGGCAAAATAGGTCAAGTTTTAAATTATAAATTATTAAATCTGTTATTCAAATTACTAAAAAATACGAATAAAATATATTTATCAAAATTTAAATAGTGCAGTTCCTAAAGTGGGAATTAAGTCGATGTTTAATATTTTTGTTAATAACTTTTAAACAAATGATTTAAAAATATGACATATTTGTAATTCACATAATGAATCTTTCTTCTGATATTTTACATGATGCTTTTGAAAACTGAATCTTTATTTTCCATTTAATTGTATAATTTATTCCTAAAATTGCTATGGGGGTTTTCTAATAATTTATTTTCCGTTTTATTCTTATATTTTGGGGAATAAAGGGGAGAATGGGGAATTTTTGAATAACATTTTTTTAATATATTTTAAAAAATCTACTTTAAAAAATTTAAAAAAATATATTTGTATTCGTCTTAATGAGCCTTATGATTTGATATATTACATGACCCGTTAGAAAGAATTATAATTTTTTATTTTCCATTTAATTCTATAATTTGACCCCCAAAATGAATATTAGGTGTTTCTCCTTATCTTTCCAGTAAAGTTCAAGTGAGGGGCTATACTTCAATTTTCTTCAAAAATTTTCAGCTTATGCTTTCAGTGATAAAGGTGGGGGATGGGTATATATATTTTTTGTTAATATCGTTTAATTTATTTATTTTAATAATATGAAAAAAATATATTTGTTTTCGTCATAATGAGCCCTTTTATTTGATATATAATATGATAGGTTAGAAACAATTTTAATTTTATATTTTCCATTCAATTTTATAATTTGTCCCCCAAAATAAATATTAGGGGTTTGTCCTTATTATTCCAATAAAGTTCAGGTGAGGGGCTATACCTCCATTTTTTTTTAAATTTTCCAGCTTATGGTTTCGGTGATAAGGGGGGGGATTGGTAATTTTGTTATATTTTTGTTATTATCTTTTAATTTATTTATTTTCAAAATATGAAAAAAATATATTTGTTTTAGTCGTAATGAGCCCTTTCATTTGATATATAACATGATGGGTTAGAAACAATTTTAAATTTATATTTTACATTTAATTCTATAATTTGCCCCCCAAAATTAAAAGTAGAGGTTTCTCCTTACTTTTCCAGTAAACTTCAGGTCAGAACCTATAACTGTATTTTCTTTCAAAACTTTACGGTTTATAGTTTCGGCGGTAAGGGGGGGGAGGAATGGGTAAATTTTGGTATACTTTCGTTAATATTTTTTTTATTTTTTTTTAATATGAAAAAAGTATATTTGTGTTCCTCAGAATGAGACCTTTCATTTGATATATTACGTGATGCGTTTGAATTTTTTTTTATTTTTAAATTTTTATTTAATTCTATAATTTGCCCCCCAAAATTAATATTAATGGTTTCTCCTTATTTTTCCTGTAAAGATCGGGCAACGACCTATATTTCCTATTTTTTTCAAAATTTTAGGCTCAGTAGTTTCGGAGATCAGCGGGGGAACGGTCGATTTTTTTAGTTTTTCCCCCCAGAAGTACCCCTAAAATCAATTTTTTTTCTTTTACGATATGTACTCCTGATCGGGTCACCAAACTATACACTGATACCAAATTTCAACCTCTTCCGTCCAGTAATATAGGAGAAAATTGTTGTGATGTGACAGAGGCAGAAATCCGGAGTGATATTATAAGGGTATACGTATATTGTATAAACGGAACCCTAAAAAGTGGATCAAAAGGCCAACATTTCACGTTAATCACAGTTATTGCCCCATCTACTCCATAATAGCTGACCTAGCACCATCTTCCACCGCTGGAGGACAAAATTATTTCATACATTTTCTAATAATTCAAATCAATGCTTTTTATAATTTCTTGATTTTTATTGGGGTTGTCAATTCTCGAAGTGTATTTGTATTGTAAATTTTTTCGTATGATCGCATGAAAATTTGTATATTATTTTTTATTCAGGAACAGAACGTTATTTGATTTTGCTTACTGAATATGTCTCAGCGTCCTACATGTACATTATTATCCTTGGTGAAATAATGTTTTACTTAATTATAATAGTAGTGCACTATTTAGCATAGGTACACAAAAAAGTGCAAATATAAATGCTTATAGGTATATTATCTTGAAATTTTTAAAATGATTTTGGTCGAATTTCGATCACTGGGCGACCGCTAGTTCTAATAACGAATCCAATCCCTTGTTCGCGATATTTTAAATCAGAGACTTGACATACGTCAGAACAGCTCAAAAAGGGCAAGTTTATAGATAGTAGCGACAAGACAAGGTTGACAAACTAGAACTGCGCAAAAAAGCCAAATTTATAACGGGACTAAACTGAATAATATCCAGCTGAATACATTAAATAACATGTTCACAAAATGACACTTGTGTGAAAATGAGAGAATGGGGAAAATGTGAATTGCTAAATATAAAATAATATGAACGCTTAGAACAAGTCTTTCTTTTAACCAAGGTATTGTATAAATTAACATTTTTTTGTATTCTTCTGACTTTTAATTTTAAATATTTCTAAGAATGGCTGATAAAAAGCAAAAATTGACGATAGCCTGCACCCCCGCATCCGCAAAATTTCATCCATCCATCCCCTCACTAACCGCCCACGATAACGCTTCACAGACAGCACAGCCAGCAGTTGCTGATAGTTCATGCTGGACTCTATGGCATATCTCAGCTGTCAATCGAAGATATCTATGGCGTGACGTCACACTGACAGCCTGTCCTATTACACCTACACCACGATGGCGCTTCAAACCGCTTGAAACACCTATCTATTCCGCCATGTTATGATGGCAGACTTCACAGCCGGCAGTTGCTATTAGTGCACATTTGCACCACCCAGTAACGTCATACCCTTAGCGGCCATGTTGCTGTTGCTGGAGTTTGTCAGCTGTCAATCGAAGATGTCTATTGCGTGACGTCACACTGACAGCCTGTCACCGACGTGAGCGACAAGAGGTTGGTGGCGCCATTTAGCGGTAGATTTTGTTACTAAGGCGTACTACCAGCTTTGTATCATTACTAACAGAGACAGACAGATAACGAAAGACGGGAAGAATATTTCATAAGAAGATTTCGCTTCCATCGTTCAGTCTCAAATAAGGGCAAGTGTATAGATAGTAGCGACAAGACAAGGTTGACAAACTAGAACTGCGCAAAAAAGCCAAATTTATAACGGGACTAAACTGAATAATATCCAGCTGAATACATTAAATAACATGTTCACAAAATGACACTTGTGTAGAGAATGGGGAAAATGTGAATTGCTAAATATAAAATAATATGAACGCTTAGAACAAGTCTTTCTTTTAACCAAGGTATTGTATAAATTAACATTTTTTTTTTGTATTCTTCTGACTTTTAATTTTAAATATTTCTAAGAATGGCTGATAAAAAGCAAAAATTGACGATAGCCTGCACCCCCGCATCCGCAAAATTCGATCCATCCATCCCCTCACTAACCGCCCACGATAACGCTTCACAGACAGCACAGCCAGCAGTTGCTGATAGTTCATGCTGGACTCTATGGCATATCTCAGCTGTCAATCGAAGATATCTATGGCGTGACGTCACACTGACAGCCTGTCCTATTACACCTACACCACGATGGCGCTTCAAACCGCTTGAAATACCTATCTATTCCGCCATGTTATGATGGCAGACTTCACAGCCGGCAGTTGCTATTAGTGCACATTTGCACCACCCAGTAACGTCATACCCTTAGCGGCCATGTTGCTGTTGCTGGCGTTTGTCAGCTGTCAATCGAAGATGTCTATTGCGTGACGTCACACTGACAGCCTGTCACCGACGTGAGCGACAAGAGGTTGGTTGCGCCATTTAGCGGTAGATTTTGTTACTAAGGCGTACTACCAGCTTTGTATCATTACTAACAGAGACAGACAGATAACGAAAGACGGGAAGAATATTTCATAAGAAGATTTGATTTGAAAAGGGAGTTTCATTTGTGGTTGATTTAAAAAGATTCGGTAACAAATTTTGAAAAATACTTCTGGAGTGTCAAAGTATTATGTCTTCGAAACTGACTTATTTTTTCTAGAAGTCAATGAAGTGACTGCTTAAAGTGAATTTAAAAGACGTAGACGCAACTACTTGTTCCCAAGTAAGATTTTTATTAGTCGTATGGAAACAATAAAAAGTTTCCAGTCTCATATAGTAAGTCATCATTGTTTTAGTAAAATATAGCTGATCACGGTTACTTTTTAAAATTATTTCTATGTTTTATTTAAGTAAGTCATTAAATATTTGTCAATTCTAAATTATTTATGCATCCCAACAAAAATTATATGAAGTGCTTGTCATTGATGCCATTTAAATTTGCCAATAACTACAAACACCCGAATTTACAATATTAATCATAAGAAGAATCATTATAATTCGTCTGATTAATACAGAATTAATCATTTATGTGCCCTATAAAAAATGTTTTTATTTAAATAAATAATTTTTAATAAAAAAATTGTAAAATAATATGTTTTTAAAAGGCTTCTAAAAGGGAGGAGGTTCTCAATTCGTCTGTACATATGTTGTTTATTTAAAGTTTGTTCGGCGATTACTCACAATTACTGGCAAAACGCATTTGTATCGCTTAAACTTGATTTTGTTAAGAACGATGTCAAAGCAGTCCCTTACATTTTCGTTTGATATAGTAGGTACACAGCGTTTTTTAGAAAATCTTATTTTTATAATTAAATATTTGGCGAAAGAGATACTATTAAAGAAAGAAATTGTCGCTGTTTGAAACCTTGGGTACAACAAATTGAATCCAAATACATTGGAATTGAATCCAATTAAATGTCATTTAACTAACTTCGAGGTGGAGGTTCCTTTTTCGCCTCTATATATAGTGTCTTCGTAAGATGAATTCCAATGGAAAACTTTCTTATGAATAATATTTAGAAAAAAAGTTATACTTCATAAAAAGACTTTTGCATGGTCTGAAATCTATACGGCCATCATTACATGTCACTTTTTCAGCTGTATACAAGATTGTCAAAAAAAATCTTGCTTAGTGGTAAAATACCTTATTTTTGATAATATGTAAAGCCGCTATCAAACAAAAGTAATTAGAATTAGAAACACAGTTTACCTGATAATTAAATCTAATTATCCTGCCCCGCTAAAAAAATAATATATAATTATTTTAAATTAAGATAACTCATACTGGAGGAGAGCCTATTAAATTAAATCAAAATCTTTGATAATTATTAGGGCTGAAACAGAGTCTCTAAATTCGTTTACAAAAAAGTGGGTCCGCCTAAGTTGGAATCATATGCAAAGTTTTCTTAATACATATAAAATTTAGAAGTTAATATATTATATGTAGGTTACTGTAAACGAGGTTGGTCAAACTAATGAAACTTGTTAAAAGTAAAATACCTTAATTTTAGAAATATAAAAGTTCACCAGGTTTGAAAACTGCTAAGGCATTGAATTACTAACAATTATCAAATAAATGTATTTTAAAATAATTTATTTTTTAAAAAGAATCGACTTCAGCTGAATGAAAATAAAATCCGTTTAGAAACCGTGTGCAATCAATCACTATTTTCAGACATATCTTCTTCTTAATCTGATTTAAGGTAAAATTCTATTGAATATTTTAGCGCATTCTGATCTCTCTCTGTCTTTCTTTCCATCTATGATTTGTAATCATCTTCTATATTTTCCAAATATTTTTTAACCTTTTTTTAATTCTTTTATCATTTGGACAACTTTTAAAACTAATTCACTCTATATTGCATACACACTGTATTTGCTTCGGTGTATTGGTTACCCCTGTATAACTATCATTTTCTGAAGCACCCTGTACAACTAAAATTCAACTTCACACAATATTGCAATGGTCCTGATATCTATAAAAACACCCTGTATAAGTATAAATCCTCTGCACACTATTGTCTGTTTCTATTTTTTTATTGTTTAAATTATTCCTATATACCTATGATTTTACTTCGACCCATATGCATATATTCATGCAACTCCTCATGGTCTACCCTATATAACAAAATTCACATTTTTGAACCACATTCCTACGTCATATAATTCAAATATCCTAACTGCTTATTCTTATATAACAAATTTTTGATACACGCTGAGTAACAATAATTTTACCCCACACTTACTTTAAACACATTGTATAAGCAACTACTTATATATAATTTTTTTAAACCGCCCTGTATAACTGTAATACTACTCCACCTTATATTTCAACTATACTGTATATTCAACTGCTTCTGACACTTTTTAAAGGCTTTTGTATAAATGTAATTATTCTCTGTCCTATAACGCAAACAACCACCCTGTATAACTAATTCAATTCCAACATCTATTTCAACTATCATTGCATGCAACTGCCCATGTACCACCTAATACAACATGCACGCACGTACACACCTTCAATCGTATTCCACACAGAATAACAAATTTTCGTTTTTATAAGCTATTGAAATATTTTTTGCAATTTCACTGACTGAAACTTAGCTTCGTCTCTAAAATAAACTGTTTTCAAAAGCATCAAAAAGAAATTCATTACAAACACACTACGACATACTTTCATGACATATCTTGACATTTAAACTAGATATTTATGATGAAAATTTGACATTTACCATGATGTTTACAGTTTTTGCGCACATATTTTTCCGATTTTCAGAATAATGTTATGTTTTACGTAATAGAAAAATGTACGGAATCAACCTGGAACATACCTTTGTATAATACAATTTATAATATTCAAATTACGTGAGAAGTTTTAGAGAAAACAGTGAAGATTCATTGAAAATCGCTGAAATCTAGCCCCTTAATTATTTTTTTTTTCTGATTTTCTAGAAAATCGTAAATCTCATGTTATAAACAATTATATGGAACTTTTCTGTAATGTTTCCTAACATAATGTAGTTTAAATCATCAATATTACCCAAGCCGTTTTTAAATAATCTGTCGTCATACATAAATAAAGTTGTAGACGAATTGATAACCTCCTCCTTTTTGGAAGTCGGTTAAAAAGCAAAAAACGACCTCAAAAACACAAAAGTAACTTAACTAACAAGCAAAAATTAATGTTTTTCTGCAACAATTAAATACTTTGTCTCAAGTACATACTTTATAATTTGTTGTTTCTTGAAAAGTTACAAATTTGATAGCTACAATTTTTTCTATAAAAAATTATGTTATGGAAATTTTTATGAAATACATTTAATTTAAAGCTCAAAAGAACGTTTCGTACTAACATATTGGTAATAAATAACAAAAAAGTTGAGAGACTGATAAATTGGAGGATGTTAATCTATGCCAAATCTGTTAGGTTTTTTGCTATACAGAAAACGGTAATAAAAAACAATACAATTTGTATGATGGTAACACCATCTCTTAAATAATAAACTTTAATTTAAATTTTCCTTCATTTTCCATTTTTAAAGTTACTGCAGAATTGTAGAGCTAAACGAAAAATAAAAATGAGAAACAGATATTTTTACAAAATACGTTCTCATCGACAACTTCCATGTGCATTGTTGAGACACCCAGCAGGATTTATTTACGCTTTACAGACAAACATGGAATCCTTCCCTTCTCTTTCCTGGAATTTATCCACACAACGGGGAACGTGAGTGGATCAGGATAAAAAATGTAGCAGGCATCATGTTTCACATGCGAATTCATGAATAATACCAATTTGCTTTTATGCTGGCGAGAGGTATGGATCTCACCCCTTTAAATTCGGCGAAGCAAAAGAAATTCTTGTTAGCAACCGGTGGTGTGTCAAATATGCACCAAAGGACGTAACGACTTTGTGAGATTTGTTTTTGACGATTTTTGTCAAATGTGGGAATGTGAGCAATTCTGGATGATAAAAACTCAAATGAAAATCCGTTTATAATTACTACATTTTCGAGATGTTTCAATATATTGAATGCAAGACAATATATTGTTTCTAGTCAAGAACGGACTGTTGGAAAACCAGAATAATTCTTTATGTTTTTAGTACGAATTAATCTGTAAAGAAGTTGGTTGAACCACAGAAGCATCTTTGAAAAATTTCTGAGAGTTAAAAATAAAGAAAATCAGTTGGATGAAAAATCTTTCGGGGAAATGGAAGCTAGGGAAACCTATCTCAGAAAAGTATTTTCGTAAATTCGGAGATTAAAAAAAGCTGTTATTACATTTAGGAAGACATACTGTTTCATTGGCTCATAGATTGGACATTATTTTCCATCCCAATCAAATAGTTCTACTGTTTATGGATCATGATATCATAACAAGGAATATTGAGAAGGCCAAGGCCTAATTGAAAAAGGAGGTAACTGGGAGAAAAGGAACAGGTAAACAGTATATCAAAGTGCCTATTGCTTAGCAGTTTGAGATTTAAAAAACTGCTGCTAATCTATTTTTGGGCAATGGATTGTAAAGGTTTTGTAAGGTATACAGTTTCTGCATCTCTCATAAGCTTACGTAGTAACCAGCTCAGGGATGAAGTCGTTAAAAGTTTATTTATTTTGGATGTTTTACACCCGGAAAAGTATGTTAAAGATTTACTGTTCTCACTTTACAACTGCAATTTGACAAAACTAGAAATCATTTCAAGAAAGCATTATTTTATAAATCCCTATTATCATTACTATGTAAGGCTGATGAATATATTGGCATACACACAACTCTTGGAATCTTACAAGTCTCTGACTGACAATATATATCTGAGGCATTTCGAGTTATTGTGGACTTCATTGATAATGAATTATGAGCTTTTATGGCAACTGGTCGGCTACACTGTAACATTGATCGAGTTGGTGGAATTGTATTAACTAACCGTCATCATTTGGAGAATGCACAGTTTAACTCCGTTGTTAAACAAAGAATCTAGAATAATTAACATGTAATATATTTGCTTTGAAGATACATTTTACAATGACTATATTGTGATAGGTAGTATTTTAGGATTTGTAGATTTTATTTCAAATTTTATCCTAACTGAATTTGGTGTAATTTTATGCTTTACAATCCTGACAGTAAAATCTAATAATGGTAATGCGAGATGTCTGATTTATTTGGAGCTGGTGTTTGGTAGCATCTTTTGTTCATTCGCTGACGCTGACGAACAGGAGTTTAAATTTCCCAGCTGTTAATAGAGGATTGTTTACTATAGTGTGTCAGTCTGAAAGCTTTAGCTGCAATACGTCCAAAAATGTCGTTGATGAAACTGTTTATGAGCTTAGTGGAAATACCGGTATCCGGATGTACTTGGTTCAAAACTTTGTATATATAAATGGCATAGTTTTCCTTTCTTCTGCGCCTTTTCTTTTTGTCAGCGTTTGAAATGTTCTTCAGAGCTTTTCCGGGTTTCTTTGCTGCTTAACAGCTTGTCTTGGATGGTTGGCCGAATTGCTAATGTTGTAAACACGATACGTGAGTCGAAACGCAAATTTAAAATTTATTAACATTTAATCACGAAATGAATTTCGACATTTAGAGGTTACATGAAAAAAAGCTCACAGAGAATCCAAATCGGGTGTGGTACGGTGTATAACGCCGTTCCTATATAAATCGTAGTATAGACACAAATGAAAGGTCGTAGGTAATAAAGATACTAAGACTTTGTTTTTTCTCGACGTTTTAATCTACTAAACGCTAGACATTATATTGTATGAAAATATAAACATACATAAAAAAATTATACACTTCATGTACCTTTTAACATTGACTACTTACTTACCACTATACATATATATCAACTCAAAAAATAAATATACTTACCTTAGACAAATGGTCCCATTAACATGAGACTAAGCTTTTAAATTAATACAGACTTAAAATTATTCACACCAGTACAATTCGAATTATAAATATAGTCTTGAGGTTATTTATGTATAACTTGTTAATGCCCTAACCAGATAATTGTTATTATATAGGACCTTCAGTCCAGATAATTGTTATAAATTAAGTATTACTAGTTAATATTGCCTCCTCTTTTATCCATACATTAATTTTTTATTGTATATCTAAGGTTAATTATCATTACAAATAGTGACATACATATCTATATATAAATAGGCAAAGACAAAACGATTTGGTACCATTTTCTCCTCTATCTCTTAAGTGCAGAATGCTAATATTAATTTATAATATTGGTTCATTCATTAAATAAAATATAATAAAAATTCATTATTTACGTCCATAATGTTAACGCCAAACAACTGAATGTGCCGCCGCCGCCAGACTCAAAACATTGATGCTGTCATATACTTGGAGCATGTACTTCTGGAAGTGGCATGCAAGCGTTTTTCTTGTTTAGTGGTAAAGTAATCGTTGAATTTATAATTGTTCAGGTCGATGGCAGATATGTTAGAAATCATTTTTTTCGTGGGTTGCACATAAGCAGTTGCATAATATAGGGTGTTTAAAATATAAAATAGAGTGCAATTATAACTAATAAAATAATTATATAGGGAAGCCTATTATAGTTTGAATTTACAGGGTTCTTGGAATAGAAGGTTCAGTAGAATTACAGTTATACAGGGTGGTGCAAAAAATATTATACAGAGATGCATATACAGGGTGGCGGAAATGGAAATGCAGCATTTCGTAACCCATAAGCAGTTGTATATATAGGGAAGATGAAATATAGGGTGAGAGGAATTGTAGATATACAGGATGATGATAAAAAATGTTAGAAAAAGAAATGATTTATAGAGTAGCCCACGAAGAGTTCCATATATATATGATGATTGAAATATGGGTCGGAGTAGAATTATAGTTACAGAAGATAGTTAAAAATTTTAAAAACAAAAAGAGTAAATACGGTGGCTCATAGGCAGTGACATATACAGAATGGTTTACTGGGTGGTACAAAAATGTTAAAAAATATTATGCTTGGTCCATGAGCAGTTGCATATACAGAGTGGTGGAAATATATAATGAGATGGAATTACTATAATCAGGATTTTAATAAATGCTAGAGAATCGAGTGCAATTATAGCTATACAGGGAGGTTAGAAAAAATAAATATGTAAGGTAGCCCATTAGCCGTTGAATTGTTGTCATATGAAATTAAGAAATACGAATTAGAACACAAATAAAGTCCTATGAAAAAAAAACTTGAATTTCGGTACTTATTTGTAGAAACGAGATGTAAGACCTACATCTAGTGTCGAGGAAACTATCACACAGAGGTTCCGAATCTGGATTCGTTAAGTGTAATTGCTGTTCTCCCTTAAGTCCTAGGATAGAATATCAATATCAAATTTTCAGGTTACTTAACCTGTCAGAGATATTGACACAATTGGTCGAATTTCGACCACTGGGCGACAGCTAGTTTTAGTAAAATAGCATCACTCTTTTAACATAGAAATCCAAAACTTTCAATGATGTACCCTGATCTCTTGGCCATTGTACTGTAAACTGAGTTAATTTGTACTTGAAAGTTTGACTTTTCTGACAATTTCAAACTGTTCAAGGTGTGGTGTTATTTTCATAAAAGACTATTACTTTATTTTTAATCTAGGAGTTACAAAGGGACAGCAGTTACATGCAATGTTTTATAGGTTCGGCCTGGCGTTCTAAACAAAGGTTGGTAAAGGAAATATATTCATAGTTGTATCAGTACTTAAATTTACCTTGACCGTAAAAAAAACAAATATATATTTATTAAATACTAACTGAACACGAACTTGTAATTTAGAATAACATCAAGATATTTCTGAATAAGATGAGTACAGAACAGAAGTCAAAACCGGGAAACCGTTATTTTGTAAACAAATTAGATTAGCATGAAGATAAATTCTAAGCATTACATAAACTGTGGAAGCAAAATTTGTGGACTTTACGCGGAACAATTGTCTGAGCAGCTAGGTGCTGGGTAAAGTAATCTGATAAAAATGAGCAAGAAAATTGCGTTTTGTTTTGCAGGGAATGCCGGTAGTATTTCAAAAAGTTAATTATTGTTCTTTTTGGGATTTCGCTTGTTATCATCTTCTTTGGATGCGTATGATAATTTATCAATTTATAAAATTCACATCGCTAGCATATCTTATTAGATCTTGACTTAGAATATGTTGATGCTTGATATTGTATGAAAGGAAGATGGTCAAGTGACAACGTGGTAGGAGAAATAGAGCCGGTTGTTGCTCGTCATAGAGAAAATGGACATAATGTATCGTATAAAGTTCCATTCCTAAAGTACGTTTCTGGACACGCGTCAGTTTAAGTGATAACCAAGATAGCTACAGAGTGTGAAAGTGGTATTTTTTTTCATCCTCGTAATCGAGCAAACGTTTCAAAATGTACAATATACAAGATTCCGAAGTATTCAAGCATATTACCAAGGGACGTCTGCCTAGAACGTTACCATCGGAATGGTGAACAGGGGTAAAGATGACAAAAATTGGAATCTACCTCGTCATGGAGAAAACGAGCCTCATTTGCACCAGACTTTTGTTTACAAATAAGAATCAAAATCCAATCTCCAGTTATGTGTTAATTTGGGTAATTTTTAGGAACCTATTAACGCTGGTTATCCCGAAAGTGAACGCCTTTGTACTAGTTACTTGTTTATATCATATTTCAAAATGGCTGAAAGCTTTGTGGTAATGAAACATTTCTAAAGGCGAGAAACTAAGCAATAAATTCAGTCACTTACCTCCAGCAATAGATAGATAATGTAAATTTCATGTTCTGCTTTAATTTTAAGAATTTAATTTTACTTAAAACAATAGTTGAAAATTATAAAAATTAAATAAAAAATTAATTCATTAAAATAAAAGTTGTGTTGTCTAGTAAAAAAATATTTGGCTAGAATTAAATTTTTAAAAAGAGAATTTTGCTTTTATAAGGATTTATAAATGCAAACACTGCTCTGAAAAGGATTCTGAGGCACAGTAAGCATGAAATATTATAAATATAGACATGAGAGATATTCTAAATTCCATATCATTCATCTTATAATGATCGCATATCAAAAGCTACAAAGACTCTGTGATTTAAAAAAAATACATCTGAGGGATATAGGAATAATAAAAATAAGCCAGACGATTTAGTCAGGGCATTAACATTGCCAGGCACATTCAAAAATATTAACAAAAAATATATAAAAAATGTATTTGAGGCAACTCGAAATTTTAATAATGTATTACTTATAACTAAAAAATAAGGTTCTCAAGAAGACAGATCATTTTGGTGGGCCTTTCTACCTGTCAGGTGATCTAACAAATTATGTATAGGCAGGAGTGGGTAGCGGTAGTGTATAACCTGTACATAGTTTGAGAGACAGAACGTTTATTGGTGGCTTACTACGTTCTTGCTTGCCGCTTTACTATGGGCTCTGGCGAGGTCACGTGACTTACAGTAGCCATAAAGTTTCTAGTCGGAATTTCGGAGTAAAAAATAAAAAAATTTGTGAAATACTGCTAAAAACTGGTTATACAAAAATGATTGTGTTGATTTATGTGTGTTAAATAGACATAACATCACAAAAAATATCTCCATTTAACACACATAAATCAACACAATCATGTTTGTATACACAGTTTTTAGCAGAGGCAATAATAACGCGGCAAGCAAGAACGTAGACAGCTGCCGATAAACGCTCTCTCTCTCTCAAAGTACAGCATGTCTATAGCGCTACCCACTACCGTCTATACATTATTTGATAGATCACCTGGCAGGTAGAAAGTCCAAAATGATCTGTCTTTTTGAGAACCTTATTTCTTAGTTATAAATAATACCCTATTAAAATTTCAATTTTTTTTTTGAAAAATATTTTGGCACGCACCTCGCAATGTTAAAACCCCGACAAAATCGTCTGGACTATTTTTGTACTATTATCTAAACATTAAACTACAACATATAAAAATTGCTGCCCCAAATATATTTTTGACAAAAAAAAATTAAATGTAAATCTTGATTTAGCCCCGCTATTTACCAGCCAGGTCTTCAGTTCCGTGTTGGGGTATAAAGGCGAGGTATGTGACATCAGCCTGCCTCAAATACCTACCCAGAAATTCAGGCAAGATCTGCTAGCGTCAGCAACTATGCCAGTTCAGGTTGTCAATTCCCTAGAAGCTTTCAATGAAATTACTTTGAATCTGCTGTTATCAATTATTTGCTAGATGGTGCCTTAAGAACGAGAATAACAGTGCCCAGCTACGTTCCTTAGATGTTACTCACATAAAGGATCCCTAGGCTCAGTGGGCATCATCTGTAACATATGTCTGGTGTCAAAAAACACTACAGATATTCTAAAATCCATATCATTCTTGTAATGATCGCATATCCAAAGCTCGCTGAGAGATCATCAAGATCCAAGAAGGCTCAGAAACCATTCCACTTCAGACGGCCATTTCCCTAGACACTTTCGCAAAATTAATTATTTCTCATATGTACAAGGCAGAAAATTTAACTAAGAAATTACTTTGAATCTGTTTTTCGCAATTATTTGCCAGGCGGCGTTTCAACGACACCAACAACAACAACTGTGCCCAGCCAAAGCGTCGTAATTTTCCATTATTTCTGATACAAATTATACCCGAATCCTGCGAAAGGAATTACTTTTCGGTCGCCCGTGAGAAACGCTCCACCTTGTTCCAAAGTTATCGCATTAGAAGATCATGTGCTTTGTATTCGTAAATATATTTAATTGAGAGAACAAGGAACAATTGTCTTCGGAGCAAATTACGCGAGCAACGTCGTAAATTTAAATTCCATTCACTTTCCAGACACAGAAAGAGAGAGAGAGGAAGAGAGATGAAACATTTATTGTTGATGCTGAATAATATTAATTATTCGAAGCGGTGGAGTTCTCCCAACAATAGAACGAAATCAAGAAACTACCTATTTGTTTACAGGTAAACGAGGTTTTGTAAATTTAAATTGATTTAGGGAATTACTTTGAGTTTGCTCTGGATACTTCATTTGGACGACGGTACAAATAAATGTCAATATGTATTAAAGTTGAGTTGACCGTTTATGTACCTGGGCTGTTAGATTAAGTCGAGACTAGACCACGACATAGAAATAAAGCCTTGAACATGGGAAACAAACTTTCTTTAAGCTCAAGAACATATTATGCGAAAAACAAATAAATAGAGCTAGAGTTTCCCAGGGGATTTTCCTCTGAAAATTAGATTTTCCGAACAAAAAAAAGTAGGTGCTGCAACGACTTTCTGAGTTACCAAGAAATTTTTTTTGGCAGGAGGGTAGTAAGGGTGAAATCAATATATAAACGTAAGAAAAATTATTAATTTTTAGTCCTGCCAACTAAGTTAATCAAACATATTTATATACAAATGACCAAATTAGTATGATGCCTCCTAGGAAAATTATCATCTTTATTCAGTTTTTCCAAAAATGTCCCTAGAAGACGTCATGCCAATTTTTTTAAACATTTTAAGATAAAAATTTTTGATTATTATAGTTCGCAGGATAGGAAAATCATTCAAGAATTAAACATTTTCCTTATATGTTGATAAAACTATTTGAATCCTTAGACCCAATACTACCCTCCTGCAAAAAAATTGTGATAAAATCGATGGTAACCTGTCATTTTATTAACATGGCAGTACTCAGAAAATCGTCGCAGAACCTACTTTTTTTATATGGAACATAATTTTCACAGGAAAATTCCCTAGGAAACTCTAGGATTTTTCCATGAATTGTAAGTACCTCATAGAACCTTTCAGTACTCCAGCAGGCAGGAGTCAGAGAATCTTGATTGAACTTCTAATTCAGATCTCTTGGTCTTTGACCTATGTTACACTATTATACGTAGTAGAAACATGGAGATATAAACTATTAATATGAACCTTATAGGAGCATTTGAAACTTGAATATACACAAGAATTCCAGGGATATCGCACACGACTAATGACGAAGTTTTGAGAAGAATAACCAAAACTGCTTTACATAGGAAAAACAAGAAAAACGGCTTACCATGAACACGTTCTAAGAAATGAGAAATATTACCTGCTTTAGCTTATAAACCGACGAAAAATAGATGGTAGACGGGAAATCCACAGGAAAAAATTATCATAGATGCGGAATGTCAGGAACTGGACTGACTTAAATTTTGAAAATTTAGTTAGAGCCTTTACAGATCATGAGTTCTTTGTGGATGTGACTGCCATAAAGCTGACAGCTTGAGCTATAGGCCAAATTGTCCTTTTTATTAAAGAGACATTGGTCTATTTCGATTTTAATTTTCACAATTTTTAGGGCTGTTGACATATGTTACAAAATATTTTATGTTGTCTTCTAAACGTTGTTTGTGGCATATTTTTCATTACCTTTACGTTTTTTTTTGGGCAATAATTTAAATTTAATTTAAATGTCACATTCAAATTTTCATTATGCAATTTACATCAATAAATATAAAGCCATTGACAACAAAGTCAGAATTCGTCGTTTTATTACGATTGTGGTGTTATTGCCCAAAAAAAAAGATAACAGTAATATTTCATGTTTATAATTAAGGATTTTCTAAGACTCAAAATAAATGATACATATATTCCATCTTTAATAAAGATTAATCTAATGAGCTTTTACGTTATTGTAAGAAAATGCATATATTGTGTTGATGTACAATGTACATTAGAGCAGTGAACCATGAACAAAAAACAAAAATCATTAAAAAAGTTAACTGTTTCATATATGTCATATACTACCCTAAAAAAATATTCTTTATCATTTGATGCATATCATCATTGACGTAATGAAATACATGCTATAAAAAATAATGAACTTTATACATATCTACGTTATATTAATAAATAAACACGTTTACTAACGTATAAAAAATATATATTAAGACAAATTGTACCTTGGACTGATTTAAACTAGAATGTTCATCATCTCAATCATTACCTTATTATAGTTTTTGGTTAAATGTAAACACTAAATAACTTCTTAACTGACTTCCATAAAGGAGGAGGTTATCAATTCTTCGGCATTTTTTTATGTGTGCTCAATGATTCTTCAAAAACGGCTTGTACAATTTCGATTATTAAAACGGCATTAAATTATTGAATATTACAGAAAGGAATGTAACATTAATTAAGGGAGTACATTTCAAGAAATTTCAATAAACTTTCACTGTTTTCTTTAAACCGGCTCAATCAATTTGAATATTTTAAATTGTTTTAACAAAATATTTTCCAGCTTGATTCAGTATATTTTTCGTAAAGCATAACAAAACATAAGGTGGAGTAGAATTATAGTTATACAGGATGGGTAAAAAATGGTATATATTGTGGCACATAATAAGTTGCTTATTCATCAGGTAAGAGTGGAGTAAAATTATAGTTACTCAGGGTGAATCAAAACTTTGTTATATAAGCATAAGTAGTTTGGAAATTAGAAATATAGGGCGGGGTATAATATAGTTATAGAGATACGTTCAAAAATTTATAGAAGCAGATGTATGCACTAGGTGATTGAAATAAATGGTGGGTTAAAATTATTGTTGTACATTGTGGTTCTAAAATGTGAATAATGTTGTTATGTAGAGTTGTTGCATAAATAGAATACTTGGCAAATAGAGAGAAATAAAACTGTTTGCATACAGGGTGATTTAGAATATGACAGACAAATAAGTTATATTAAATTACCAATACAAAGAAGCACATACAGGGTGGTTGCAATACAGAAAATAAAAAAAGGGAAAAAATATAGAAGAAAATACAAATTAGAGGGAGAGATAAGATACGCTAAAATAATCAATTATACCATAAATCGCATAAAAGAAGATGATATGTCAGAAAACAGTGTTTGATTTAGAATATAAATTATCCTTAAAAAGGACTGAAGGAGTCATAAAGATGTGAGTCTCAGCGTACTATTACACCAAAAAAATCCAATATTAAATTAGAAGGATTCCTGTCTGTTCTTGACGACGGTTATCATCTGCTGGAGAACACCCGATACAAGAAAATTCATCTTTCGACATTCTTTTTTTCATATTCTCATTTTCGTGCCCGAATCGCAAATTTCACATTCCTCGCCTATACTCTATTCGGTCACATCCTGGATATTGCTTTTCGCCCGCATTATTTCCACGCTTTATCATCAAAGGAAACCGTTCCCGAACAATCACCATTTCGGAAAAGCATCAGCATAACTTATTCATTTTGTATCGAATGCCGCTCTATTCTTTTTTGGGATCATAGACCATAAATATGAACGAGGCAGACCATCCGTTCATTCTTTTTTCATTTTCGCTTTATTGTGGGGTTTTGGTTCTGAAAGGGTATCAGATGAGGTCGGTGCCGAAACAGTTTTCATGAAAGTGCATATTTAACATATTATACGGAGCGTTACGAACTGAATTGTTACCACTAAAAAGTCCTTGACATACTGAAAATATAAACATACCTTAGAGGGACAGTTACCGAAAAAAAATAAATGTTTAATGTAATACATCAAGAACTAATAAACTGAATAAACAAAATTTGTATTAAATTTTAATTATGGAATTAAATTTTGAATATAAACAAATGACTGAATACACTGTGCACTTAAAGTATAGATCATAACAAATTAGATATATCCAAATAAAAGAAGAATGACACTTCAGCCTTAATTTAATAATGGGCAACTGTGGACATAAATAAATTTCTCATGACGTCATTAAAGTGTTCTATATGACGTCATATACATTTTTTAAAATGGCAACTACAATTTTTGGTATATCAATATGAAAGATCTACTAATTCTACGCACAGGACTGTAAATTTCAAATCGGTTACATAACAAGTTTTTCTAGAAAAAAAAAAGTTGGGATAAATGTGACAAAAGCTTAAGAAAAAATCGAAGCAAATGTTCATATTGGTCATCATTTACTAGCTCACAATGATCAATGCGATTTTCAACTTCGTTTGATGATAACATTGCAGTGGTGTTGGTTTTGGAACAAAATGTTTTTTCTCTACCTTTCTTGTTTTGTTAAAGATCCATGTTTTTCCTGAACAATGAATATATAAGTCCATTTTGAGTTCCTATCAAAATAAATGACAGAGGAAGACTTATAAAAGAAACTTTAATCGAAGAACATCGAACCCAAAGGTCACGATCAGAACATCCAGGACAGAGCAGGGGGAGATCGGGCATGGACAAGGCCGATATATAGCTCTCCGAAAATGCGTAAAATGCGAAGGATCACAAGAAACCAGGGAATGCAGAAGACCAAGAGAACAGCAACCAAAACGCGCCAATTGCGAAAGACCACACCCAGCCAGCTATAGGAAATGCGAAAAGTTCCCAAAGAAAAGAGACAACGAAGAAGAACCAGGAAGAAGACGGGAATAAGCAACGCAGCGGCAGGTAGACCAATAGCAGCAAAATGGATAGATAAGCCACGCACCAAGACAGAAACAAGGACCTGCGGGGGGATCCGCAGGAGGAATTACACAGGAGCAAGAGACCAAGGAGGGCGCTACTGCAGACACAAGAGGACGCAACATATCTTAGGGGAAGAAATATCGTAAGGAATAGCGTAGAAAAAAATTGATACTAATCAAGGAAACATATAACATAGAAAACAAATTTGGCAGTAAATATCAAATATTTAGCTCTGACAATAGAGACACGACTAAGACAAAACGTCGGATAGAGATATCAGAGTTGAGAAGATACAGAAAGCTAATAATGTGTAATAATATTTTATTTAACTGAACCCATGTATTGCGCAATATTATTATTTTATTATTATTTATTTATTAATAGCTTTAGCTAACATAAATACTCGTACCACTTTATACAATTTATTCAACATTTACTCACATTAATATATTCAATCTCCCTAATTAGTTTATATCAATATAATGTTACAGTGCTAAAAGTATTTTTTATGACTAAAACAAAGTTTTTAAAATCACTAAATTTATTACATTTTTTATGTTGTTTCGTAGCTCGTTGTACAGTTTAAGTCCTTTGTGGAATAGGTTTTGTTGATCAGATGTTCTGTGCACTGTTGTTATATAAAAGTTTTCTGTATTCCTGGTTGTGTAACTGTGGACATTTTCTACTCTTTTACAGTGATTCAACAAATGGTTTGGAACTAGACCGTGGATCATTTTGAATATAAATATTAACGTGTTATAGTGAATTGACTGTTTAACACTTAGAAGGTTTACAGATTCCAACATTGTCCTTATATGAGCATAACTATTAGTGTTCAATATTATACGTAAGGCCTGGTTCTGTCTTTTTTGCATAATATCAGTTTCAGACTTTTTTAATAGAAATAAAATCGTTGGACAAAAATTAAAATGAGGCATTATTATGGTCTTATAAACTAAGAGTTTGGACCATTCATTTAACGTTGATCTCATCTTTCTTAGAGCATTCACTTTCTTGGATATTTTACTTTGACGTATAATGCATGGTTCGCGAATGTTAAACAATCGTCTATCATCACACCCAAATATTTCCATTTACTCACTTGTTCTATTCTTACTCCTTCTACCTATACTCCTTGATGCTGTGCCACATTTACAGGGCTATACCTATTTCGTATTATCATTAACTTTGTTTAATCGATATTGACGCTTAGATTATTTTTCTTTAACCATTTTGATACGTTATTCATTCCTAAATTTAAGGTGTTCACTATTGTAGATAACTGCAGCGAAATAGATTAATGTGTCGTCCGCAAAAAGTTCAATATGGCTTTTTTCAATGTACTGATTAATGTCATTAATGTATATTACAAACAAATTCGGTCCCATTACAGTACCCTGTGGGACAACATGTAATGTTCCTTTCAGTGTAGATTCGTTGTTGATGTATCTCGTTTTTTGACTTCTTCCAGATATGTAGCTTGTAATCCATTTCAGTGCTTTCTCCTGTATTCAATATTTTTCTAATTTTAAGACTAACAAATCTCTATTGACAGTTTCCAATGCTCTTTGAAAGTCAAGAAACAGTGCGCCGATTATTAGGTTTGAGCTGTCAATTTTTCCATTGCGCCAATACTGACTGTAAGGCTGTCTCACATAAGTTGTTCTCTCTGAAGCCTGTTTGAAAACAATTTAAAATTTTATTCTCTTCTATATATTCCACTATTTGATTATTGACGACTATTTCTAATAGTTTTTCATAACTGAGCACCATATTGATTGGACGAAATTATTGCATAAATTTGAATTTTTTTTCTTTTCTATGGGTATTATTGTTGAGCTTTTCCAGTTCTTAGGGAATTGTCCCATTTCGATACTTGTATTAATGATTACGTACAGCCTGAAATGATGTTTTTAGTATCTCTATGTTTATCCCATCTAAACTACTTTTTTTGTTCATCATATCGTTTACAATTTTTTTAAGCTCCATAAAATCAATTTTTTTAAATGCTTTTAAACGACAACTGAGATTCTGTATATTATTTACTATTTCAATAAAAGTTGAATTATTACAGCTTAAATTATTTCTGACATACTGCTTACAAAAAAGTTATTAAATTGTTATGCTATTCTATTATCGTCTGTTTGAAACTCATTATTGAATATTATTCCGTTTTTATTTTTATTTTTTATGCTTCCTTTTACAAGGTGTTTTACAGTTTTCCACATTTCTTTTTCAATATCATACATAAACAGATAAAAAAGCTGTATAAATGAAAATAACGATAGAAAAGTTTCCGCATGTAGGCTTGCGTAATCTATCCATACCAAGATTATTCCTTCTGAACCGGGCGTTCACGGCACGAATAAATTTCCGTGATAAAAGACCAACAAAAGCAACCAGACACGAACTATAAATTCAGTTTATTGAATTACACTTTCCCGCCATCCTCTCAATAGAGCCCTAAATATTCCAAACTTCATTTCAAAACTCCGTTCACATGCTTTAACTTACTTTCCATCGCAGGAAAACGAACACGCCTCGCTATTTCCTGATGGACCAACAAATTGAAAAGTTTTTCTGGTCATTTGTTCCAACGCAGAACTTTTATTCAAAGCTCAGCAGCTGAGCTTATAATCCAGTATATTAATCAATCACTTTGTTTGCGTTTTGGAAGTCCCATCCTGATTTAGTCTGCCGTGTTATGGTAAATTAAATTTGTTACTGCGCCACCGTAAAAACATCAACGGGGAAAATGTAATTGCTTCTCTCATTAACGGAAAAGCTTGAGCGCATCATGGAGATACGGCGGCGTTGACACATCATCCAGGTGAAAAGTTTTCTGTTTTCCGTGTACTCTATTTTTACACTAATCACTTGTCTTTTTGTGTGTAATTCAGATGGGAACTAATACGATGTAAATGCGATATATAAAATAAGACATATAGTGAAAGCTATCGATTAGAGAGTCGGAACTTTAATATACGAAACAGTACCACTACATATTGTTGTAATAGCGAAGCTTTTTGAAGCGAAAGTTTCTTAACTGTGGCTTAAACAGGGTAATTCACCCTTGGACATGGAATATCACGGCTAACGGAAATAATATTGAAATAAAATCTATCCTCTGAATAAAATGAATAAACTGCACTGTTGTTACTTATATTTACCTTATATTTACCTGTACATAGTAAAAATAATATAATAGTTATCTATCGTTTATTTGCTTAGCCATGTTATTCAATTCAGTATAACGCGAATTACCCTTACTTAGTCGGTTCTTGATTGCCTGAGTGTAATTTGTAAATATTGTTTGGAGCACCTTATTTTTGAACTTAATATGGTTTGGCGTTGAGCAATAGCTAATTGTAACATTTAAAAATAGATAAGTTCCTGGTCTTTAGTATTGGAGAAGGACTAGAAGTAGTATGAAAAAATGTTTAAAAATGATTTTCAAAGATTATATGTAAAGAAGATATTTTCCATATGGTACCTATTCGTGGTTATTACCGTGAATATAGTGGATCTATAGTTTTAAATAACATGAAAAGAAAAGGATCCAAAGTTATATATTATGAAACATTTGTGCAAAGATCACACACTAGGTGATACATAATTGTGTCAATTGTCTGTATTTAAAAAGTTAAATTAACTTACTCGTCACATGTTGCTTGGCAAATAAATTTTAAATTGAGAACTAAATTACACATTCAGTGACAATGACGTTAAACATATATGTCTTTTCAACTAGTACTCCCATAATACTACATTTTATTTGCCTTTTTTTTAGAACAGAAACAAGATCTAATTTAAATAATATTCGGGATATACATCAATCCTGTCTTAAACCTTTTGTGACCTCCAACATCTTTGTCTGAACTCCGCCTACTGTAACATATGATGTTGCATTGTAATACAGTTTTAAAGCGACTTCCAAAAATAAGGAGGTTATCAATTCGTCTGCAACTTATTTTTTATGTATGACGATAATTCAAAAACGGCTTGGGCAATTTTGATGATTTAAACTGCGTTATATTAATTAACATTACAGAAAGGTCATATTTAATTGTCTACAATATAAGAATTACGGTTTTCCAGAAAATGAAATAAGGGACTAGATTTCAGAGAATTTCAATGAATCTTCACTGTTTTCTCTAAAACTGCTCAAGAAATTTGAATATTATAAATTGTATTCTACAAAGGTATGTTCCAGCTTGATCCCGTATATTTTTCTATAACGTAAATCTTACAATCTTCTGAAAATCGGAAAAATATAAGCAAAAAAACTGTAAACATGTGAAATTTTTATCGTAAATATCTAGTTTAAATGTCAAGATATGCCATGGAAGTATATCGTACAGGGTGTTTGTAATAATTCTCATTTTGATTCGTTTGAAGTAAGTTTCTTTTAGAGTCGAATATAAGTTAGGTGACTTATAATTGCGTGAAATGGCAAGAAATGTTCGGTTAGTTTATCGAAACGAAAATTTATGTCGGCGAATTCTTTATATTTTATAAGGTTGTAGGTGTGTGCATGCGTGATATTAGGTGGTACAAAAGCAGTTGTATACATAGGAAGGTTGAAATATAAATTGGAATTGTATTAGTTATACAGGGTGGTTCTAAAAATATTGTATTGGGTGGCACATAAGTATAAGGCAAAAATATATTTACACAGAGTAGATATTTGCGTTATAATAGAGAATAATTACAGTTAAACAAAAACGCCTTAAAAATTGTTAGAAGCAGTTGAATATACAGGATGGTTGAAATATAAAGTGGAGTAAAATTACAGTTATACAGGGCGGTTTAAAAAAGAGATATAATTTCGTACACAAGTAGTTGCTTATACAAGGTAAGTAAATGGTAGAGTAAAATTATATTCATAAAATGTGATTCAAAAAGGTGAATTTTATTACATAGGGAAGTCCATGAGGAGTTCCATTAATGGAATACCAGATATATGGGGCGAAGTAAAATCATTTGGTATACAGGAATAATTTAAACAATAGAAAAATAGAAAGAGCCAATAGTGTGGAGAGGATTTGTACTTATACAGGGTGGTACTAAAGATATCAGGACCGTCGTCAAACTGTGTTGAGTTGAATTATAGTTGTACAGGGTGATTCAGAAACTGATAGACCAATAAGTTATATAAGGGTGACGCTAAAATTTTCAATTGAATTGTACCTTAAATCAGATAAAAAAGAAGATATGTCTGAAAATAGTGATTGATTGCATTCGGTTTCTAAACGGTTTTTATTTTAAGTCAGCTGCAGTCGGTTCTTTATTAAATATAAATTATAATTTACTGCTAAAAATGTGGAGGTTATGAAATCTAACTGTAACTACTTCGACATTCATTGGTCCTGTCTAACGTTCGAAGGAAACTACCTAAAGACGATATGGGTAGTTTGAGTATGATGGCGTTACTTTGTCCGACTTCTTCGTTGTCCATTCACATATTCGGATTTTGACTTATCTACACCTTGCAACCTGAGGGTATTGATTACTACCTTTGGTGTTGAACTCTCTCTGGGAGAATATGATCATCATAGTCACAATGTTTGTTGCGAATTAATAAAACCAATAAGTCTGTGCCGCAGTGCTGTCAACACAGATGATGTCAATTGGCCTGTTGATTGCAGCACACCATCTTCCGCGGTTTCCTGTCAACTCGGTAGTCACGACGTAGATCAGTCGGGATATGACCCATTAAGTTTCCTCTAGAACTACCGGTGAGCCTTATTTGGAACTTTTCACACTCTGCTCCATGCCCTCTTTCAAAACGATGTATCCGAATACGATCTGCCCTTTTGACGGTCTAAGCATCATCTTAGTGGACTTGTGAGACAATATAGTCATTTTTGTAATATGATAGTGATCTCTTAACTATCATATTCCGTGTCTAAAATTGGTCTTGTAGTTAATACCAATACCCAATGTTGCACTGTGTTGACCGAAGATGTTCAGCCTGGCTAATAGCTCGTTCCTTGAAGTTATAATAGCTAGTATGGTGGGAAAATCTTAGATAGGACATGTTGTTTCCTCCAATATTTACGCCACCACTCTAGTTCTCAAGCACCTATCTCACCACAATCTAAGAAACTCAGATTAGATGTTAGACAAAAATAAAAAAGTATACATCCTTGAAGATCTTATTGTTGCTTTCTCAGAAGGATTGCGTGGCTGAGTAGGACTCATCGCGCTCTCGAATGAGAAAGTATAGATGACTGGAAAATCGCATAGACAAAAGGATGCCCCAAAAAATTATTAAAAGTTTTCGTGTGGTCAACAGAAGAAAGTTTAACTGGAAAGTCGCTAAATTTGCTAAATTGTCTGTGTTATAGGTAGACTCTTGTTATGAAGTCATGACCCCATGACCAAATCTTTTTGCAGATGTTATTTATGTAGAAGAGAGATGCCGTCGTCGTTGAGAAATTTCATAGTTTCTGCATGAAAAGTATAAATGCCGGAGGCTTTTCCTAATCGCAGGTTCGATTTCAGACAAAAAGACTTATGTTGGTAGTATATTAGAGGAGTTCGATTGTCAGCCGCAAAACAGAAATCCTGACAAAAAGTGCGTCGTACCTCCACAACCTCTCTCAATGCGGTAATTAGTTGTCTTTCGGTGAAGAGCGGTATCAACCACAAATTTGATTGCTAACGCATTTTTCAAAATTATTTAGCATAGCTATGTTTGAATTTGTTCTCGTATTTTTTTATTATAAGATATATTTGAATTTGAGTACCACTATTTGGTGGGGAGAGGGTTGACAGAGATCTTGATGGCTTCCGTTGCTCGATAACAGACAAAATTTGGGTGCTAATTCTTTCGGTTAGATGCTCCTCTTTGATTAAGTCATTTGAGCAGTTTCCAAAACAGTAAATTTAAGTAACATCAATCTTCGTTGGAGTGATCTTCTGAGAACTTGGACATATTTTGAGCCTTGCCAATAGGGCACAGAAGAATAGGTGATCTGAAGCAATGGCGTCCCCAGAGGAAATGTCGCCCCACCCTCGACATAAAGCAAAACGTTCACTACATCTGCATTTACAGTTATTGCTAAGTACCCATAACGAAGAAAAGTAATTCTAATCTCTCTCCCCCCCCCCGAAATATTACCCTCAGTCCCTTCATGATCTTAACCACACTCAGTGGTCAATGGTCTGAGGAGTCCTAATTGTCAAAACGATCTAGCTTTCAATTACAAATTTATATTTAGTCGGATTTCAATTCTATTGGCAATGAAGTCAGATTAAGTCTTTGAATCGTTTGGATTTTTTGAATATACAGCATCTTTCAAGTTTCTCTAGTTCCAAGTGTGTTATTATTTTCTAATAAAACAATTTTAAGACAGGCTATGTTAATTTTGATGTTGATTTAAATCCAGCATACATGTCAGTATCATCTTAATTTATTCTACAAAGGGTTAACTCTCCCTATTTCCATTAGACAGTACAACAACCATCAAACCACTCGACGCTCCAATTCAAATTTTTCCCCCTTTCCAGCGACCCGAGCATTAAAATTGTTACAGTTCCGCGGTTTCAAGAAGGAAAACCGACGAAAATGGAACCGCCTCGTAATATTCGAACGAAGTTTACGAGAAAGTTGCTCCTCACAGTCATTGCACTGAACTTTGTCAGTGTATGTGTGTGTGAGGGCGCCACTGCGAGCCCACCACTAACTCTAATTGTTATAGGTAAAGTTTTGGCGGGGCTGGTGATTTTATATTCGCGGTCCGCTTGCTACGAGACTACGACTGTTACGACTTGCTACGGTTGTAATTTCAGGGAAGTTGACTCTTTCTTCGAGCTGTTAAACTTCTTAGGAGAGTTACTGCGTTGGTGAAACAAGATATCGCTGTAACTTGCATGCTCCGACTGGGACTCAAGGGAATACTTTGGGAAACTGAGGAAAATTATTGGTTGCAGAAGAGGCAGAAAAGGATATAGCGCCAAGGCATTAAGTATTAATATCGTTATAGAAAGAAAGTTAAAATGCTGCCATTTAAATCTAGTGTGGTCTTGTCTTAATCTCTGCTGGTTGAACGGCGTAAATAACTTTTATAAATGGATAAAGGGGCAAAATTTTAATCAAAGAAAATTGACAAACATTTGACTATAGTTTTTCCAATATGTATCAATACCTCACAAGGTTTCCATCATGCGTTCATATATGGATATGGATCTGGCTGATTCTTTGATATCTTTGTTTCGCTCGAATCCACATCACTGCGCCAAATCTCTCTCTTTTCTTAGTATTACCATAATTTTAGGTTTGTGATCTTCCAATTTTATTCATTCAGATCCTATTATTGATTCTTAGGTTTTTCTTAATCAGAACCTGTAAGATAAATCGGTAGAATGCTTTAAACCGTATATGCAATTTATATGATTTTGTCAACTAATCCTGTTTGTATGTGGATAGAGGTAAAGGCTAAACACTTACAAAAAAAATAGGTACAGAAATGTAGGTTCGACCACGCCGCGAATTGAAGCTCCTCCTAGATCTAATATTTTATCTTCAACTAACTAACATCTGTAATTAATTTTGTATGGTTGTGGTGGTGATAACCAACTAATGTTAAATAAATCTAACCCTTGGATTTATTTTTTTTGAGTTCTTTGGGAATAATACCACATTAACTTGAAAGTTTTTTGAAATATACAGAGTTTCAACTTTATGTGGTATTATTCACAAAGAACTCAGAAAAAATAAAAACTAGAGAAACAAAAACATGTGCTTCTGATGTGTATTAGACTGATAAAACAACATACAGTGTTGTATGTAAGTAGCTTGGCGTCATATATCGAATTCTTATGGAACCAAACGTAAAAACTACGGTAGTTAAATCATGTTTTTTTTTGTGATTTCACAGTATAATACCAAACTTTTTACGAAAGTTTTATCAACTATCTGAACGGACAGACCTGAACCCACTGAAGGTAATCACTGTGAGTGATATTTTCAGAGTACCTCCGATTTCTTCTGATAAATTTTGTTATCGGCAATTCACCCCCATTAAGACGTAGTTAAATAAAAATAAGCAAGTCGTAATCATTTGTCATCAAAAACACATCTACAAAATTTCAACTAGTTGAACTGAAAATTTTTATACAATCTTCTCTTAGCTGATGTATATTATACATCCACTGGTAAATTTTATTTTCAGGAATACGATTTCTTTATATTATCTTTACAACACTATTTTATCACCTTTTAAGAGTAGTTTAAAAAATATACATGCACACTTTTATTGATACTTTTAAACAATAATTTTTCACAATTATGAGCAAATCAGACGGCGCAATAAAAAGTTTCACACCAAAGAGTCATCAATTTCGTCTTTGTTCATAAATTCAATTGTTGAGATACTTCAAGAAATGCTAGTGCGGGGTTACTATATAACCCCACTATACAGACAAAAGAATACACCATTGAGAATAATCTGAATCCGGCACTTTAATTTAGACCATAAAGCGTTGACATTATTGAAATTTATGACATTTAAGACAGTTAGTAAATTTATCACATTTATGACTTCTACGACCCTTATGACATTTATGACATGTGATATTTTTGACATTTCTAAGGTTTCTGTCTTTTATGCATGCCATTTTTGACATTAAGACATTTAGGGCATATGGCATATATGACAATTATTACATTTATCACATTTGACATTTATGAAATTTATGACATTTATGACATTAATGACATTTATTACATTTACGACATTTATGACATTTATGACATTTATGACATTTATGACATTTATGACTTTTACGACTTTTATGACATTTATCACATTTATGACATTTATGGCATTTATGACATTATGACATTTATGACATTTATGACATTTATGACATTTATGACATTTATGACATTTATGATATTTATGACATTTATGGCATTTATTACATTTCAGACATTTATGACATTTATGAAATTTATGACATTTATGACAGTTATGACATTTATGACATTTATGATATTTATGATATTTATGATATTTATGACATTTATGGCATTTATTACATTTATGACATATATGGCATTTATGACACTTGATATTGTTTACCGGGCTATTGAGCCGTGCTAGTTTGTAATATCTTCTAGCAAACGTTTCGTCTACATTTTCAGAAGCCACGGTGCGGCATCGGTCTAAATGATCGCTGCACAAGCTAGATAGTAACTGATTTATAACATTTATGACACATGACATACATGAGATTTACTATATTTATGACAATTATGACTTTTTTACATTTAATACATTTATGACGTTTATGACATTTATGACGTTGATGCCATTTATGACATCTATGTCGGTTTATGACAATTTTGATATTTTTCGGCTCAATAGAGTATAGACTCGACTTTATTATTTGATGTTACTTAAACGTTGAAAATTATCGTAAATATTACAGCTTTTTCTGTACAGTTATTACAACTTATCTTATTACCTTTAAATGAGAACCGATCTTTAGGGATTATATTCCGAAAAGGTTTTTGGTAGAAAACTCATCTTTTTCTCGAAGTTGTATGAGATTTTTTTGAGATATACCCACTCTAACCGTGATATATTCTTGATAAAAATCTTATCTGTATGTTTCAATGTATTCAGTGACTAATCCGTTTCTCATCTAGGTACATGGAACCTTTTCTTTCCTTCTAACCATTTTTTGCCTCAACCACTTAGTAACCCATTTCAACGCCCTTGAATGCACTGATCCTTTACAATTTATCCCTTCACTTATCTAATTTGCTTTGGAAACAATGCTCACAATTCCTCTCCGACCGTCGCCATTGTCTTCTTTCATTCCATTCAAATGTATCTGGGAACAACACACTAGACATGATCTCGTTCTAACGCAATAATTCCGAACAAGGTACGGCATTTCGCTCGGATAGAGTAATTTCTTTCCATTCACTGATGGCTCTTCAAGTTTTGTGTTCTGCATCGGAATAACACACACAAAACTGGAAACTACGTCTTGGCCATTTGCTTTATTAAATATACATCGGTGGCTGTGCCATTGTCTGGATAATGAAATAAATATTGTACGTAAACACATTCGTTTTGAAAATGAGCGACGTAAGTGAACGGTTACGAAACAAATTGATGAAACTTTCCATTTCCATTTTCGTTATTCCTATGAAAATTTAGTAGATGTTTTTGGGGAATTTATTGGGAAATCCAATCGTCTGTTGTCGCAGTAATATCTTGTTGGAAACGGGAACAATTGCGTAACAATTTCACATTGTCTGCATAAAGGAGGATAAGGAATGGGTTATGCAAGACGATAAATGGTTTGTGTTGGCGTATGTTATTGCTTTTGTTTCTGTTACTTGCCTCACTATATTCATCGAACTAAAATGAATCACGGTTTTGGTGAATGATAATTTTTAAAGTGAGACTTTCATTCCATGGCCTCACATTTTTTCGTACGTCTATGGAACGCATTACAGAGGAGACACTAAATGTGTGTAGACCCTCGGATGCATTCGAATCTTTCCGACACTGATCACCTTTGTATACTGGATTTTGAGATTTAATACTATGTTTGATCTTGTGTTAGTTAAATAGATTTTGACTGGAGAAGAGAGCCAAACAGCGCATCAGCATGATAAACGCATTAATAGGACGGAGGAGCAGGCTACACCTGAGGATAAATAAGACGATCTACGAAGCAGCAGTAAAACCATTGATGATGTACGGAGCAAGCATATGGGGACAAGCAGCGGATACACACACCAAGAAATTAGAAAGGATTCAGCACAACGCCCTGAGAAGAATGACGGACGCACCATGGTACATGAGAAACGAGCAGCTAAGAAGAGATCTAGGGATACGCACTATAAAAGGCGAAATAATAAGGAGGACTAAGAAGGAGATACCAAGAATGGAAAACCACAGGAACCCACTACTAGGAAAGGCCACAAACTACGACGAAAGCAAGAAACACAGGACGAAGAGACCCTGGATGGCGCTACTGCAGACAGAAGAGGAAGTAACAGGTAACTTGAATATCTTAGGGAATGAAATATATTAGTGAATAAAATATCTTAAGGAATAGAGTAGGGAAAATATTGTAACAGCGCAGGGAAAAATTATATGAAACATGGAAAACAAATTAGGGAAATAAGTATAAAAATATGGACTAGGAGTAAGAAATTTGTAAAAATTTAACTCTGACAATAAAGACATGAAAGTAACAGATTTTGACTGGTAACGCTTTTTTTCGCGGCCGGAGTCATAGCTGCTTCTGCTTTTCCGGATTTGAACCCCCTCATTTTTTCGAATGAATTTATTTAAATATCTGAACCAACATATAAACAAAGTTTTCTGACGTTTCGTCCCCACTTGTATGGGGCTTTTTCAATGATGAGAAATACAAATGTTGCTTACCTTGCGGCGACTGCATTTCTTTAGTCTTTTTCTCACAAGACACTTTGAAACTTCACTTTATTAAACTTTTCACACTGAAGCACAAATAGTAAATTACTACACGAAGTTTTTAAGACATAATAATTGGCCCTACGAAATTTCTGGTAAAAGAAGAGTAGGAGGTACTTAATGGGATTATTTTGGATTGTTTTATGGTTGTCATCACAATCAATTATTGTTTCTTAAAAACGTCGTTGGCTATATCTAATGTCTAGTCCTTTAAAATTTGTGCTTCAGTGTGAGAAATTTAATAAAGTGACGTTTCAAAGTGTGTTGTGAGAAAAAGACTAACCGAATGCAGTAGCCGTAAGGTAACCAACATTTGTATTTCTAATCTTTGAAGAAGCCCCATACACGCTTGCGCGAAACAACGGAAAACTTAGTAAGTATGTTGGTTCAGATATATAATTAAATTAATTCGAACAAATGACGCGTTCCAAATACGATAATAGCAGAATTAAATTATCACTGGGTATGCAAACAAAACGAATCCTCAACAAAGGTAGAACTACAAAACAAATTTTTAAACCAATTTCCTGCTTGTAGATTCCACGTTTCTCAACTGGTTCATTTTGAGAAGGCGCTTTAAAAAACCCTTTTTTAAAATACTGTCTTAAGTCAATTCAAATAGTGCTGACTGAGTTTTTGACCTTTCGCCCATCTTTATTGTTTGATTTTCCGTATCATATTTTTTATTTCCACTAACAACCTGAGACGGCAAAAACAAATAAGTTTGCTTAACGTTAAGTATTGTAATATGACAATACGCAGCTGTTTTACGTTACGATTTGACAATTGTAGCACCATATTTTTTTTGTAATACGACCGTATTTTTATATATAATGCAAAAAACGAACTCGGTTCTAGTTCAATTAGATTACGAAATATGAATTAAAAATTCAATGTACAACATTGGTAACGGAATTTAAAAGTCTATATACTAATTTTTCTTGAACATCCTCGGGGTGTTACAGTAAATAAGATACAAGTATATGGTTTTGAGTCGTTAATTGATGTTTCAGTAGTTTTTTAATTGGATTATTTTTTTATTCAGGGTGAATAGATAAAACATGAGGCTGTTTATGTTTTAAACATTTCATTTTTATCAATATCCATTAGCATCGACAATATGTTGAGGACAAACAGCTATTGCCTAAAACCGACAACACCTAGAAATTATAAAAGAAAATGCTTGCTACGTTCGTGTATGCATAGAATTATGAGTTTAAAAAAAACTGAAAAATAATGAAAAAGCAAAATTTCTTATCTTAAAGCAGGCGCCACGAATGGGAGCAATTTAACAATTGTACCTTTGTTCTGAAGTCGGCTATTAGAAATGTTAGTTATTAAAAGTAAACAGATAACAGACACTTTAATAAAAAAGGATTAGAATTTGCCGATAAAATAAAAAACAACCTAACAAATTTAATAATCACAAACCTAGGTTTGAAAGTAGCAGTCTTACTTTCAAGTGCCTATGAAATTGAGGAAATAATTAAAGCTGTGAAAAAGAACGCTGGTGGTACTGATGAAATAAGCACCCAAGCTCTAAAAAGTTTATTTATTGCTCCAACCCTAGAGCATATATTTAATGTATGAACTGGAAGAGAAATATGGCATAGTCATAAAAGTTTAAATGATGGATCCTGTTGTATAACTACCTTTCTTGACCAACCAAGGCTTTTGATACGGTCAACCAAGAAATTCTGTTAGAAATGCTAGATTGCTATTTAGTAAGAGGCATAACAAATGATCTAAGGCAAAGTTAATTGAGTAATTCTGTAAATTACACTAGACTAGGTGCTACCTTGGGTTCGGGACTGGAGTTTCACAAGGATCTATATTGGACCCATTACTATTTGCTACATACATCGATAACATTTTGAACATTGTGAGAAATGATGAAGTCTTCTCATATGCCGAAGACACAGTATTAATAAGTCGTGGAGAACACATAAAATAAGATGAATTTGTCCCAGAGCCTAACTAGAATATAATCAATTGTCATTTAATTTTAAAAAGTCGGTCTACATGGTATATGTACCTACGTCTAACAATAGACTATAACATGAAACGGGAACGCACATACAGAATATTTGTAAAAAATCTTAAGTCCCTACTGTTTTTTACAAAACTAAATAAAATTATGAATTCTAGAGCACTATTGGTGTCTACCATGTGCTATGTTAGGGCATCGCTTCATATGGCATAATTGCTAGGGGAGGAGTGTATGAAATTTGAATACAATCTCTATGCAACCTGCAAGCCAGACTGTTAAAATTTCGTCTTGAGTTTCTTGCTTACCACTCTAACTAGTAACACTACCTATACCAAAAATAGAAAAGAATATACAAAACAAGTAGCTAGTTTCGGAGACTATCGCTTTACAACATATTACCGATAGAAATTAAACAGCTACATGGCAGTAAAATAATGTATAAAAATACATTAGAAAACTGGATAACAGATAAATATTAGTAATTGTGTGAATGAAAAAAAAAGTTCAAAACAAATCGGTAAGAAGTACAAGCTAAATATTATATCATAAAAAGTAATTAGAAAAATTCCAAACGAGTCGAGAATTTGACTTTTTTCATATAACAAAATGTATAAATAACAGATTAAAGAAAACAAATAAAATTTATTCTGTATGTTATTATTTGGCTCATGGTTAGAACGAACTGCCTAAACATTCTCATATTTAAAAGCAATTGTGTGAGGATTAACATAAATCATCTAAAGAATCGTTTATCGTTACGATATTACAAACTGAGAATGCTTATACCGCTTTTAATTTCCTGGATGTTTTCCTCAAATACTCGTCTCGAACGGAACCTGAAATATAACCGTCTATCCTTTTACAACTTATTATTGCGGAAGCAACATGAAATTGATTCCGAATAAAACATTCTCTTATCGAAATTCTCATAAACTGAAAACGGGGCTTCACGGACTCGGAAGGAATTTAATATTGTATTTCTTAACATGGAGGATCTGAGACAGGATATGCCTTTTCTGCAGATTGAAAATATTAAATATTCGTTGTATACAAAGGGGAATATAATCGAGCGTACATAATGTTTATAAAGTGGGAATTATCGGGTTGTACCAGATGGAATCTACCACACGATGGTATTGCAAAATAGTTTTAGCTACCTTTATGTTTTGTTTATGGTACACTGACAAAAAAATGTAGCTTTCCAATCAAAAAAATTTTTGGTTTCATTATAGAAATAATCAGATTGAAGAATTCCTTAATGAAACATCAGTGCGCTCTCATTTCCTTTGCTTTTGTAAAATGTATGGGAATGGTCATTTTATTAATTTAATCAAATTAAATCAAAAAAAAACCCGGGAGTATATTTTAAAGTAGACTTTTCTCATTTTTGGAAAGGTTTCAATTAAATTTTAAGACGTAATTTATGGTGTCTTCATATACTTAAATTCTGTTTTAAGAAAAAAATGGAGGACTTTGGCAAATTTTAAAAGGGTAACCTTGTATAGCTATAATGTTAGAATCTAAAATCTTGAACGTTTCTGAGTAAAGGTCGATTCACATTTTGTCAACCTAGCGTATACTATGTAGTATATTTTAAATGGGAATGTTCTGATATGTACTCTCTGTCACGCAACGTCACTTTAGCCTAGTTCTGACTGTGCGTCAATTGGCTGATCCGTGTAAAGTAGTTTCGATCGAGTCATCCATTTTACATTTTTCGGTCGAGTAGCGTCCGCCACCAACTGCTCACACGACAAGTCCGAAGTTTCATTAAGAGCTACTGCTTGAGCATTAGCACCTACAAAAAAATACTATTTGTAGTATGAGTTATTATTAATGGGAATGTTCTGATATGTACTCTCAGTCACGCAACGTCACTAACCCAAACAGCCAAGTTTTCATTAGAAGAAAAGTTTAAGGGGACGGTGCTGCTGCCTGTCTATTTCTGCATATCTTGAGTGATTCGAACAATACGAACTCAGGCAATACAAAATTTGGTGGGAGTTTCGTCAGTTTATATAAAAACAAATTTTATCATCCTCCAATTTCTTAAATAACCTGTGGAATTTCCCTACATTTTTTTCTATTAAGGAATCCTCAAGTTTTTATTTCTGTTGGTATGCTTCTCTTCACACAAAAATAATGCAATAATTGCTCATTTTTAACCGACTTCGAAAAAGGAGGAGGTTATCAATTCGTCGCGTTTTTTTTTTTCGTTTTTTTCTGTGTATGTATGTTACCTGATTTATTCTACTGTGGTGAAACTTCAATTTTTGGAAAAGAATTCTATTGATAAAGTGATAAAATTTGTGAATGAACACATGTGTGCATGGAAATCGACCAATATCCCTAACATATTTGGCGATTTTTCGATAACTCCTTATGGATGTGTATAGTTTTTTAACGTTTAATCTATTAAAGAAGATCCTTAGGTGATCTCATATACTTTTCTGCGACGTGCAACTTGCAGTTTTGCAGAAAATCGCCGACAATTCCAAAATTCTTATCAAAAATTTCATCGAAATTACATAAACTGGAATTAGTGCGAATTTGAAAATTTTCTATGTACATCTTAAGCATATTGGTAGTAAAGCATAATATTTTCTGCTCCTTAAATCAATGAGTACCAAGCTCGTTTTGCTTGTATACCAGGCAAATACCTATTTAAATGCACATTTTTCCATTTTGCGAAGACGGTGCTTTTGGTTGTCACATTCTCCCGGCCTAATAGAAAATTCAATGACAACACATGTCAAACTTTAAACTGCTATTTGGTGCGTTTATAGACAGGGTGTTTAGTTATAACAAAATTAACAAAGTAAGTCATAGAAGGATTTGCATTTATATGAAGATAGGACGGATGTGACTCTGTAAATATGGGATGGATTCTACTCCGTCCTATAGTTAAGTTATAGCTAACAAATTTATGCTTGTCCGTGGGCAGTCGTATGTACAGGATGGTTGGTACATAGGTCGGAGTGGAATTATCTATAGTTATACAGGGTTGTCAAAAAAAGTAGAAAAAAGGTTACATGGCGTAGTCCATAAGGCATAAATATATTTTAGGCTTATTAAGCCAACGCATACTAGTACATTTTGATCGTAAAACAAAGAATGAAAACTACCTGAGTTCAAAAAAAACTAAAACATTAAAAATAAAACATTTTTAAAAAATATATAACCGACTTCTACCTATAACTAAAACGCTAAAAATAATTATAACAAAATACAACTCTAGCAAATAAATAACACATTCAATGTTGTTAGGTACCTACCCAGGAAGTAAAAAATGTAAACATTAAAAGGTGCTCATTCTCTACAAATTAATTACCTACCAATCTAGTATATTTTGGAAGTCGGTGCCAAGCAACAATCAAGTTTGATGATGACGATGATTAGTAGATAAGTACGCAATGAAGGATTTTAGATTTGCTTGGCACCGGCATCGAAAATATAATAGATTGGTAGGTAATTAATTTGTACAGAATGAGAACCTTTTAATGTTTACATTTATTACATCTTGGGTAGGTACCTAACAACTTTGAATGTGTTATTTATTTGCTAGAGTTGTATTTTTTTATAATTATTTTTAGCTTTTTTGTTATAGATAAAAGTCGGTTATATTTTTTAAAAAAATGTTTTATTCATTACTGAACTTACATGCTAAACTTGCTTTGTTCATTTTCAGAATTCGAACTAATCCAAATAAAATAAAAGGACTAATATGACTGTAGCGTGACTGAACTACTTTATATGTACGAGCCACAGTTTTGACGTTCGGGGACGTGACATTGACGTTCCGTCAAAAAATAACTAGCATGTGACAAGTTAAATATATGCATCCTAACGAGTATTTTCACTCATTTTGAGAAACTAAGGCGTAATGACAAATTTCGCTTTTTCTGATGCCGATGGTGTTTAGAATTATTGACAGCTATGAAAATGATGCAAATGACGGTCGAATTTTTCCTAAAACTTCAACTTTGAGACGATACAGTGGGTTCAATATTGCTACAATTAAATTTGCTAGGTGCGAAGGAAGTAGACGTCCAAGGACTAAAGATAAAGCTAGGCAACCACTAGAATGCACAACCGCTGAAGAGATAAGAAAGTTTGACGTCCTGACAAAAAATGTTCATAAGAATGCACAAAATGCACAAACCGCTTTCGACAAAAGTAAGAAGTGAAATGCCACTAAACCGTTTACACAGAGAAAGTGATAAGTTCAGTAATTATAAGACAAAGGAATAGAGGGAGAGAGAGAAAGAAAGAAAAGAATACTTGAGAATATAATGACAATGGATAAACACCTACTATATTATAAGTTTCACTAATTAGATGTTATTCAGGCTTCCACAAATTTCTTGTGACAATGCCTACAATAATTACTTCCTCCTTATGAAAGCCCATTCAAAGTCGGTCCGCAAACACAAACAGACATACCAGACAGAGAACATCTAAAAGGACAACGCCAAGCCGAAGTTACTAGGAGGAGTCTACAGGAACATGCAGAAAGAGAGAAATACGACGTAAGAAGACCAACGGAATCAACCCATCACCCGACAATTACAGGTAAAGGAGAGGTAGAGGACGAATTTATCCTATCAACGGATCACAACCCAGTGACGATAACAGCAGCCAGATGGAGACATCAGCTACACACCAAGACAGAGACAAGAACCAGCGGGAAGGGATTCAGAGGATCGAGGATGAAAGAAGAAGAGAAACCAGCAGCAAGTACAGATAAAGACGCAAGAAAAATCACACAGGACCAAGACACCCAGGAGGGAGGTACTGTAGACAGGACGCAATATATTTTAGGGAAGAAGTATCTCAAGGAATAGGGTAGGGAAAACCAGCTCAGGGGAACATATAACATAGAAAACAATTTAGGAAACAAATATCAAAACAAAACATTTGTAAAAAAATTAGTTGTGACAATAAAGACATGACAAACTAAGCAACACTCAGTCTGTTACCTGACAACGCATTAATAATGCCAACTGAGATATTGGCAAGACGTCTGCAAGATTCAAACATGAATCAAAACAACGAACGGATGTGCTTCCGGGTGAATACTTCTTCATTAGTATTTAGGTACAGGCTTCTCATTGCTCTGAGTAGTTGTTTTTGATACTTCCCTAATGATAAGCTTAAGTTATTTTTAAAGAAAAAACAAACAAATTTAAACTTTTGCAATTGATAATGTTTTAACATCTTTTATAAGAGTTATCCTTTAACTACCCTCTCTAATTTTGTTTCAGAAACGTAATTTTCTCTTGCAATTTTGTTTTGTTAATTTCTTCTCCTATTTGAGTTGTTACTTCTTATTAATTTTATCTCCTTCCTCTCATAATTTTTATTCACTCAAAATCGTCTATAAAGTAATTTTCACATTTGTGCAAATACCTTGTAACTTATGAGATATAAAATTACTAAATTCATTTCATAGTTTAATTTGAATTTCATCTGCAAGGATAATATTCATTTGTTTCTTGTATGTATGTATATAACTCCGCATATCCATAATCTCGGGAACATATAAACTCAACAAAGTGACTTTAAATGTACCGTTTTATGAAGCTGGCTTCCACCATTAGAATTTCTGAAACTAATAAAGTGCGGAAATACTGCAACAAGATATAAGCGTACGGGAATCAAATAAGGTGTAGAATTAATAAACGTTATAAGGCAATAATAAAATTTATATAAGGTCCTTATTTGGTGAACTTGATCGTATGCATTTAATCAAAGACATTGTAAACGTGTTCGGTACATTTTTTGCATAGAAAGCTTCTTACCGGCTCCTACATTTACACATATGTAAATAGATGGGCAAGGGAATGCAATAGATAACTTGAGATTTCATTTTTTTCGACACCGACACCTACACAATTCAGTTCACTCTGTAAGAAACAGAAAACTTTTATAGAATATCAGTAATATATAGGAAATAAACTAATATAACAACCAATTAATATATATTTCTAATATAAACCCCAATTCTCTCTTTGCCATATATTAAATTAGAGACTTGACATACGTCAGACATCAGAAAGAACACTTTTAAACTTATGTATTGACTAGCTTCATATTATCAAGTAAACATTTTACTTTAAGACTCTAGAATAATAATTTTATAGAAAATCAATAATAAATAGGAATTAAAGCAATATAACATCCAGATAGTATAGAATATCTGCAAAAAATTTGCTTTTCGTTCGTGTATTATATACATCCGGAGCATTTAAATCCACCAAAGACAAGTGGTCTAGAATCTAAGAGGCACGGCTTCGAATCGAGAGTTCTCGGGTTTGAAACAGAGAACAATTATATTTTTAGAATATTATGTCATTTGTAATTAATTTTATGTACTATTTTCAATTTTGACATAAAATGAGTAAAACTCATTTTAATATTACATAGAATAAGGACTAAAATTCAAATGTTGGTACCCTTGAATATATAGGTATATAATTTATTGTTTTGTATTAATGTATTTGTAATGATTTTAGCTAACAACTCTTCAAATACTTATTCAGATGAACAAAACTATTTACAAACACTTATTTAATATATAAACTTATATTTCTTTGCAGATATATTTAATTTAAGAATTAAATTAGGATTAATACTAGGCTCGTAACAAAATATCTCTTTTTTATATCTTCGAGGATAGGACTAAACAAAATTACTTGAGACAAATTTATAATTCTAATAATTTTTGTGAACAAGAGGTTTTTCACAAGTTTAATGTATAAATAAATTTAAAATAAAAACCAAAAACTACTTTGAAAAAGTAAGAAGTAATAATATAATTTATTATTTTCTACAACAACGGTATATTTTTTCGGAAGTAGGTGCCAAGGTAAACAACATAGTTACAAAGTAGAATTCATAATTGTACTTTCCAAATTATTTCAGCTTTAAGTTGACACTGACTTCAGAACATTTATTTACTTGTTACCGGAAAACATTTTTTGCTTTTTAGTTCAGTTTTTTTTTTGTAATCGGACTTTTTTTAGTTTAATTATTTTACAATTTCTCTACTCATAATAACTTAATTCGAAGCAGTTTTCAAACCTAATTAACTTTTTCGAAATTGCCAAAAATAATTTCTTTAATTTTTAAGCAACATTCAGTATTTTAACTACTTTAATCAACCTCTTTTACTGTTGAATAGAATAGAGTTACTTGTTTTCTAAACATTTATTTATCTATGTATTAACAAAGTTTTGTATATGTTACCAACTTAAGTGGACCAACTGTATTGTAGACATTTGAGAACCTTCAACTATTTAAGGCATGTTAATTATAAGGTATTTTGATTTTATTTCAAATTTTATAATTAAGAAAATATATTTATTTTGCATTTTTTCTGATATAGCATCATTAAATGCAATTTTCAATTGTAATAATCTTTGTAGACGCGAAGTGTAAAGACCGACATTTAGGACGTTCGGGGAAACTAGCGCACAGGGGTGCCGAATCTGGAGCCGTTCGGTGTAATTGCTGTTCTCCCGTAACTCCTAGGTTAAAATATCACGGTGAAATTTTCGGGCTACTGCACCTGTCAAAGATTTCGAATACTCTCTTCGAGGTAGCATTCCTTTGTTTAATAGCAATTTGAGAAAAAATAGAGGTACTTCACTTTTAAGAAAATTTGATGTTTTTTTGTTAAAACTAGTATACCGTAAAAAAGCTTACATTAATATTACACAATAATTCGTTATACACCATAATTAGTTGCAGTTTGTAACTTTGCATATTTAACAATTTTCGATATTATCAAAAAAACAAAGTTACTTCACTGTCAAACCAACTTCATACTTGCCGACAAACCTGTCTAAATATTTTATGTAGTTTATGCAATCAAAAATGATAATATTGTGACAAAATGTGGTGTGTCAAAAACACTGTATTTGCTTAAAGGATGTATTTTGATTTTCCTGGAATTTAATTTTCAAAAGAGTATTGTTTTGAAATAAAAAAGTTCAAAGACATTTTTTTAAATTCAGGTCAACATGCTTTTCGTAGAAAACTCTACTTTAAAAATCACAGTGTTAGTATGAAAAAATATTGACAAATATTTAAAAGAACAAACATTATTAAGGACTAGCTGACCAGTCCCGGTTTTGATATTTGATATTGCTGTTTTTCTGGTTTCCATTTTACTTTTACATGTATTATCAATACCATTGATGATATTTTTGTCAATTTTTACATTTTGGACATTTTGACATTTTCGACATTTTTGACATTAGCGACTCCTATTTCTACCATTTAATATTCATCCGCTGTAACATTACATTTTTGTCATAGAGTATAACTAGCAGTGTATTCCATAAACCCGTAAAAGAACAAGTAAACGAAGAAATGTCTGAGTATGAATTATGCAAAACGTATTTTAAATAGCCTAAACTAGACGTTAGATGTGTCATTTATTTACAATAATTGTTTACTTGTAACTAAAACACGAGTATTGATTTCGAATATTAACACCAACGGATAGGATAAAATGATCTTCAAACGTAAACACGTACCTTTCTTTTATTCTGTAGCATTTTTGTTATTGGGATAGGCTTATTGGGTTTTTCGCATAGGAAAGATTCTCGCTTTGTATTTGGTATTGATTTGTTTTGATGTCTATTTACTTTAGGTTAAGATTGTTGGTTAGATTTCTCTTGACGTTCGATGCGTATGGCTAAGGGCGGAATCATACGTTCTAGATGGGTTAATGACATTTATGGGAAGAAGATGTAGAAAAGTAGAATCGAGAACGGTAGATTTCGAGCATTGATGTCGTGGAATGTCGCGGAAGAAGAACGTTGTATGTAGGGAATTAGACGATGTTGGTATTAGAATTTGGATAGGTTGGTAGGATTTTGAGATGTCAGTTGTCGGAAGAGGGGAGTTGGCCGTTGACCGTCATCGTTACAGGATGTTGCCTGTTGACCTTCCTAATGAAAGGATGCATGTTATGTAGTACGTGGAGAGAGAGGTTATGGTGATAGATGTCTACAAGTGTAATCTGCATCTATACTGGCAATTTTATACCATCCATTGTTTGGGATTTAGTTGGATACACTTTAATCGTTGGTTCCGTTATTGGATTTGTTATATTTTTGGATTTTAATGGAAACCACTCGTGTGAGGATTTAAGACGTTCATCACTCATTCTCTCAACGATCACCGGTTTCAGCAACGTTAATTGATGTTGCCATTGGCAGTTTGGTGATATTTTTGGAAATTAGTTTAAACACGTTCTTATTGGTGAGGATTTGATTGCTGAATATTTGCATGTACTCTCGTTGGCCTTCCTGGACGACTAACTGGTCAACCACCAATTGAACATCGTATGTAAGACTTTTAGCGCACCAAAGATATTGTTTATCTTCAGTGTATGTGGCTATCAACTTCACTTAGTTTGCCGAAGTCTTGGCAAGTCTTGTAATCATTCGAACGAGTTCCATTTTGGTTTATTGGGTACCGAAAATCTTCGCTGGTTGCCGTAGCAACTACGGCGTTTGTTTGCTTCGATTCTACAGAGGACAGCTGAGTGTTGTGTCATCGCATGCGTAACAAGGTACCTTTGTAATTTGATATAGTTTATCTATGTTGTGCCCATAATTTGCTTTTCACAATTTAATAAAGAACCTGATTATTTCTTCAATATTTGATTCTTAATTTGCTCATATAAATTTGATATTTATGCATTTCCTGTAGTGTTCAATTTTGAACATCATTTCATGATTATTGAGTTACTAGATATTGATATTATTTGCAATTTTGTGAAAGCGTCGTGAAAGCACGAAACGTCGACTTATTAGTCGAATTATTTTGGATGTTTTAAAGATAATGTTTGTTTCTAGATTTATGAAATCATTATTGATTTTTCTTGAAGTTTAAATGTAATTAAACACGTTTGTCAGTAACTGAATTTTTGGCTTCAGATTTCAGAATAACAGTACAGTTATTGAATTTGATATAATTTTGAATTATTCATAGTTTATATGTTATTATTAACTTAGATATTATTTTGAAGATTGGTCGTTTAAGTATCTCATTTCTGATTTTAGATATATTGTGCATGTTTACGGATCACAACATTTGAATATTTTTATTAATGCTTGTGATAACATTTGTTTATTTTATCTATGTTCATTTGATCATTAATTGATTATTACATTTATTGATTTTGGTAATAATTTGAACTTAGTGAATCAGGTAAGTAATGTTGATTCTTGGTTGAACTATAGATATGTGTATGTAGGTACATGGAGTTGGCTACAGGTCGACTTGTGTTTGATATTTTTGCAGGATTGTATTGAGATAATTTACAAGTTCATTAAATTATTTACTGTTTTATGAAGAGTTTTATTGAAGTAGGTTTGTTGTGGCGTAACTGACAATATACTGAGGTTTTATTAGCCATCGAGCCCTTATCTATAGATTTCTTGTAGCCGTGGAGGATTGGTAGGTAATCTTAGGCGGTTAGCTGGGGTTAAGAGTCAGAGAATCTATCTGGCGCCCAGAACATCTTTATATTGGAAAGTTAATTTACAATTGGCTTGGACCTTGTTTGTTAACCCACTCCCGTCTCCACTTAAGCAGCCGTGCACCCTGGTGTCAACGTTTACCACGTGGGCCGTAATAAGGTGATAGGTTTGCCATTACATCTAGGCATTACCGGCGTTTTTGAAATTACACAGCCATCTTGGATTCGCCATTTTGAATTTTGCAAATCTGACCTCGGATTCGTGATCAGAGAACCTATAAACCAATTTTGGTGTAATTGGCAACTATTTTCAAATATTAAATTTTTCACGGTTTCTAGGTCATTACTGTGTAAAAAACAATCTGATTTTAAAAAATGACATGTCAAAAGATTGACAATTAAGAGACCTTTAAAAAGAGTTATCACATGACACCCCTTTGTATTTATACTTGTAGAAGTCATATTCACCCCCATGAGGGTTCAAACTGCAAGGTGACGTGTAAAATGTGTCCCCCATAGATATAAATTTACGTGAATTTGTCTTTTATGTTCAAGATATTTTAAAAGTTATTTTGGGTGGATAATTTTGAAATGAAAGCCTTATATAACGAGGTAACCTTAATTGGTACAGAATAAGTAATAGAAACATAATTTTAGTTGTTTTCTGAAGGATACTTGTGGCATATTTTTCAATGTCTAAGTGTTTATTGGGAAATAACACCACACTTTAAAGGAAATTGCTGTATATTCCAAACGTTTCGGGGTCTAGATCAGACCCCGTTGTCAATGGCTAAGAAACTACAGATTAAAAAGGTACAATTCCAAGATGTATATTTAAATTTACATCTTGGAATTGTACTTTTTTAATCCGTAGTTTCTTAGCCATTGACAACGGGGTCTAATCTAGACCCCGAAATGTTTGGAATATACAGCAATTTCCTTTAAAGTGTGGTGTTATTTCCCAATAAACACTTAGACACAGAAACATAATTTAATTAGATATTATTTTATTATCAAAAACTCTGGAGGCTATTCTTTAAAAGAGCTATTGTAATATAGTTTAATCTAATACATACTGAAAGAATCGCCAAAATGCTTTAAATTAGGGTGGCGCTGACGTAGCAGGGGGGTGGATTTTCAACGACATAGCAAAGTATTTAGTATATCTAATAGTCATTTAGGAAAAATATATATTTTTTACATATCCTGTGTTGAATAAAAGACAAAACCGGTGGATCAACAATAATATTTTTTTTATATTTACAAATTCACATCATGTCCACTTTCGATACCAGCGCCATTCTGCTCACCTCGTGAACTTCTCATCTAATACTTTCAGCTGGACACTTTTTTTCAGTTTAATCTTTATGTAAGTTTATCATACCTTTACCTCTGCCATATACTAACTGAGTAAAGTTGCCCTTATTGTGGTATTTTGTCTTATGATCTATGTCTAATATCTAATTTAGAATATAGCAAATAGAAAATTAGAGTGTTTATTAAAAACGAAAAACAAATTGTGTTCTGCTATTCAGTGTTTATTTGTTTATTTACTATAATTTGTTAATTTTCTATAAGGAAAGTATACTGAACATGCGTTAAGTGAGCCCGGTTTATTTCGAACAAAGATCTGTTGGCCAAGTTACGAGCCTACTTCTGAATAGCTGGTCCGTTTAATATATTTATGAAGTTACAAGTTTCTATTAAAATTATTGTGGAAACTTTCTATCGGCAATATCTATCTCGACTGAAGGCCCCGATTCGTATAATTACTTATTTGCTGGTAATAATGCCTATGTAGCGGATTACTGGCACGATGCCATCTACATAAGACCTTATCACGCATGGAACACATTAATTTGGTATTGCCGGTGCGCCGAGGCTTATGTGCTTTTGTGATACCAACTATCGTTATCGGAACATGAAAATCAAATAACTGAATAATATTGCGATATAAGTACGGCAGTGGCTCATCAACGTCATGGAAAAAATTTCCATGACGTTAAAACCTGCCTTCTATTATGGTGAACTCATTCGACGTTTTAGACCCTATTCTTTCTAAACAGAAGTACATATACGGGTGATGTTGTTCTAAAAGAAAGTTTTAATAGTGACCCTCGGAAGAACAAATCCTTTTTCATTATGGCTGATACCGTCAGTTCGACTGCTTCTGCAAGTTTTTAAGTCGAATTCCTCACCTCAAACTATGGCGCAAAACAGAAACCAAGGGCTAAACCATCCCATCCGCCGAAATATAAGATGGTCAACAATGCCATCGAAGGTCTAAAAGAACGGGTTAGCTATTATTTGTTGCTGTCATTTAAAAGTCTATGCCAAACCCGTAGGGCATTACTTCAAGAAATCAGCTGTCGCTTCTAGGGTTTTAGTTCTAACTAAAAGAGCTAGTGAATATAGTTTCTTTTAAATTTGCATCAGTGTATTGATCCCATGCTTCAGATACGTAATTGGCCATCGGCGAAAAGAATAAATCTGGAACTGACCAAGAATCACCTATAAAACAAGCAACTTACAGTGAGAAATCTGAGACCACAAAGAATCATGAGCTCCTAAACCGAAAACAGCAAAATTAGTGACTCTCCCACTCTCTAAAGCAAGAAAACATGTTACCCTAAAAACAACAAATAAAAAGGAAATGGTTCTAATCCGTCATTTAGTAAATCTCAAACAAATATTTGTTTCAAAAACAATTGAGCTGAGGAACATTCTTCATTGCATTGTCTGTTTCTTTGAGATTTTCTCTTTTCCATATGACGAAGAAGCAGAAGAGTTTGAAGAAGAATTACTGCTGAAAATAAAACAGGCTTCTGAGGTCTATAGAACAGATAAAAACAGTATATAACAAAATTAATATGGAAAAAATGCCTACAAAACAGAAACGATAGTAATCTTAAAGAATGCAGGAAATATTGGACAGGCATCAATTAAGAGCTAGCCTAAACCTTACCAGAAACTGGAGCAAGTCAGTAAAAATTACATGCAGAATTAAGTGTTAAATAAATAGCACTTATCTACCGTTCTGATCAAGACCCGAGCCTTTACTTTACAGCCTAATTTACGCACAATTGCTCTGTTATAGATGATAACTTCCGCGTCTCGTGGAAGAACCAAATGTAAAAACTGTATCCAAACCACAAAATCACAAAACTGACAAATTCCACTCCTTCCTTAAGGTTAGAGCTGGCCCTCATCGATGATGTGTCTATTCTGTAACTAACTCATCATTCCATCTTCTTCTTAGTTGGCCTGGACTTCATAAACCTAGAGATACATGGATTATCCCTGACCTTTAATAATAACAGTCCTTACTTTCCCATTCTTTATATGTGTGCACTCAATCTTTTTGTCAGATATTCATTCATATGTTTCTTGTTATTTCACTTCCTTCTTTATCGTTTAGAATTTTGTTAGTAATTCTAGGAAGCATCTTTATTTCAGCTGTTTTAGATGTCTACCAATCACAACAGTGTTGATCACGTTCGGTGCTTATATATATCGTTTACATTTATATATGATGATATATGTTTCTGAGACTTGAAAATGTAGATTTAGGAGTTTCTGGGTATTCTCTTTCTATGCTCTGGGGTTGTACAGTTTTTTGCTAACATTTTCTGGTATCAGCATTTTGCGGATTCATCCCATAGTGCTGAATTATGAATAAGAAACACAAACAATAAAGAGGTTGCTGAAAGATGTCAGACCTGACATATAAATGAAAAAATGTTCAGCACAATTCTGAAATAGAATCATGTCAATAAGATTTAAGGAACACCTCTAATACGATGTTTGGATTATGAAAAGATAATGTGGTTTTATGAGTCAAACGATAAAGATAAATGGCAGAACTCTGGAGAGACATGTCCAGAAACAAGGAGACCTATGTTCTATTATCGACTTTTTTAATTCCATTATATTTTTTTTTCGTTGCTTTTTACTGATTTAAAAAAACAGTTTTGTTTATTTTCGTCAAAACCCATAGCCTTAGCATCTTGTTGTCAGCATGCATGGCATTGGTGATCAGTGTCAGTGCTATTGTCGTTTGATTTTCGATAACTTTATGCAATAATTTGAGAAAAATTCTTCATTTCAGAGAAATGCACAAAATAACAATTTTACATATGATTGCTTATGGAGATAACACACGGATACAAATGGAAGTATATCGCTTATTTCAAGAAAATTTTTCAAATTTGCCGCCTGTAGCCCAAGAAACAATTAGCAAAATCGAAAAACAGTTTCGCGAGCTTGCTCATGTAAGACAGATAAAAAAGTAGCTGCCAATGATCTAAGTCATAATACGAAAATGGATATTATGCTTGAGTTTCAAGAAAACTTACATTATTCTGGTCGAAAAGCAGGCCCACTGTTCAAGGTAAGTAAAATGCATACTTATAAAATGGCTCATGAATGCCGATTTCGATAGGATAAAGTACCTCTGTGAACAAATTATGGTAAGGTTAGATAACAATGTGATCCAATTAAAAGATGTTTTGTTTTCTGGCGAGAAGCAGTCATTGTTAGATATCATATCGTAGGTCCCTTTTTTATTCTCGTGCCAACTTTGACAAACGTATATCCTGTCTGATCCAGTAAACCTACAGTTTCCTGCCAATATAATTTGGTTTCAACAAGATGGAGCACCGCCCCATTACGAAATCAATGTTCGGCAGTACCTGAACCGAAGTTTTCCAGATCGGTGGATTGGGAGGCGCGCATCGATTGAATAATCAGCGCGATCTTCTGATTTGATGCCATTGGACTAGTTTTTGTGGGAATATGTCAAAAGTACTGTATGCAAAACTAAACTCCTCAACTTAGATGACCTAAAAAGACGAATCACGCTTGCGATTAGATCAGTCACGCCTTAGATGTTGAGTAACGTTAGAAGATTAGCATGTTGCCAAGACGTTCTTCTTCTTCTTCCAAGGGTGTCCCTCACGGGACGGGGGTTGGCTTCGATCTTTCGATCTTATTAGACAGTTACAAGTGATATAATCATGTACAAAAAAAAATCCTAATACTTCTCTTTTCACTAAAAATACTGTAAATGAAATGTTCTTCGTAATGAAAATAAAACGTTATTCTTCCAAAATTGGTAATTGAGATTAGGATTACTTAGATTATGAACGAAACGATATTTACAGAACGAGGTGGCCTTGGACTTCCGGCATTATCATTATTTCTTTTAATACGGTATTAACTCTATTTCTAACACACATAATCACTACCTGAGCGTCTTTTAACTTTATATAAGTGTCTATTGGATGTCGATGGTAACCATTAACTCTAAACTCTCCAAAGGCTTTATCATTAATTCTATTAATACGGCAGTGACCCTGTTCCTGACACACATAATCATTACCCCAATGTCTTTTCAGTTTATATAAATGTCTATAAGATGTCGATGGTATTCTTTAACACTTATTTCTCCTTTAAAATTAACTTAACCCTAGGACGCGCGCACACACGACCGACCACCTCGCCATTTTGCACGGAAGTCCTGCCAAGACGTTCGCGGCGAGCATTTTGTAAATTTCCTGCATTGACAGTAAAGTTTTTTTATATTGTTACGTTATATTTTTGCCGTAGCTACTCAGTATAAATGAACGCGTTTAAGACTGGTCAAAATATTGCTTTTATTCGTCCGTCCCGTTAGCGATCGATAACCTACCGTTTGCGCGCTGATTTTGCCTTATTATTATGTCTGGTTCTGATTTATTTTTGAAGCATGTTTGAATTTGACCTGTTGAGACGAATTGATTTATCGAATATTTTTGGTTGGCATTGTGTGTTTCTTGACAGTTGTCATTGTCGTCGACAAGGCGGGAAGGATGTGCGTGTAGAAAATTGAGTGAGGTTAACTGGAGAAGTCGTGCAGTTGTTTTTAAGGGATTTTCCACTAGTATACTGGCTGTTCATAAGCCATCCGAGTTCGGGAGTTATATGGAAATCCCTACATTGTGTTCCAGCATATTGTAGTACTGTTGATTAGTTGCTGAAATACTTCTGTCATTGAGGATTTGAAAACTTCTGTTGTTGCGTAATTCTTCAGAGTGGTCATGGTATTTGGGGCCACCCTCACAATGGAACCTTTGGTATAAGAACCCCTTTGGTTGATAGGGTAAGTGATTTTTGTTTGTTCACTAACCGATTTCTCGTATTGTCAGACTATTGATAGATATTTTCTTTTTTTTTAAGGGTTCTTCTTCTTCATCTTCTTTCTACTACTTCTCTTTTTGTACTGTTGTCGTATTTCTTCCATTTGTTTTTTTTGTTTCTACGTGCGGCGTCCCTGTTTTGTTCTCCATCTAGTGAAATTGGGGTTATATTTTGCTGTTCTATTACGACACTAGAACACAGACCTGGTTTGGCATTATGGTAGCATGCCGATCATGGACTTAGCATGCAGATGAACTAGTTGATAGTGCATACACGAACACTGTATTTCTGTTATTTCTATCATCAGAGTTCCAGTGGTGGAGCGAGTGCAAGGGACTCTAACTTCAGCTTCAGCTGTGGTTTCAGATAAGTGACAATTTGTGTGTCTGGTTACTGTTTCATTATCAGTTATTTTTACAATAATAATATAAACCTTAGTATTTGATTTGAAATTAATAAAATAGAATTTGTTAACCGAAAGTAAAGAACATTAGCCTACTATCGGGTTTATTATTATTATTTTGATCGATTGCACTTACCCTTGAGCTCGAGTGTAGTATAGATGACACCAACGTCGGAATTCTGAATTCTGATCGGTTCCCATTAATGTAGTGTTTGATATTGACAATTTATTTAAATATTCTATTGTTTAGATTTATTGTATTAATGGAATGTTTAAATATTTGTATCCGGTTTATTCAGGATCTCACATGTTTATATGTACAGTTTGAATCTCTGTCCATAAGTGTATATTTTTGTTTCATTTTATTTTTTCTTTAGGTATATTTAACTTAAACATTCTAAGACTGTTTTGCATTAATAGAGTGCCCTATGGCATATTTTTAGCGTCTTGTACTAGATTGTTCGCGCGAATTCAACTTACATTTTGGAACTGTTGTATGTTTATTATTCCCTTTTATAACATTTATTTATTCATATTTAGAAATTTAGCGCCCCAAATTAGCAAAAATTACTACAGCAGATATTTTAGGACGGGTAGGTGTCCTGATTATGTGTATTTAGAAGGTATAGGGGAATCTACCTGGCGCCCTTATTTTCTCTCTTTATTTATATGGCCAAGCGAAATCTGGCATATACATTCAAATAAAACGAACCCCCCCGTCTTCACTGCGACTACCGGACATACCTTCTTCTGCCCTTGGCACAACTAGGTACGGTAGAAATTCGGTGTGACGTAACATTTTGGTGTGGCATTTTAGCACCAACGTGTGGCGTGGCAATATTATTAAGAATTAATCCGTATTACTTATTAGGCTTTTAGTATACTGTAGCGAATTTGTGTAATAAAATAATTTTCTTATTTTAATTAAAAATTAAAAAATTAAAAATTAATGTTAATTTTTGTAACAAATCTGAAAACACTAAATATTTCCGAAACAGATGAATATAGGTGTAGGAAATTTTGAAGAGAATCCAAAAAATAAATAATACACTGGGGCTTGCATTTAAAATAAGAAAGTTTGTGTTGGCCACAGTCACATGACACATCCTACATACTTTTCTTTTGTTGAAAAAATGCACACTAAAAAATACAAATCTACGTGTCAAGCGTTTTTCCCAACACGCCCTCCTTTATTCGTTATCGAATTCATTCCATTTGCCAATTCCACACTGTATATTTAACTTAATAATAAACGAGATCCTTATCACCAACAGCTAACTGATAGCCGCAAAGCTCTATCGTTACTTTCAATAGACCTTCTCAGCATCCGACCCTATATCTTCAGTTATCTCGATGAAGTAGGTACCTTATAAACCCTTCGTTCCCATTAACATATGTTATTCCTGTGCACCTCATATCTACTTAGCCTCGTTAGACTCGATAATTACGTATCGGTAATTAGAGCTTTATACTGAGTCAACAGCTCTAAAATATCTCTCGTAAGCTCTACTCGGTCTCTCATTATATAAATCATGAGCACACCTGTTCCCGTCACTGGATGTTATCATTAACATTCACATGAATTATTTAACAGGCAGTTGAAGCGAAAATAGTCTTGCGATAGCGCCTGCCACCGACTCGAAAGTGTGAACGAAAACAGAGTCGCGTGATACATCGATGTTTTCGAAAAGATTAGCGAAAAATCTCCAGCTGTGATTCCTTAACTGGTCGTGAATATTTCAATCTACCGACAGATCGAGTAGGAAGGTGAGGTAATTAAATCTAAAATGAAGTTGATGATTTTCTTATTTATTACTGGGAATGGTTAAACACAAATACAAGTTTATCTCTGTCCCATACAATCATCACACTAAGTTGTTAAAGCAAAAATTATTTGGATCAACTTTAATAATAAAAGGTAATAATGAATACGTTAATGTATGTATATTTAGTTGCATAACCAAACCTAAGTACAACTAGATTCCCTTATAATTTATATTAAAAACAAAAAAAAAACATTAATCAAACAAAGTTCTGTAATATTTCCAACGCAATATTTTCCAAAATTTATTCAAGTAAAACTTTCTAATAACACTGTAGCCTCTAAGAAAGTTGAAAACTATGCAAAAATAAAGTGACAAATATATATACACTAAACGTAGTTTACTACAATTAAGATTAGAAACATAAGGTCTCAGAATTTACAATGGTGTCATTTCTGATAAAGAATTTCTAACTAATTTTGAACAGGGGCCGTTTACAATTAGGTTATTAATTTTATCAAAATAATCAGATTTGTCGAGAATCACTATATTGTTGCCATTATCGGCTTTCAAGTAAAAAACGTCCCTGTTTCTCGAACTTCTAATAACCTTCCTTTGTATGCTCTTTTTTGTGTGGTTATTACCAAATGATAAAGTTTTAGTTGAAGGATATCGAACCTGTTCACGGATTAAAACTTTAGAATTGTCTAGTAAGTATTGAAATGAATTTTCAACAATTGCCACATCATCAGGGGTTCCTGTTCAAGGATGCCAAATTTTACCGTTATTTAATAATTCTAATTCTTCGTAACTAAAGGATTGAGATGAATGGTTTTCGACAATAGACGGAGTTGTCGGAGTGAGTGCTGCTGCTTGCTGCTTATTCATTAAACATAAATTTTTAAGTTTCTTGCTAAGCTTTCTCATTTTATTTTCATGATTTGCATTAATCATGAATAATTATTCATTGAATAAAAAACATAAATTCACTGACAGTGATTTAAACAATGGATGGAGTTTCAAAGACAAATGTTTTCCATGAATAATGCAAATCATGAAAATAAAATGAGAAACCTTAGCAAGAAACTTAAACATTTACGTTTAATGAATAAGCAGCAAGCAGCAGCAAAAGTCACTCTGACAACTCCGTCTATTGTCGAAAACCATTCATCTCAATCCTTTAGTTACGAAGAATTAGAATTATTAAATAATAAATTTGACATCCTTGAAAATGAACCCTCGCTGATGTGGCAATTGTTGAAAATTCATTTCAGTACTTACTAGACAATTCTAAAGGTTTAATCCGTGAACAGGTTTGAAATCCTTCAACTAAAAATTTATCATTTAGTAATAACCACACAAAAAAGAGCATACAAAGGAAGATTATTAGAAGATCGAGAAACAGGGACGTTTTTTACTTGAAAGCCGATAATGGCAACAACATAGTGATCCTCGACAAATCTGATTATTTTGATAAAATTAATAACCTAATTACAAAACGGCCGTGTTCAAAATTAGTTAGAAAATTCTTTATCAAAAATGCCGCCAGAAGTAAAAAATGTCCTTAAAGCAGGCAAATCTATTGTAAATACTGAGACCTTATGTTTCTAATCCAATGATCCAGAAATTATATGGCCTTCCAAAATTTCACAAACCGGGAAAAACAGTACTTACCGATTGTTTCAGCGATTGACGCCCCACTTTATAAGTTAGCGAAGTGGTTAACAAAACGATTCGAATATTTACCTTGTCCGCAGCAAAACTTTAGCGTAAAGAATTCTTTAGAGTTTATACAATCAATACAAAACGTTTCACTGGAACCTGGATAAATTTTGGTATCTTTTGATGTTAGATCCTTATTTCCTAGTGTACCCATCGCACAAACTCTGAAGGACTGCGTGAAAACTCTTTATGTGAAGCAGAAATTAATGAGTTAATTTCCCTCACAAAATCATGTATGAGCCAAAATTGATTTTATGAGCAGATCACAATTTGATCATGGACAAATTCGAAGTTGAAGCAACAAATGACTCCCAGTATTTTCCTAGGGTATGAATACGGTACGTGGATGACATATTTGCTATATTTAATACTAATGAGTTTAATGTTAATGATATAGTCACGCATCTTAACTGTAAGTTTGCTTCTATTAAACTTACATCTGAACAGGAAAGTAAGGGTACTTTGCCATTTTTCAGGTCAGAATAGACCTGAAAAGGTTTGGTTCCTTGAATATACAGATTTTTGTTTCGATTGTAGTGTTATTTCCAGAGAACACATAAAAATAGTAGGCAAGTTTTCGTAACATCTTTAACATTGCGATGGGATTACTGTCTTTCCAATTTCTTATATTATTTCAATTATTATTCAGAAGTCTAAATGTAAAAAATATAATTTATAATTTGGAGCTAGTCACCACAAATATTTAATGGCAAGTAACAATGCAATTTGTTGTTGTGTTCTTTCTGACTTATGACGTCTGTGAAGTCTGCAATTTAATAAATCGCACTGAATGCTTATTAAACAAAAAGCAATTTTTTGCCAAGTATTATACAGTGGGGACGCATATGTTGGCACAAATTAATTTAAAATTCAGGAGTTAATTTTATGAAAAATAATTTGGCAAAGTGCGAGTTGGACTCGCATAGTAAGGGTTTCGTACCACCTTCAAGATTCTAATATTATAGTTTCAGACAAGCAGGGAATGAGTGCATTTTCTTATATTTATCCTTATATCTTTTAAAGGAAGTGTTTTAAATTTATAAAAAATATACACTTTCATTTTCCACACATAGACTTTATATTTTATCTGCTTCAGGATTCGGTTGATTTTTATAAGAATTCATATGTATTTATCTTTCTAATATTTAAATAGTGTAGTTTCTAATGTGGCAAATTAAATCGATGTTTTATATTTTTGTTAACATCTTTTAAACAAATGATTTAAAAATATAATATATTTGTAATCCATAATGAGCATTTTATCTGATATGATGCGTTTGAAAATTGAATTTTTATTTTCTACTTAATTGTATAATTTGTCCCTAAAATTACTATGGGGGTTTGCTAATAATTTTTCTTATAAATTTCAAGTGAGCACCAGTACCCCTAATTATTTTCAAAATTTTAAGTAGTATGGTTTCGGAAATAAAGGCAGAAATGGGAATTTTTTATATATTTATGTTAATATCTTGTAAACAATAAATTTAAAAAATATGAAAATTATGTATTTGTATTCCGCATAATAAACCCTTTCATTTGATGTATTGCATGATGCGTTAAAACATATGTATATAATATATTTTTATATATTTTTTAAAATGTTTATGTAGAAATAAATAAAAAAAATATATTAGTATTCGTCATAATGAGCCCTTTGATATGATATATTATTTGATCCCAAAATAAATATTATTACAGCTTATGGTTTCGGAGATAAGGGAGGAGAAATGGGTAATTTTTTTATATTTTTGTTAATATCATTTAATTAATTTATTTTAAAAATTTGGAAAAAATATATTTGTTTTCGTCATAATAAGCCCTTTCATTTGATATATAACATGATGCGTCAGAAACATTTTTAATTTTGTATTTTCCATTTAATTCTGTAATTTGCCCCCCAAAATTAAAAGTAGCGGTTTCTCCTTATTTTTCCAGTAAACTTCAGTTCAGACCCCATACCTCTATTTTTTTTAAAAAACTTTACGTTTTATAGTTTCGGAGATACGGGGGACGGGGAATGGGTAAATTTTGGTATATTTTCGTTAATATCTTTTTAATTATTTTTTTTTAAATATGAAAAAAATATATTTGTGTTCCTCAGAATGGGACCTTTCATTTGATATATTACATGATGCGTTTGAAATTTTTTACTTTAAATTTTCATTTAATTCTATAATTTGCCTCCAAAATTGATAATAATGGTTTCTCCTTATGTTTCCTGTCAAGTTCGCGCAACGATCTATATTTCCTATTATTCTCCAAATTTTAGGCTCACTAGTTTTTTTTAGTTTCTCACCCCAGAAGTACCCCTAAAATCAAAATTTCTTCATTTACGATATAAACTCCTGATCGGACCGCCAAACTATACATTGATGCCAAATTTCAAACTCTTCTGTCCAGTAATTTAGGAAAAAATTGCTGTGATGTGACCGAGGCAGAAATCCGGAGTGATATTATAAGGCTATCCGTATATTGTATATACGAAACCCTAAAAACGCTCGGACAAGTCGGTTTGTTTTTGGACTGAGGTTTTTGTGATGATAAACTCATTTATACAGAGTTGACCAGAAATACATTGCAACCATCAACTTCAGTTTTTCAAATGGAAACATTTGTTTTTTATTTTATTTTTGAATTCTGCATTGAATTCTAAGTATTTTTCATTTACCATGTCCCATATCGATACTTAACTGTTAATAAAAAAATTACATTTATTTCAAAATTGAAGAACAAAAAACATCAACGTATCAAATTGTTGACCATTAACTTCCTGACAATACCTAAAAGCATTTTCAAATTCTCGTTTTACTTCATTTAGCGTTTGTGGCAGGAGTCGTTGTATTTCGGCTCCAATTCAATTCTTTAATTCCTCGATAATTTCCGGCTTATTGAACAAGACATTCGATCTCACGTAACCCCAAAGATAAAAAATCTAACTGGCATAGATCTGGAGACCTAGCTCGACATTCGATATTACCTGTCCTTCCGATCCATCTATTTGGGAAAATATTCTCAAGATAATCTTGCACTGTTCGCGAATAGTGCGGGGGCGCTCCATCCTGTTGAAACCATACCGAATCTGTCAGTATATTGGGATTTTCACCATTCGGGCGAGTTCTGTTAAACAGGATGTATTATGTCATTTTGTAATTGGTCTAAATTTTTTTAAAGTGTTTCCTCAATAAAAAAGGACCCACAATTCTGGCCCATGCGTTAACTTTCTCGGACAACTGTTTATGACTTTCCATAATCCAATATTTTGATGACCAATATCGAAAATGTTGTCTGTTTACTGAACCATTTAAATAAAATGTTGCCTCGTCCGAAAAAACTATCTTCCTTGAAAAGAGCGGATTGGTATTGCATCTATCCATCATTATTTCGCAAACTTCTACTTTCAAGTCCAAATCGTCTTCAGTAAGTTCCTCAACTAAATGAACTTTGTATAGGTGCCATTTATTTCTATGCAAGCATCTTAGAACAGAAGATTTACTTATGGACTGTTCTGCTGCTATTTGTCTAGTGGATTTGTGAGGATATTCTTGTAAATCGAGCAAAACATTTAATTGTGTATCATCTGGAAGATGTTTGGTTTTGTAATTGTCTCTTGCGTAGCCAAATTCTAGAACCTTTTTTTCTATTTTACCAACTACCGATCGTGTAATAGGCCGCTTCGGGTACTACATATAAAACAATTCGCAAACTTCACTTGTGTTCGAGTTCTGTCGCCATACTTTGAAACTTTGCAACTGCACTTGACAACTACTTATTTGAAATTATAGTACACTTTCTATGAAGATAAACAAGTTTTAAAAACTCCAGCAATAAAAATACATTTCAAAAATTGCCGTCCAAAAAAACCGACATATCCAAGCGGTTTTCCAAAAAAACAACCTGAATTTTAAATGAATCTGTTCCAACCCACACGCCCTCACTGTATATTACTTGCATGTTATATTTGTTTATTTACTACATATAACACATTCTATGAAAAAATGGACACTTAATATATTATCTGGTGCCTGTTTCTTACACCAAGAACTATGTTGTAAGAGTGTGGGTATTTCCAGATCAAGGTAGTATTGTGTTGGTAGGAACATGTCGAAAAGAATGCAATTTCAAGTTATTTCATTCCCATAGTCCTCTATTTTCATATGTTCAAGTGTGGACCTCCATTAAGAAGCTTTCGGTTGAAAACATGTTAATTGCAGGAGCTGTTTCAAACACTATTCACCAAGATTCCAACAATAAAGTATGATCATGATGTTTTATAAATATAATGTAGTAATATCTATATTAGACAATTATTAGCCAAATTCAAACTCAACAACTTCCGAATGAATACTTTCTATTTGCTATTCACTGAGAATGTCATATTCCACTTATTCTTTTCTAAATATTTATTATTTGGATCTTTTGTACACTTTAAATATACATTACCCCGGCCTGTTCAAGCTTCTTTTCCCTTCGTACTGTGAAATTATTGTATGACACAATAATTTAAATTTTCACAATAGGACAAATTGGGTGATTATAATTTCCATTCTTGTCGCCGCTTGACGATTGTGTTTTGAGGCATTTCGCGTAACCATTTTGGCTCGGTTGTTATTTCTCGGAATTTACAAGGATAGTCAATTCCATAAAATGGCGCCTTTGCCAAGGGGGTTTTGTGTCCATTGTTCTTCGGAAAATTTTACGCGTTTATTCGCTAAAAGTTTCAGAATTAGATGCTATAACAAAAGAGCGTAGACGAATTCAAATTTGAATGGTCGATTTGATTTTAAACCAATCGCTGAGGATTTATTTGACGAATATATTGAAAATGTCTTTCCAGATGTAATTTATTCCACATTGTTACACATTGTTATAAGTTCGAGTTATACTAATAAATGAAAACTTGTTAAATGACGATTACAATTTGAAATTCAGAGTATGACTCAATTATAAACTTATAATGTTGAAACAAATGTCATAAATGTACTCTTCCAAACTGTTCCTTATATATGCTTTGTCGATCTAGAGTTACTTAAAGGAATCCATATTCCTTTATAGTGGCTTAGAAATACCAGCTATATTGATTGAAATTTCAATACTTTTTTTTTCTATATAAACATTAAACAACTACACTTAACCTACTATCTGTTAACGACGTTTGCTCCTAATAAGAATTATACAGTGTAGTACAGCCAAATGGAATATATTCGATAACGAATAAAGGAGGGCTTGTAGGGAAAACCGTTTGAACACGCCGATTTGTATTTTTAAATACGCATTTTTTTCAACAAAAAAATATATACGGTCTATTATGTGACAGAGGCTAATACCAACTTTCTTATTTTAAATGCAAGCCCATATATATTATTTATTTTTTGATTCTCTCGAAAATTCTAGACAAAATTCAAGTACAATGTCCTACACCTATCTTCAACTGTTTAGGAAATATCAAGTGTTTTCAAATTTATTACAAAAATTTAAATTAAAAATGAAAATAATTTTATTTCACATATTCGCTACAATACACTCAATAACTAGTTTCCATTTAGCTCTTGATAGAGAGAAGGAATCAAAAGCACTGCCTGCATGACAGTGGTGGTCAGTTTCAGTACTATTGTCGTTTGAATTTCGTTAACTGTGCGTAATACTAATCAGTCAAATGGTTCATTTAAAAAAATAATAATCATTCTACAAATGATTAGTTACGGAGATAACACGGACACAAATGGAAGTTTCTGGCTTATTTCACGAACATTTCCACATTTGCTGCCTGTATCCCAAAAAACAATTAACAAAATAGAAAAGGAGTTTGGCGAACTTTGTTATGCAAGACAGATAAAAAAAAGTAGCTGACAATGCTTTAAGTGGTAATACGAATTTGAATATTATGTGTTCAACATTAGCCACCCGTCAATTTTTCGACTATTAAAGAAAAGTAAAATGCATCCTTATAAATGCCAACCTAGGAGCTCATGGAAAACGATTTCGATAGGAGAACGAATTTCGGTGAACAAATGATGGTAAGGTTAGATATCAATGTGATCCAATTATAACATGTTTTGTTTTCTGGTGAAAACACATTTGCACCACACGGTCATGTTAATCGTCAAAATTGACGCTATTGGTTTAATGAGAATCCTCAGTGGATGACTGAGAAACATAAGCTTTATCGTGAAAAAGTTAATGTTTGGGCAGGAATTGTTGGAAATAATATCGTAGGTCCGTTTTTCAATGATGGCAATTTGAACGGAGATAAATATTTAGAACTGCTCCAAAATAATATCGCGCCAGCTTTGACAAAGTTCCTGATCCAGCAAACCCACAAGTTCCTGCCAATACAATATATTTTGAGCAAGATGGGGCACCGCCCCATTACGAAATCAATGTCCGGCAGTACCTGAAGCAAATTTTTCCAAATCGATGGATTGGGAGGAGCGGATCGATAGAATGGCCAGCCCGATCTTTTCATTTGACGCCATTGGACTACTTTGTAGAGGATATGTCAAAAGTTCTGTATACGAAACTAAACCCCTCAACTTAGATTACCTAAAAAGACGAATCACGCCTGCGTTTAGATCAGTCACGCCTGAGATGTTGAGTAATGTTAGAAGACATTTTTACACCAGATTAGCAGGTTGCCAAGAAGTTCGCAGTGAGCAGTTTGAACATTTCCTACTTTGACATTAATAGTTTTTTGTTTTTTTATATTATTAAGAAATAATTAGTATTACTTATTCCGTTTTTAGTGTAATGTAGCGAACTTCTGAAATAAACTATATTTTTTTAATGTTAATTTTTGTAATAAATCTGAAAACACTTAATATTTCCGAAACAGTAGAAGATAGGACATTGTACAAGAATTATATCTAGAATATTCTGGAGAATCCAAAAAATAATAAACACACGGGAACTTGTATTTAAAATATGAAAGTTGGTATTGGCCACTGTCACATGACACACCCAATATATATTATTTTTGTTGAAAAAATGCAATTCAAAACACAAACCGTTTATTCGTTATCGAATTTATTAAATTTGGATGTTCCACACTGTATATTTTTGTTATTTAAAATTTGGAATCATTTGCTGGGTTTCCATCATACTTGTAATGAAAGAAAACAAATTTACTTAATTACACACCACTTATATTTTCACTTTGATATGACTACTTTTAGCAAAAAAGCTATAGCATTATTAATTAGAAACAAAATGGTTAATGAATTACATATTTTTGAAATTTAATCATATAAACCCAAACACACTATAGGTATTACTCAAGTATAATGATGAATAATATTATAATGACAAGAAATTTTTGAAAAAAAAACACAAGGAAATTGTTTGAATACATTTATGCAAGTCAAGCTGGTCATTTAAAATCAAATTGGAGGAAGAATATTAGCTAATACTCTTAAATTTCCATTGATTCTATAACGGTCATTATCGGTTTAAAATTGTCTATGCAAATTATTTTGGAACCGTTAATTTTAAGCAAGAATGGTCTGGACTGCAAAAGTTAAAATTGTTTTGTTAGATCTACATAAACGAAAATGTTCATCGTAGCGACTTTAAGTCACCATACAAATTCAGTAATCTTTTATTTCATTCCAAAGGCAGAACAGTTAACATGTTGTTACGAAATTAAAAAAAGCCAACCTTGTTTCTGTTCTCGAAATGGCTCGGCAGCTGTAGGATTGATGATTGATTTTACGAGAATTTTCTATGCTGGTTTTAAAAAGGAAGCAACCCACGATCGCAAGTTAGTTAGACAGCGAGGACGAGCGTATATCGTAATGTTATTGTAAGTCAGCTGTTCTGTATAATTTGATGTAAATAAAGTTCTAGAAAACTGAAAGAGAATATTAGTTTTATAATTTTAAATTGAACCGACGGACTATATAACAAATTTGGTGATCAGAAGTAAAGGATTAAGTGTAGTTAAAAACGAAATTTGATTTATGGAAACCCTTTGCATGAAAAAAATGGACGAAACTACCAAAAAAATAGTCAAGCAGGTTACGGAGGGACTAAACGAAAAAATTGCACAGATTCTAGAAAAACGTGACAAGAAGGAGAAACAACATCAAGAAGAAACTCAACAAAGGTTAGTAAAATCTTTTGATGAAAAACGTAAAATAGAATTAGAAAATCTTGTCACTACGATGAAAAGCGAACAAAAAATCTTGTTTCCACGATGGAAGAAAAACAACAAAATCTAGTTCTTAGATGAAAAGTAAACAACATAATTTAATTGAAGGATTGTTCTCGAAATTTGAAGAAAAACAAGGCAAAACGGAAGAAAAACGACAACTGAAATTTGAACAATTAATGCAAATGGTATCGCAAGTTAATGAAACAATTAATAAAAGACTGCAGATAGTTGAATCAGACATAAGAGAAATAAAGACGACATAAAAATCCTAAAAAGTAAGGAGACTCTTGAAATAAAAGTAGATGATACCGATTCCATCCACAGCCAGGTGAAATTTGAAATCAGTTCCATTAAAAACACGGTACAAAGTGAAGTACAAGATAAAATCAGTGCCATCCATAACAAGGTAGAAACAGATATCAAAAAAATGCAACAGGACTTACAGCGGGGAAAATACCAGCACAGCGTGAGTACCAAAGGTTCCTTTAGTAAACCACCCACATTCGACGGCAGTTCATCTTGGCCCATGTATAAACGGCAATTTGAGGCCGTGGCTACAGCTGGGATAATCAAGAAAAATCTACTTCTCTGGTAATTTCGTTAAGAGGTCCGGCCCTAGAACTCCTCCAAAGCATTCCAGTCAATGAACAAGGCAATTTCGATAAGATCATCGCCATCCCATACAAACGATACCACAATCAATCCTTGAGCCAGTTATACCAAGGTTTTGAGAGCATCAAAAATTCGGCCAGTTACCAATAACATCCAGCTCAGAACAGTCACCGGCGACTCCATGTCAATACAGGGTGAGACAGATGTCGTGCTACAGATAGGCGACAACATGATCCGACATAGGGTCCTGGTAGTGAATATTGAAGACGATTTTATACTGGGAATGAACCTAATTAGCCAGCATGGATTTATTTCGACCCGAGATATGATGTTCTTCGATTCCTAAATGAGGAATTTGTATTGACACGGCCTGTCAACAGTTCAGTCACCTCCATAAAAAGTGTGGCAAAGTCTTCAGCTAGAATTCTCAGTCGAACGGAACAGATTATTAATGGGCAGCTAGACAGCAATCCTGTGAACTGCGTTGGAATGGTGGAGCCTGTACACTCAGCTCATGACTACTTAATTGGACGGTTTATAGTTAAAACCGGACGAGATATACCAATCAGAGTACTGAATTTGTCCAACAACGACATCAGAATTGCCAATGGTCAAGAGATAGCTTATTTCGAGCAACTAGAGACCATCATCAATTGCGAAGAAGAGTACCAGACGTTGGTGAAGGAGACAGGGCCCAGTAAAGAGTCCCTACAACAGTTTGCTGACTTCTTGACACACCTGACACCAGAGAACTAGAAGAGAGCCAAGCAATTTATCACAAAGCACTGGCACATTTTGAACAGTCAAGATGGAACCACCGCTCGCACCAACATCATCCATCATCGAATAGATACCGGAAAGGCTCAACCCATCAGAATACCACCTAGACGACTATCATTGGAGCAACAACAGACAGTCGAGGAAAACATCGAGTCCATGTTACAAAAGGGAGTTGAGTCATCCATCAGCCCATGGTCTGCTCCCGTTGTGCTAGTTAAAAAGAAGGATGGAACCACCCGATTTTGCGTGGATTACAGAAAGCTGAATCGGCACTGAGAAAGAGACCTTCCGTTGCAATCAGGATTGTGAAACATCATTCAGGCGACTGAAAGCAGCACTTTGTTCCAGCCCAATCCTAGCCTTTCCTACATAGTCCGGCAAGTTCATCTTAGACACCGACGCCAGCAACACAGGTTTGGGAGCCGTCCTATCCCAGGTGCAAGATGCTGAAGAGAGGGTGATCGAGTACTACAGCCGTGGATTTTCGAAACCGGAAAGAAATTATTGCGTCACCAGAAAAGAACTTCTGACAATAATAAAGGCTGTATACCATTTCCACAAATACCTTTATGGTCATCATTTCTTAATCCGGACAGATCATGCCGCCATCAAATGGCTGCTGGACATGAAGACACCAGAAGGACAACTGGCCAGGTGGATGAAAAAACTACAGCAATACGATTTCAAAGTGGAACACCGTGCCGGTCGTTTGCACAATAATAACCATAACAATATTTCTGTATAATTGTAGAAATGTAAAACTGTATTGCTATAGTCGTCTTTAACTCTCTCCCAACTAACCCCCAACACTCGAGTTTTGCGGCTAAAAATATTTCTCAAACCAACCACCGTATGGTGCTGCCAGTCAATTAACAGGGTGGTGAATTAGTAGTGTTCACAGGAGTTATTATAATTTCCCAAAACCTCATTATAATACTGTGGTGAGCCAAAAGCCGATATACGCGTATATTTATTAACTGATAATAAAAAATATATGACCTGTTAAACGAATTGCGGCAACACATGATGGTTAGTTTGAGATATATTTTTGGGCGCAAAATACTTGTTAGAATCTTGACGGTTAGTTAAGATAAAAGTATGTAGACCTGAAACAATGCAATTTTACAGTACTACAACTATAAAAAAACATTGTGTTATTTCATTATTATAACAGATAAATACTTCTTAATTTAATTACTAAAATAATATCGATCACCTTTTTGCGGACCCAATGTGTTTTCAAACAAACCGTCGCGTGATGCCACCTATCGCTTAACGAGTCAAACTTCAAAACCTGTGATTTACAGAGAAACAACTCGACGCTTGCGCACTTCAAAACAAGAAGGCACTAATCTTAGCACACTCTTCAGCATAAAAAAGGGAAGTATGCAAAGTTTGTATTACAGATAAAGCAAGGCAATATTATCTTCGTCAGTTCTCTTTGTATGATCTGTGGGCGTCAGATGTTATTACACCCAGAGTCAAACAAAGGCAAATAGTGTACATTTCAACAACTTCTCTTGGTAAACAAACTCAATTTAAAACGCTCGCATTGGGATACCTATTTCCGTGAATGCTAGTTCCCGGTATAATCAAAGACTACAGAGACCCCCTTTCTATCGCGTTTTGGTTGTCTTGAAAAAAGAAAACAATACCACGGAGACTCAATTACGACATATGTTTATTAAACTGTCAAATTCAGAAATTGGATTCTTCGCATTATTTGCCGCCGGTTCTTTCCGATACGAGCTATAAATACGAGGCAGATGTCTTCCTCATCAATCGAGCGTATAAACTCGAAGAGCAGATTTGTTTTCTGCCTTTTCCTTTTTGTTATTCAGACATATGACCTCATTCCTTTCATGATGTTTTTCCACTCTGCATAAAGGATGGATAGTCTCCACTCATAAATGGACGCGAATCTATATTTACATATTTTCCATTATGCTCAATAACATGGAGATTTTTTTCTGGATATGAGAAATGAAGTAAAGGGCATATGTGATGCTTTCGGCGGATATTTTTTGTCTTTGATACTAATGGAAACCCTGTTTCTTTCATACGTTCCGCTATTGCGGATGCCGCTTTTGTATTGTAAGTCGGGATGAAATATTTGCCAAAGGTTATGTATTTTAAATGAGGTCCCGTACTTAATGCAAAATCTTTAATCATGCTTTTGGTCGATGGAAAGTTGCGATTAATATCATCTTTGAATCAAAGAGAATTGATGATTTGAACTTGCAAGCTACATATGTTATACACATTAAATATATTATTGTTGAACATCGTAAAAAATAAATAATGATAGGAATATGTTCATCTATCACAGATACCAACCCTGTAGCATAGAAAACGTATAATTTTTTAAAATAGAAATGTAATACAAGAGTTGAAAAAGAAATTCCTTACGCATATTTCTAAGGATCAATGAGTATAATATAAGTGCCCCTAACATTTTTGGGTATTCTATCAAATCTGGGGGTCACATCTGAGCCCCTTACTATTAAGTACTTTAATTCCTCATAGAACTGAATATTTCTCTATTGGTCAAGTACTTCTTTGTTCTAAAAATATGAGAATGTATCGAAATATCACCACTATAGACCATTGCCAACTAATTCAAGCAGATAATGGAGTTTTCTTATTCTTTCAATGCAACAAACTGACTTTTAAATTAGCACGGTGTAACTAACATTTTTCAAGACTAAAATATCTTCTAGTAATTGATTTGACTATCAACTTTTGATCTCTAAAGTAAAGAAGCAGTTAACCAGAATATACAGTTTCTGGAATCAGGGAAAAACTCAAATATGGCATCAGTTCTATCAAAAGCAAAGTACAATGTGAACACACATTTTAAACCCAAGTGGAAGCAGTGAATAACAGCATTCAGCAGGATTTGAACAATGTAAGTACCAAAGGTTCCTTAATATACACAGGATGGTAGTTAATTTTGGAATATGTACAAATAAGAATTTGAAGCTTTAGCTACAATTAACCGCTAGGAAAGTCAGTAAATGTCTACAGTTCCAGTAATGTCCACCGTTGGAACTTATGCAGTACATTCCTGTGAATGAACAAGATGACAGCCGATCACTGAGTCAAGTATACAGGTACAACTGAGTGGGAAAACACAAAAATTTGGCGAAAGTCTTCAACAATTCGCAGCAGACAAATTCGGAGCAGACATTAGCCGTTTAACACAATTAACGTACCCAGACGTACCAGAAGAAATTAAAGATCAATTAGCTACACAAAGCTGAGACTTAGTAGTGGATATCGTGAACATGTACAAACCAAGGGTACAAGCAGTTTCCGCCAGTCAGAAAGAATCAGAGCTGTTTCTTCATGAAGTACTGCCCAAAATTATCCAAATAATTGAAATGCAGCATACACGAAAATGAAGTCATAATTTGCCAACACAACTATACAACCACCAAGAATAGTCAGCCAGTTAGTATAAGGGGTATAGCGCTGACTAATCCACCACCAGCCCCCATGATAGTACCCATCAAACAGGTTAATCTACAGGTGAATGAAAATTAGACAACAGAGCAGTGTGTACACCAACAAATAGCCGAGACGGACAATGAATCAATCCTATCATTTAAGAAGAGAGGGCCACACAAGCCACGTCGAGATGGGGTAGCTTCATACTCGGGCATCCTGAGGTCATTGAGGGCCCAATGAACACCTTTAATGGTAGAGAATGGAATGGTACAAAGAATTTGGGAGAGCATCGATGGACAAGAAATCAAGTCCCAACTGATGGTTCCAAACAAAGAGTAAGAATAAATAAGACTGCGTTTGAAGTTGGTGCCAAGTCTGAAAAATATGAGTATAACATGGCGTATAAATAGCTTTATAAATTAATTTATAAATCTGTTTATATATTTATGTGAAATATATGTATTTCTTATAATGTTACTTCGCCCCTTATGTCAATAATTAGCAACTACTTATGTTCCACACTATATAACATTTTTTAAAACCTTTATAACTATAATTCTACTCCAACTTATATTTCAATTATCCTGTATATGCAACTGCTTCATTTTTTCAACCCTCCGCCCTATAACTCGAATATCCTTACTACATATGCTTGTTTAAACATTTTTTTCAGTTTTTTTATACACTCTTTACAACTATAGTTTTACTTCACTCTTATTCCAACCACCTTGTATACGCAACCACATATGTGCCACCCAATACAACATTTTTTGATACACCTTATATTTTAACCATCCTATATATGGAATTGCTAATGTACCACCCAACATCGCATTTATTTGTAAGATTTTTTGAAACCACCTCTCTAACTGTAATTTTACTGCGCCCAATATTTCAACCGCGCACATTGCTTACTGCTTGAATTTCGATGCACGAACACACCTACCACCGTATACCGTATAGAAAACATCGCTCATCTAAAAAAAATTCTTTTCGAGACACTATTGGAATATTTTGTTTTTTTTCACTCGACTGCAATGAAAGCCGTTACAAACACACTGTACGATATACTTATAAACTAGATATTTATGATGAAAATTTGACATATACATTAATGTTTACCGTGATTTTGCACATATTTTTACGATTTTCGAAAAAACTGTACATTTTATGTTATAGATAACTATACGGAATCAAGCTGGAACATCTCTTTGTAGAATACAATTGAAATATTTAAATTGGTTGAGTCGTTTTAGAGAAAACAGTGTAGATTTATTTAAACTCATTGAAATGTAGGCCCTTAATTAGGGGAGACCGAGGGCATTTGAAACAATTTTGACATTTTGTTTCATACACCAAAAGCTGTAGACAGAAATTATATGATATTATTCCCAACGATAGGTCATTCTATACCCTTGCGAATGATTAGCATAAAGAAATTTTAAACGATAAATATAGCGACGAAAAATAGACTTAACCGTAACAAGTCAATTTGTTTGAACTCCCCTCATACCGAAGTAAGATGAAACAGGGGTCGAGGAGAGTTGAAACATATATTTTGAAGTACCTAGTGTTGAGGGATATTATAGTAAAACTGAAGATATAATATAGGTAAAGTTATTTATTACAACACAATCAGTCTTGAATAATCAGTATTTCTTCGAATATTTAAGTAACAATACAACCATCTCACAAATGAGAAAAATAAACATATTATAGAAATAAAAAATATCAATCCGACAAGCAGTTGTGGCAAACATAAGAAAGTTCCCCACTAGTGCAAGCTTCATGAGCCCAGACATTGCACCCATTTTTCTTTGGCTCTGCTATTAGAATATGGCTCAAGACAAAAAAGGCAAAAAGATTCCTCTTCTTCTTCACTGTCCTCATTTCTCCTTTGTTTCTTGCCAACCTTGGTCTTCTTAGTTTTAGTATTTGGTTTTAATCTTATTTTTTTGGTTTCTTCAAAGTGAGGTTTTTTCACTTTTTTCTTAGCCATTCTAACTGCTTCGATTGCAGCTAGTTCATACTTTACGGGAGTGTCGGTTAAGATAGCGGATTTCACTTTGCGTCTATTTGTTTGATTTCCTTTCCTGGGTGGAGCCTTTAGCAAGGGTCGAAGAGTGTCAGGTGAGAATGGAATTGCTGTCATAGTAACTGAAGTATCTCGTGATATTGATGCTACAGGTATTACATCAGGTGTAAAGGCTGTGGAGGGAACAACGGGTTCAGATATCGCCAGATCAGGTGAATTCTTACGAGGTTCTTCTGCAGGCTTAGGTACGTCTTCTGTATCGTAGCTCAATAGACGGGCAGTAGCCGGTAAAGAAAAGATTGATGGACTTGGTTACTTTGTGTAAAAGATAGTCACAGAGTACTTTTTTTTCTGAAGCTGTAAAAACAGTCTTTTCTGGGTATCCAACTGTTGGAGCATTCGCCGTTTCGTTAGCTTCATAAGCAGTTTTTTTCTTAATATATCTGTAGAGGGAGGTATGGTTCAGGTTGTAACTCGAAGCCGCGTCACGGAGACTTTTCTGTCGCAAGGTTACTTCTTCTGCTGCAAGATCATATATTTCGCGACTTGCCATACCTCTATCAGTCTTTCGTTTATAATCAGTAGGCATGCTGAAACAAAATAACGTAATTAAAACAACAAAAATAAATTTGTGATATAAAATTGAAAACGAGGAGAGTTGAAACAGCCTGTTTCAAATCTCCTCGGTAAGAAAAAACATCCCACGTTTTATTAAATCTACGATCAAGAAGAAAATACACAGAAATCAATTGTACCAAATATATATAACAAATCATTAGTTAATGAGCTTTCGAACATATATAACTTATACCAAAATACAAAATCCTTAACAAAATATAGGCATCGTAAAACTACGTTAAAAACTTACTTTTCACGATTTTTGTCACATACCCCATAGAACTCCACAACCGCGCGACTTACGCGACGGACACGAACTGATATGTCCACGGGAGGAGGAAAATTGGTGTAAAGCAACGTTGCCAGCTCGCTAACGGTTTTGAGTTCCAAGAAATCTGTACTGTTTCAAATCACCTTTGTTTCAAATGCCCTCGGTCTCCCCTACTGTTTATTGGATTTTTTGGAAATAGTAAATATCATATTGTATGGAATTATATGGTACCTTTCTGCAATATTCCTTACTACAATGCTGTTTAATTAATCAAATTTGCCCAAGCCATTTCTGAATAATTACTGAGCGAATATAAAAAAAACGTGGCGACAAATTGATAACCTCCTCCTTTTTGGAACTCTGTTTGTTTCGTCTTCATTGTTTATTTAATGAATATTTATTTAGTTGTTTGCGGGTTATATAAATTGGATACTCAAGTGCATTAGACTGAATGCATTATTTATTTATTTGCTGGAATTAGGATTGATATCCTTAAAATTCCTTTTATTTTCATTCCTTTCCTGTACTATATGTTGGAAAAAAAACCACACACTTCGTGGTTGAATGGGTTAACGGAGACTTTCGCATCGTCTCTCATGCCGAAAATATAATTGTACGGTCCATGACATATGTGCACATTTTATGGACGGAACTACATACTGGATCTACATATAGTATTTACATACACCCTTGTACCTTTCTGGTAAGTCTGCCTAATTTATCTTAATAATTGTAAATTGTACCGTTACATATTTAAACACTGGAAACATTCTATGCAATATAAGATTTTAACTTCTCCCAAATAGTATAACTTGAATCAACACCTCATATAAATTACACTTAAATACATATGCAAAAATGGCGCTAAATGCTACACTGTTAATAAATTAAAATGTTTTAATACCAGCGCATTCACCATATATTATGATACATTAAGAAGTGATGGGATCATTCGAATGAAATATTATCGATCATTCGATTAGGAAAATCTCTCGAGCAGTCCGATTATGGAATCAAAGTATTCGAATGAACAGCAGTCGATTATTTAACTCGAAACATCCACCAAATGACAAGCGACGATGACGAGCGATACTGCATTCGAGTTATAATCCGAATGATTTCCTTTCGAATCGAGAAGTGCTTTTCTGTCATTCGGCGTTCATATAGAGGCACTTTCCTCAGTTCTTTGTTCTCGCTTTTATACAGTAGCTTGTTTATATCTTTCATTGGACAGAATAAATATGTAAATACTGTATTTTTAGGGAACGGTGCAATTATTGCATTGCGAAGTAATTTGATGAATTGGCTGTTAATGTAGATTAAGGAACATAATATTGTTCTTTGAATTATTAACAACAGTTCCTTCACAAATAAATTTTAAATTAAATTAATATTTAGAAATAATTTAATAGTACAATTTTACCTAAATTTAAATGTCCATCTCACACAGGTAACAAAGGTTACGGATCTGAAAATGAAAAAACGAGAATCGTTGAAATCATAAACATACCATCCAAGTGATTGGTCATTCGAGCGATCATTAGCTGATTGAAATCAATCGATTATTAATATCATTCGAGTATGTCCATCGCTAGTTACAAGATTTTCCGATTTTTTGCTTAATGGATCATTCCATGCCATTCATGATGAAATCCCAATCTGTTTTCAATAAACTTCATTGTAGATTTTGAATAACAATAACTAAAATGTTTTAATACCGGCGCATTCACCATAATATATGTTATAATATATTAAGAAGTCGGTTAAAAGATTTTTCCGATTTTTTGCAAAATGGACCATTCAATGTCATTGAAAAAAACATGGGAAGTATATTCTATTATACGAAATAGAAATAGGTTCATAGTTGTCAGAGTATCCCCCTCTGAGGATTTTATAACAAAGACTAGTGTAAAAAAATGAAGGAAATCGTATCCCGAATATAAGATTGGCACCGTGACAGCTCTCTTTTTTGAAGTCGGTTATCTTTTTTTGAATTGAAAATAATGCCTCACGAAGCAAACATTTTAAGCTTTTCAAGTGTATAGTTTTTATAAAAATAGAGATATAGAACTTTTAATTGGCAACACTCTTATAAGTCAAGTGATTTATATTTAGTTTGGTTTGGCATTTCATCATGACTGACGCCTGAACAGGGCTTCTAACTTTTGCAAATTTATTTTGAAAATCATGGTTCTGTTCGAAATACGTGTCGCACAGTACATCCATTTTACGGTCAACATAATCGTCCATCAGAGCAATTAATTCGATTATATGCAACGTTTTCGCACAACGTTTACTGATGATACCCATCCACAGAGATGTCGTACAGTGCATACAGAACAATTCATTGTTGCTGTAGAGCGTAGCGTAGAGGAAAACTCGAATGAGTCTATTCGCCATCGTGCACAGCAATTGGATATATGTCCATCCACTTTATGGAAGATTTTGCGGAAAGATCTTAGTTTGCCTAAACTTCAAACAAAATTGCAACTCGTATTGCAAGAAGTGATGTAGCCACACGATCACCTAGCAAGGATTCGTACATAAAATAACCCAGGTGAATGAGCCCAAAACAAGATTGCCGTTGATCCCGATTTTCATATGGTAATTTTGTTTAGCGATGAAGCTCACTTTTAGATGACTGGATACGTCAATAAACAAAACTGCAGTATTTGGAGTGATGATAATCCTCAAGTTCTTGTTGAGACACCATTACATCCAGAAAAACTGACTGTTTGGTGTGCTTTATGGGCTGGTGGAATAATTGGTCCGTACTTCTTTAACTTCTTTAAAAACGATGCTGGCCAGCAATCTCAATGATACAGTCAATGGTGATCGCAAAATATAGAGCCATGATTACGTTAACTTTGATTCGTTCATTTGGTGGTTTGAACAGATCCATGATCTGCGTAAATTACGTAAAGCCTCTGTGGTTTCAACATAGAGCAGGTTGACGACGATTAAAATATATGTCACACAGCTCGTGACACAATTGATTTTATATATGATATAACATTCCACCATATTCAGTTTTTTTGGTTAACCGATATTCCATTTTCATGTCAATTTCGGACCCGTCAGACTATAATGGAATTACTCCAAGATCAAAGTGCGATTTAACGCCACTTGCATCTATAACTATTTTCTGTGGGGATACGTGAAGTCGCAAGTCTACGCCGATAAGCCTGAAACGATTGATCACTTGGAGGGCAACAGTCGCCGCGTTATTGCCCAAATGTTGGAAAATTTTATCGAAAATTGGACCTCTAGATTAGACTACGTCCGAGCCTGCCGTGGCAGTAATATGCCAGAAGTCATATTCAAATTATATATAAAGTAAATTTCATTTAAAAAAATATATATCCTTGTTTTATTCCATTTCAAACTTCTATAGCCCTATTCGATGATTTGGGAGTAAACAAACTCCCTAATTTACAAACCTCCACTACTTTGTTTAAAAATTCATCCTGTGACAATATGATATATTACGAAGTCCGATTGGAAACAATTTGTCAAAACACCATTTTTTAAATAAAGTGTAAGTTTGTAATAAGTATATTACTCATATCGTCATGAATTTCAACCTTCCACCAAGTATCAGCCAACTCGATCCAATGTTCTATACCTATCCCTAACAACCGCTATCAAATACTGATAAATCGCCTTAATTGTTTCAAATGAAAAGTTTTTGAAAGTGTTCTCTTTCCTGAAATATTTGTTCTTTCAACTGCAACGCTATATCAAATAAATCTGAACGTAGATACAGCAACGAATATGTTGGATTTCATAAACATATTTATGCAATTTTTCAAGATACTCGGAAACTCCATCAGCAACCAAACAGAATCTCCAGATGTGTATTTCACGATATGATCCGTCACAAAATCAAAATTCCGTGGCGGTATTCGCTCTATATATAAAAATGTAAGGGTCATTTGTTGGAGATGAATAATAGGCGGATAAGTGTGTGTGACTGGGATATAAATTCCCGAGGAAACTTTCTGGGGGGGATTGCGAAAGCCGTGGGAAGATGAATACTTGTCAATAGAAAATTGAATTCCGCGGTTCATCGCTTCCAGCCCGTTTCTGTGCGACCATTTTTTCACGAATATTTCTCTATAAAAGCGAATGGCATTGCGCCGCAGCTCACACGTTACTCCTTATCTTCTTCTTCGCCGTCGCCAGACACCTTCTTTATGTCGAATGAAAATATAAGCCGGATTTATTCTGAATCTGTTTACACATGGTGTTCGAGCCCCGCCTCCCGAAAAGCTCCTTGATATGAACACGCTTCGTTTTTGCCTTCTCGAGTTTGATGATGTGGCGTTTAACGTGGAGAAAAACTGATGGAATGGAAAAGTTACGTGATTATTGACGCTTTAGAAAAAAAAAGATGAATATCGTATATGCGTTTAAACGGCAGCATTTCCTGGAGATGAACGTTGATGAAATTTCATTGTAGTCTGTAAAGAAGTGAAATTGAAGACTTTTTATGTAATTATGTTAACCATAATTTAGTCAAAGTTGATGTAGCTACCACCAGTGGCGGGTACAGCCAGGTAGCTCGAATGCACCCCCACACTGAAGCTTAGTAACAGTGGAAAAACTAATTAAAAAACAGTAAAGGGTAGAGCAACAGACTACTTAACCGAATGAGTTATGCTATATGATCTCAAGAAGTAGATAAGATAGCTGAGTAGTTTAGATGAAACTAATAACATTTAGTAATCAGTTTTATTATGGCAAATTTCGAGATGGGCCCCCAAACCCTCAGAACATTCCCAGAGCAGCCCCTGGCTACCATATCAAGAAAAAGTGGTATTTGCATTTAAGACTAATAAATGATCTATTGTGTTTTTATGGCTTTAATGGCAATAACACCACATTTAGGGAGCAAAGTTAAAAATTTCTACAATAAATATATCCTTACAAGATTATCGTTTGTAAACATTTTTTGCCTTGAATAGGTAAAATCTGTCAACGACGAAAATTAGAAAATTGGTAAATAATTGGGATCTCTCAATTCTGCCAGTTGAAGAATTGAAGATATGTTTACGTTTTACACTAAAATATTAAATTCTCTATTAAAAGCTTATTGCTTGCTGACTTAGTAATGAAATACTTAACTGAGACTCATTGAATTAAGATTTAAATAATGTTCAGTAACGGGGATAATGTAGAAGCCAAGTTGAAGTGCTAATATTATTTAGGTAGGTAATCACAGATATCCTCATTTGCTTAATTTTACACAAAGTACTAAGTGTAAAATTCAGAGAAATTGAACACTACAAACCATTCAGCAAATCTAACTTCATTGAAATAGATGTGAAACTGGATATTTGATTAAGTCACTTCACTTAATCACTTTATTTAGCTATTGACTAACATAACAAAACAAATTTCATAACAAAATAAGGCTTGTTCTCTATTACCTTTCAACAGTCTGTCTTTATAATTGACACAAATATTAAAGTTTATCATTATCTGGTAATTCGTTGCACTGCTTTAATCCTCTATAGAATAATCTATTTTAAATAGGACTTCTATCTAGTCTAGATAACAGTTATTTCATGTATTTGTATTGTATGTATGCATATCTTTAACAAACCTGCAATTATGTAAGAGGAGCTGATGAATTAGTCTATTAGTCATTTTGTACATAAATGTGTATAAGGAATTCTAATATAATTCGTAATGTTTTATTTTGTAATGTTTATTTTTAATCACAGTATTATTCATTACGAATTGCAATGCGGAGCAGTAATACAGATGTGGTTCAATAATTGTTTTACATATACAGGGTGTTTTGTAGAAGATTCGCCAAACTTAGAGGGCAGATAGGTAGGCTCATGTGCTTTCGTATGTAGCCCATGTAACATCTAGATAACTTACAGTTTTTGTTTTTTTTTCTTAATTCTCAAATTTTTATATTTGAACTTAAGTCTAATCTATTATGTTTCTTTGCTCATCTGCATTTGATATTTGACACAAATAATTGCTTGAAAAACTTATATGAGTCCACAAATGACGAGGTTCCATAAAAAAGTGAGTAAGTTAAACATTTTATCACATTACAAAAAAAATTAGAAGCATATTGAGAAATTCAAATGCTTACAACCCAAACTTCTCTACTTCAACCCATTTCAAACGATAATTTGAGATTGTCACTTACAAGGTTAGAACTACAAAAAATAAAACATACATCAAGTTGCAATAATTTGTTATAAATTTTGTTCAACTGGCTACCGCTACGGATGCAATCGCGACAACTTTTTCTGACTCCTGCAGTAGAAGTCTCTAGTCGCTTCTCATCCCATATTATTTCAAAACCAACGTTTATTCTTTCTCTTAACTACTCTTCGGTTTATATTTCTCTCTTATAAACGAGTTGCCTTGCCCGTCCACATACAAAAAAATCAAAGGAAGTTAGTTAGTCTGGCGACCTTGGAGGCCATACTATGGGACCACTTCTCTCAATTCAAGCGTTTGGGAATGCAATGACGGACGATTCGTCTATAACTTATTGGACAGCCATATTTTTTTGAATATTTGACCAATTTTATTGGTCTGTCTTCCAATGCGACTTCATCTAATGAGATCGATCATCGCATTGTTTGGAACGCAACAGTGATTATTTCCCTAAGCTGCTCCTTGGTGTCTATTTCTATCTAGTAAATGACAATTTTCAATGAACGATTTTTTGATCTTATTAGATGAAATCTCATTGGAAGACAGACCAATATTAAAAAAAATATATGGCTGTCCATTAAGTTATAGACGAACCGTCAGAGAGCTGCTGGACATTTCATTCCTAAACCCTTGAATTGAGAATACTATGGCCACCAAGGTCGCCAGATGTAATTCACTTTGATTTTTTTGTAAGTGGACGGGCCAAGCAACTCGTTTATGAGAGAGAAATGTAAATCAAACAGCAGTTAAGAGAAATGTTGCTTTTGAATGAATATGGGATGAGACTAGAGACTACCACAAAATTTATAACAAATTATTGCAACATAATGTATGTTTTATTTTTTGTAGTTCTAACCTTGTAAGTTACAATCTCAAATTTTATTATGATACTGATTACTTTTCGATATGTGTGATATATCGTTGGAAGGGGGTTAAAGTAGAGCAGTTTTTGTAAGCATTCAATGATCTCGATGTGCTTCTCAGTTTTTTTTTTGTAATGTGATAAAGTGTTTAACTTAATCACTTTTTCATGGAACCTCGCCATTTGTGGACTCATGATTTTTCAACCAAGTATTTGTGTCAAATATCAAATGCAGATAAGCAAGCAAACATCATAGATTAGATTTAAGTTTATTTGGTGAAGATGCAGAAAAAAATAAAAAAGTTCAAATGTAAAAATCTGAAAATTAAGAAAAAAAAATTAAATTAAAAAACAAAAACCGTTAGATATCTGGACGTTGTATGGGCTACATAATATAGCACATAACCTGATCTCTCTGCCCGCCAAGTTTGGCAAACCTTCTAGAAAACACCCTGTAGTTAGTTTGGCACATGTTAATTTTTCGCAATTTTGTTTGTAGTTCATTTATTCATCAGTTAGGCTTCCTTTCGAATACTTATTTGTGTAGTTGATTCATATCAGTAAATCTGTAAACGCGAGATGTGAATCCCAAATCTAGAAAACTGGTACACAGTGAATCTGAAGCCTTTCCCTATAATTGCCGCTATCTCGTAACTCCTAGGTTAAAATGGCACCTTAGAATATTCAGGTTAACTTCACCGGTCAGAAATATTGAATAAACTATTCGAAGTGTCATTCTTTTTACGCAAGATAAAATATATGTTATAATATATTATATATATTGTCTAGGATGTAGTAATTACATCTTGCGTCTACAGATTTTTATCTTAGTCTTAATAAATATGGTTTAGGTTTTATTAACATACATTCCGGTATACGTAGATACTTGTTGGCCAACCACTGAGCTAGACGATTAAGCTCCTTATTTATTACATTTATTATTTCTGTGATATAGAGTGTTTAATCAGACATTAAGTTCACGTCAAGCTGCCCCTCGAAAGAGATCATGAGTCATATAACTGCTCTAAAGTGTCTCTATAAAGAAAACTGCACTCATACAAACTCACTTTTTTCCAGGCGCTCACAGAAAAAGATCCAGATTTTTGAATGGAGTTCGTCAAAACACTGATAAATAAGCTGGACAAATATGAGATACCTTTGGATCCCATTTTGTTTTCTGGTGAATCAATATTCACATTAAAGGAAATCGCGCACAGAAACTTGACTGGACTTGACCGGAATACCGGAGCGAACCCAACTCATTTGTTTACAAAAGATTTGGAAAAAACAAAAGCCCTCCAGAATTTTAGAAAAGACAAAAGGCTTCCAGAATTTTGGAAAATACAAAAGTCATCCAGATTGTGTGAAACTTCGAGACACCCGTACACCGGAACAACCTTTGTGCCTTTGGGCATTTGAACAAATTAGTCCTCACTTCTTGAACTACTAGAAATATCGAACTGATGATATAACCACCACCAGCTCTTAGGCTTCTTCGCTTAACTGATGAGACCCGTAAGGTCGAAAGCTTCCATATGCGCCCAGAAATATCGTTGGGTTTAGGTGCAACCCGAATCCCACTTTACTGCTGCGGATTCATGACAAAAGCAAAGAACTTTTGGAATTTAGCAAATCTCCACGAATTTTGTGGCGCGTTTACTTTTGTTCAAAGCAAAAGTCTGAGAATCCAAAGAAGCAACCAAACCATAATTTTGCTTCTTTGTATGTTAATGTCCAACTTACTATTCTATTATACTGTATTATGTTGGGCAGACTAGTGGAAACATTCGACGACGGATTAAAGAAGATCAAAATGATCATCGCAGAAAGCATTACTCCAGTAACTTCAAAGTCATAATCTGGCAACATTTAAAGTTACTTTTATCTCACAATACATTTCATACTAGATTTCTCAACAGAGTGACAGGGCCGAAAATAGAAATTAATAACGTTCCAACTAGAAACCCATTAAATTTCACGTATTTCCATTTTTCTATACGTCGTTGGCCACGATAGAACATCGTTTACGTCGGGGGCATTCTCCTCCGATTCTAAAATCAATTTTTTGTATTAATAAGTCGATTTTCCATCGATGGAACGTTCACGATTGAATAGACATTCTAATCGACGTCCGCGGCCATTCCTCTTTTCTGTTATTGGTTTCGTCTTCTGTTGAGTTTGCTTTAAAATGAGGCCGGAAATGATGGATAACTTTCAATTCGAGCGTGAACTATTACATTGATAAAACGCTATTGGGGGGAAGTCTGATTTATTGAGGTTTTCTTGTAATAATAGGAAAGAGATACCTGTTTCTGTCAAGAAGATAGTTCGTGAGAAATATTGGAGCTATTGGTGTTGCTTAAAGACTGTTTAGTAAACTGCTCCGCAACAATGTTTTCAGATCCTGTTGGGTAACGACATCTAGTAATCAATTTTAAACTAATTACAGATGTTTTATTAATCTGATATTCTGTTTTTTTTTTTTGATAAAAAAAAAGTTGAAAGTTGTTTATAAAATATACTAGTGTCAGATAAAATGTAAAGTTGGTTTTAGGTTTTGTTTGTATTATTATTAAATAAATAAAATAATAATTACAAATAAATAATTATTTGTACCACTGCACAACAGGTTATGGGCCCAGAAAGTAATTAAGTAATTAATTTAATAATTACAAATGAATAATTATTTGTACCACTGCACAACAGATCCTTAATATATTGTGTAATTTAATTTTTTTAAAAAAGAAGTTAACTTTTTACTTTTTAATAAGTTTCAATGAGACATTATTGTTCAGGATTTTTGATTGTAAGTATAGTACTAGTCTGAACATATTAGCACTTGATGAGAACTGCAATACGACCCCAACCAAAATCCAAACCACAGTCTACAGGTAGGCTACACATAGGTGTAACCTTGCACCTACCCTACAATTCTAAGCACCCACCAGCAACTAAGACTGGCAACCACTACATTGGGGATACAGAGCGATCACTGGATACTAGTGTTAAGGAATACCGCATAGCTACTCAAGGGGCGGAGCTGGGTTCGCTAATAACCCATGGACCAAACACCATAACATTAACTAGGACCAGCCAGGGTTATTTCAAGGAAAAGCAGTGATTTGCAAACGAATTTGTCGAGACGACAAATGTAATCTCAAACGAGAATATAATTAGGGAGACTAGCGTCCAATTTAAAAATGTTAGGAGACCTCTTCCTTAGCACTGCCGCTTCGCATCACCGACAACCACCTGCAACGTACGACGGCGCTGATTCGAGCAGAAATATATTAAGGGACCTAATAAGCATGCCAGCTTCACATGATCGATTAAGGATACAAATATGACAAATATTCTGAGTTTCCCATAACCCACCTGACGAGGATAGCAGATTCACAGCTCTTTAAACGTTGTTATCTCACATATTTCAACACCATGGAAGTTCAAGGGAATTTCGCAAATAAAGTATAACTAGTAATTATTTCATCAACAATGGACCACTATTTAAAAAAACTATTGCATTAACAGGGTGGAACAACTACCGATAATTAAAATTCAATTTCATAACATTTCAACAAATCCTTATATGCAACTATTTATGATCATCTCATTATAACAATGTGTCTAAAGTTATTTGAACGTCCTTCTATATCTATAAATCTACTCAATACTCAATGCAACTGCTTATGGTCCACCCTATAAAGACAGTTTAGTTGTGTTCTGAAGGATATTTTTGGCATATTTTTTAAGGTTTAAGCACTTTTTGGGAGATAACACCACAATTCACGAAATTGCTGTATATTTCACCACTTATTGGTGAACCTCTCTCACCTTAAAAACAGCGCACATTTCTTAGAAAAATCATCACCTACAATACTTAAATACTTTCACACTAACAAGTTTTGACATTTTAAATCTATACAACAATATTTCTGTCACCACAACACTTCCCATAGTAAAAGAACGATTAGAACATGACTCTTTACTAAATCAAAGTACACAATTATCCATTCATACTATGGAATTATTAACATTTTGTACAAAAACAAGATATTTTCAACTTAATGATGACTTCTAACAACAAGATTTTGGCATGGCAATCGGTTCCAGTCTGTCTCCTGCTTTAAGCAACATTCTGTAGAAAAATTTGAAGAACAAACAATTTTCTCAAGACGGATTATACCGTTGGTTTGGTAAATATAAATTATTTTATATTCTATAATAAACTTACAATTAAATACAATAATTGACCACCCTATATAAAAAGTTGCTTCCGTACATTTGTGTTGTCAAAACTAAAAAAAAAAACATTTTACAATAGTTTTTTTTTCACAGCGATCTATTTTGTCTCGGTTTTTGTATTTTTAGGGTTCCGTATATACAACATACGGATACCCTTATAATATCACTCAGAATTTCTGCCTCTGTCACATCACAGCAATTTTCTCCTAAACTACTGGACGGAAAAGGTTGAAATTTGGTATCAATGTATAGTTTGGTGACCCTATCAGGAGTACATATCGTAAAAGAAAAAAAATTGATTTTAGGGAAACTTCTGGGGGGAAAAACTAAAAAAATCGAACGTTCCCCCCCTGATCTCCGAAACTACTCAGCCTAAAATTTTGAAAAATATAGGAAATTTAGAACATTGTCCGAACTTTACAGGAAAAATAAGGAGAAACCATTAATATTAATTTTGGAAGGGGGGCAAATTATAAAATTAAATAAAAATTTAAAAATAAAAAAATTTCAAACGCATCATGTAATATATCAAATGAAAGGTCTCATTCTGAGGAACACAAATATATTTTTTTAATATTAAAAAAAAATATTCAAAAAAATATTAACGAAAATATACCAAAATTTACCCACCCTCTCCTTATCTCCGAAACTATAAAACGTAAAGTTTTGAAAAAAATTAGAGGCATAAGTTCTGACCTTAAGTTTACTGGAAAAATAAGGAGAAACCTCTACTTTTAATTTTGGGGGACAAATTACAGAATTAAATGTAAAATATAAAATTTAAATTGTTTCTAACCCATAATGTTATATATCAAATGAAAGGGCTCATTACGACGAAAACAAATATGTTTTTTTCATATTTTTAAAATAAATAAATTAAAAGATATTAACAAAAATATAAAAAAATTACCCATTCCCCCCCTTATCAGCGAAACCATAAGCTGAAAAATTTTGAAACAAAAATGTAGGTATAGCCCCTGACCTGAACTTTACTGAAAAAATAAGGAGAAACCCCAAATATTTATTTTGGGGAGCAAATTATAAAATTAAATTAAAAATATAAAATTAAACTTGGTTTTAACCCATCATGTTATATATTAAAGGAAAGGGCTCATTATAACGAAAACAAATATATTTTTTTCATATTTTTAAAATAAATTAATTAAAAGATATTAACAAAAATATAAAAAAATTTACCCATCTCCCCCCTATCTCCGAAACCATAAGCTGGAAAATTTTGAAAAAATGGAGGTATAGCCCCTCACCTGAACCTTACTGGAAAAATAAGGAAAACCCCAAATATTCATTTTTGAGGGCAAATTATAGAATTAAATGGAAAATTAAAATTGTTTCTAACCCATCATGTTATATATCAAATGAAAGAGCTCATTACGACGAAAACAAATATTTTTTTTCATATTTTTGAAATAAATAAATTAAAAGATATTAACAAATATATAAAAAAATTTACCCATTCCCCCCTCCTTATCACCGAAAACATAAGCTGAAAAATTTTGAAAAAAATTGAAGTATAGCCCCTCACCTGAATTTTACTGGAAAATAAGGAGAAACCCCTAATATTTATTTTGGGGGGCAAATTATAGAATTAAATGAAAAATAAAAAATTATAATTGTCACTAACGGGTCATGTAATATATCAAATCACAGGGCTCATTAAGACGAATGCAAATCTATTTTTTTTAATTTTTTTTTAAATAATTATTTTAAAATATATTTAAAAATATTTTTACAAAATTACCCATTCACCCCCTTATTCCCCAAAATATAAGACCTACATTTTTTTGTTAATTGGAAAAATATGAAAATAAATGATTAGAAAACCCCAATAGTAATTTTAGGAACAAATTATACATTTAAGTGGAAAATAAAGACTGAATTTTCAAAAGCATCATGTAAAATATCAGATAAAAGGCTCATTATGTTAATTACAAATATATCATATTTTTAAACCATTTGTTTAAAAGATATTAACAAATATATTAAACATCGACTTAATTCCCACTTTAGAAACTACACTATTTAAATTTTGAAAAATATATTTTATTGGTATTTTTTAATAATTTGAATAACAGATTTAATAATTTATAATTTAAAACTTGTCCTATTTTGCCCTTTATCTTCCAATCTATAGAGCCTCAAAACTCTAACAGTAGATTATAAGACTTCTCTGAAAATTTATTAGTAAATAAAATTGTAATGTTAATTTTTGGGGGCCAAATTAAAAAATTAAATACATATGTAGTCTGATAAAAATCAAACGAATCCTGAAGCAGATAAAATAAAAAGTCTATGTGTGGAAAATCAAAGTGTATATTTTTTATAAATTTAAAACGCTTCCTTTAAAAGATTTAAGGGTAAATATATGAAAATGCACTCATTCTCTGCTTGTCTGAAACTGGAATATTAGAATCTTGAAGGTGGTACGGAACCCTAAGTATGCGAGTCCAACTCGCACTTGACCAAATTATTTTTATTCATTGTAAATTATTTGCTACAAAAATTAAACCATCGTACGTGGTAATTTTTTATCTTTTCACCCCTTCTATAAGAATATGAAAACCAGCTTTCAGAGACACAATAACGCAAGTGAAAAGCGACCCACTTGGAAATTTTGAACCCCATTCAACTTCACAATCGAACGAGGATTACCAAATTGATATTCGAACAGAAAAATAATTCCTGAACTATTTCCAATTTAAATTCCATTCTTTTGATAACGTCGAATACTTCAAAAAGGTTCGAAAAAGAAGATGGAAAATTTCGAAGAGATGACGACTGATTCGAATACACAGAGAATATCAAACGAGGCTCCACTCTTTCTCTTCTGCCGTAGCGGGTCGCTCCTCGCCTGCTGTGTGCCGGAAACTGGGGAGTTGTGTAGATCAAAGGCCGAAAGGAATTTCTCCCTTTTTCTCTCTTTTCATGAAAGTTTATTATAATCAAGTTTTTATTCCGTTCTTATTAAGGCACTCGGTTTACCATTGGGAAGAAGAAAATATCGGTTTTGATCGTCCCGCAATGGGGTTAAATATTTAATTAAATATACCCCGTCGGGAAGGATTTTCCTGGGGAATTTGAAAACTGTATCTGTTTACATAATAAAAAAACAACATTTACTTTATTAACGTAGCAATTAGGAAGGTTTTTAATTACTCATTTATTTTTATACAGGCATTCGTTCTTGTTTCATTAAACAACATTTTTATGTGCTAATGGTGTTTTTTGTAGGCTTAAGTATTTCACATGGCTATAAATAATGTAAAACATACGGTGTTATAATTAAAACGAAATTTTTATACATATAAACTCAAATGGAAAAAATTATGACTGAGATATTCATTAAGAGACATCAAAAAGCGAGAAAGATATCAATTCGGTTGTACTTTTTTTAGACGATGTTACCTCAATACTCCTTCAACTATTAATCGATTTCTAAAATTCTTTTTTCATAGGATAAAATACATTTTCAGATTGGCCACATATTTTTTTCAACGTTTAATGCACTAATACACTCAATATTGCATCTACACTCTATACGCTTCTGTGTGCTGGACACTCCTATATAACTTATTGGTCTATCATTTTCTGAATTACTGTGTACAACTATAATTCAATTCAACACAATATTACAACGGTCCTGATATCTTTAAAACTACCCTGTATAAGTACAAATCTTCTCCACACTATTGACTCTTTCTATTTTTCTATTGTTTAAATTATTCCTGTATACCAATGATTTTACTTCACCCCATATGTCTAGTATTCCATTTATGCAACAGCTCATGGTCTGCCCTATATAACAAAATTCACTTTTTTGAACGACATTTTATGACTAAAAATTTATTCTACCCTTTATTTCAATCTCCCGGTATATGCAACTGCCTCTAAATTTTTTTTAACCCTTGTCTATAGTTATACCCCCCGTCCTACCTCCTATAATGCAAATATCATATCTGCTTATGCTTATACAGGGTGTCCCATGGTTCTGGTCTCGGATGATTGCGCAGTTATGATAGAAGATAGAATTTTCAAAATTTAGAGGTATAACTTCTCGATTGGGATCTATCCAGCTAAATTATTTTCAAGCATGTACCACTTCCGGTTATAGCGGAAGTTGATACCAACTTGCTTATTTCAAATGGAACACACCCTGTAAATTATTGTATTTCTGAATTCTACGAGTAATTTTAATACTAATTCATGTATAATACCCTATACTTAAATTCAGCCCTTTTCGAGTAATTCCAAAATGTTTTTTGAAATTCACATTTTAAGGCCTTCAGATAATTGCAACTTATACAACAACGAAGAGGAATTTAGGAAAACCATTCGTTGAGAGGGTAGAATAAACTTAGTGCTTCCAGAATCTGCGAAAAAAGTATGGACATTATCTACAGAGTGTGTACAAAAAAATCCCGAAAATTGAAATTCAAAATCTGAAAAAACTCAATTTTTCAAATGGAAACCACTATTTTTTATATCATAATCAGATTGAGCATCGAAAATAAGAGGTACTTTGTGAATACTTATTCAGAATTTCGTATAGGTACTTACCTATAGTTTTCGACTTATTAAAAAAAAAATAAAACATTTTCAGCATCTTTAATAAAAAGTAAACTTAAGTACATAAGTTGGCCATGACGGTTGCTAAGGACTCTACAAAAATGTCATTTTAACAAATGTTCGAAATGCCGACCGTTCACTTCTAAGCACTTATTTATTCTTTTAATAAATGAATTACGAACTTTATTTAATAGTTCTGGTGCAATTATTGCAAATGCATTTCTTATTCTTTCTTTCATATTCTCTTTACTCGTTACTTCCTCTTTATACACAATATCATTTATGTAACCCCAGAGAAAAAAATCCATTGGGGTTAAACAAGGTGAACGTGGAGGCCAAGCAACTGATCCGTTTCGTCCAATCCAACAATCACTAAACTTTCTATTTAAATATCGCCGAACTCTTCTGTCATAATGAATTGAAGAGCCGTCTAGTTGAAGCCACATTTTATTTCTTATGTTTAACGGAACGTCTTCTAATAACGGCTACAATTGGTTTCTTAAGAAATCAAGGAATTTGGCTCCATTCATTGTCCCATCAAAAAAGAAAGGTCCAATAACGTTACCCCCAACAATACCAGCCCACACGTTTAAGGACCATTTAGTCTGAGATGTTGTTTTAAAACTTTTCGCGTTTTCATCACAATAGTAATGAAAATTGTGTCTATTTACGAAGCCATTTTTATGGAAGGTGGTTTCGTCTGAAAACAAAACATATGTTGAAAAGTCAGCTTCAGTCTGCATTTTAACTCTAAACCAATTACAAAATTCTTCTCTTTTTTCATAATTTTTATCAAGCAATTCTTGGTGCATTTGTATTTTATAGGGGTGAAACTTGTACCTCTTTATAACCCTATGAACGGCACTTTTACTAATAGCTAATTGGTTACTTATAGTTCTAACGATACATAGTGGATTTTCTATCACAGATTGCATTATCATAAAGTCGTTTTCTTCAGTAGTTACTCTATTTGGAACATTACGTTTACCATAAGAAACATTTCCAGAATCAACAAATCTTTCATAAAGTTTTGTAAATGCCTTTTCAGTTGGATGCCTTCGATCTGGATATTGCGTATAATACACTCTTGACGCGAGCAAGCTATTACGTTGACATTCACCTAATGCAAATATCATGTCCACCATTTCTTCTTTCGTAAAATTCATTTTGTTTAAGGATAATTATTTATATCAAGATTCTGAACTGACGTAAGAATATACTGAAATGATTATAACATAATAATAATTTAACTAGTAATATTTGACATTTGTCATGATTCCATAGCACTCTTTAACATCGCAACAGAGAATCAATCCTTTGGTTAATTTTCACATATGAGACAAAGAATAAGAAATGCATTTGCAACCATTATTTACGAACTATTAAATAAAACTTGAAATTGATTTATTAAAAGAATTTCGAACATTTGTTAAAATGACATTTTCGTAGAGCCGTTAGCAACCGTCATGGCCAACTTATGTACTTAAGCTTACTTGTCTTCTAAACGTTGTTTGTGGCATATTCTTGATAACTTTTATGTTTCTTTGGGGAATAACACCACAATAGAAATAAAACTACGTATATTGCAGGAATACCAAACGTTTCAAAGTCTATTCTGACTTCGTTGTCAATGGCTTTAGATAAAGCAGAATAGACTTTGAAACGTTTGGTATTCCTGCAATATACGTAGTTTTATTTCTATTGTGGTGTTATTCCCCAAAGAAACATAAAAGTTATTAAGCTTACTTTTTATTAAAGATGCTGAAAATGTTTTTTTTTAATATGTCGAAAACTATCAGAATTTCGAATAGGTACTTATTCACAAAGTACCTCTTATTTTCGATGCTCAATCTGATTATGATATAAAAAATAGTGGTTTCCATTTGAAAAAATTGAGTTTTTCCAGATTTTGAATTTCAATTTTCGGGATTTTTTTGTACACACTCTGTAGATAATGTTCATACTTTTTTCACAGATTCTGGAAGCACTAAGTTTATTCTACCCTCTCAACAAATGGTTTTCCTAAATTCCTCTTCGTTGTTGTATAATTTGCAATTATCTGAAGGCCTTAAAATGTGAATTTCAAAAAACATTTCGGAATAACTCGAAAAGGGCTGAATTTAAGTAATGTATTATACATGAATTAGTATTAAAATTACTCGTAGAATTCAGAAATACAATAATTTACAGGGTGTTATATTTGAAATAAGCAAGTTGGTATCAACTTCCGCTATAACCGGAAGTGGTACATGCTTGAAAATATTTTAGCTGGATAGATCCCAATCGAGAATTTATACCCCTAAATTTTGAAAATTCTATCTTCTATCATAACTGTGCAATCATTCGAAACCAGAACCATGGGACACCATGTATAACAAATTTTTGGTACACCCTCAACAACAATAATTTTACCCCACCCTTACTTCAAACACTTTGTCTAAGCAACTACTTAAATTCCAAACTATATAACTTGTTTAAAGCGCTCTGTATAACTGTAATTATACTCCACCTCATATTTCAACCATCATGTATACTCAACTACTTCTGACAATTTTTAAAGCCTTTTGTATAAATCTAATTATTTTCCGACCTATAACACAAATATCCACTCTGTATAACACTAATTTTACTCCACTCTTATTTCAACCGCCTTGTATACCTACGCACTACTTATGTGCCACCAATACAATTTTTTAGAACCACCCTGTATAACTAATACAACTCCAACTTATATTTCGACCATCCTATGTATACAACTGCTTATGTACCACCTAATATTACATGCACGCAAACACTTTCAACCGTATTCCACACAAAAGAGATCGCCGGAATTAAAAATTTTCGTTTAAATAAGCTAATGGAATATTTTCTGCAATTACACGCCACTGGAACTTAACTTCGTTTCTAAAATGAACTGACTTCAAAAGCATCAAAATGAAAATCATTATACCCTGTACGACATACTTTCATGGCATGCCTTGACATTTAAACTATATATTTATTATGAAAATTTGACATTTAAAATGATGTTTAGATATTTTGTGCCTATATTTTTCCTATTTTCAGAAAAATGGTATGTTTTATGTTATAGAAATATGTACGGAATCAAGCAATTTATAATATTCAAATTGCGTGAGCAGCAGGTATAGTATTCTAAAAATGCCTAGAATACGTGTACGAAGAAATGTCTCGCCGGCTACAGGAATTTGAAACAAGTGGATTTATTGGTTTACGGGGATTTTTCATTCCGAGAAATCGCTAACTTCACAAACAGAAATCTAACTACGGTTATGAGATATTGTCAAGGGTGGTTTGATTTAAGATTTTCGAAAACACGCAATTTGGCTGATAAATGGTTAAGAGAACAAGGCCATCATGTAAGTGTCCAAATGGGTTACCGCAGCATTTAGTACAGTGACTAGGGAATTTCCCTGGAAATTTTTTTTGTCGGAAAATCGATTTGTCTGAAATTTTGACAGTAGGTTGAAAATAGCATAAAAACCCAAACTTTATATTGTCTCAATGTGTGATCTTGCCCAGGAGGTGAAAGCCACCGCTACTAGTGGGTGGAAATTAAAATGGTAAAAATAAGTGTAGAAATCGATAGAGGGATGAATTCTAACTAAAAACTTCACCATAAAAATTTTTCGAAAAATTAATACTTTTTGAGTTATTTTTGATTGAAAATGTTCATTTTTCGTCAAAAAAAACACGTTCCTTGGCGGTTTTTCTCGAATAAGTGGAAAATTGACGTCCTACAAAAAAATTCTCTTAAAGAAATTGAAGCTTAGTTTAACGCTGAGAAGTGTCTCCAAAAATGCATCCTGAATCACTGAAACTTACAGTATATCATATAAGCGTCTAAGTAAAGTAAATTCTAGAATGATAGGCTTTAATTTAAAATCTGGTGGTAGTTTTTTTGCAATATTTAAAAAAGAAAATAGATTAGCTGATTTTTTGACCATAATTGCGTCGAAGATAATGCTAATGCCTTAAAGTTAAAACTAACTTTAAGTAAAGTAAATTCTAGAATGATAGTTAACTTTAAGTAAAGTAAATTCTAGAATGATAGTTAGTTTTAACTTTAAGGCATTAGCATTATCTTCGACGCAATTATGGTCAAAAAATCAGCTAATCTATTTTCTTTTTTAAATATTGCAAAAAAACTACCACCAGATTTTAAATTAAAGCCTATCATTCTAGAATTTACTTTACTTAGACGCTTATATGATATACTGTAAATTTCAGTGATTCAGGATGCACATTTTTGAAACTTTTAATCTTAAAAAAAAATAATCATTTAATTTTGAAAAATTGCATTTTTTGAAAATAACATTGCAAATAAAAGAAATACAGAATAAAAATAGCATTTTTCCCAAGAATATTTTATTTTTTCTTAATTTCCATACCACAAAAATTAACCGAGATATCACGGTTAGAAGGTAGCAGTCGAGAGGTAGATCATGTTTTCGTGCATTTTAATCTAAAAAATATCGAAAACAACGAATTAAAAAATATTGAAATTCATAAGAATTGTAACTGTTACAATTCCCTGCAAAATTAAGAAAGTTATTGTGATAAAACTGACGCCATTTAGACGATTTAGTATATTCGACGCGGACCCATCGCAATAGCTATGCCGAAAAGTTCGTCTACTTTCAGTAATAAACTGCAGAGGGCTCTGAGTGTCTAGTAGAGGTACCATCACTCTTTACAAACTTAAGTGTGTTTTTTGTTAAAATCATTTTGGATTTTTGTTTAAAAGTAATCGATTATTACCAATATCATAATGTTTTATATAATTGAATAATTTAACAAATATTTGTCCTTCGATATTACTAACAATTAACAGTATATCTAAACTCTTTAATTAACTTAATAGTTGATAATTTGAATCAAGATTCCATTCCATTTCCATAATCAGAAGGTTGATAGTCTAGTCAAAGACTTAAGTTGATATTTATGCTTATTGTCATAAATTTGAGAGCACTATATAAGTGTCTAAAGATTGAGTTGGTATTTCTTGAAAGTGAATTTATTCGCAAGAAATGGATGTATTATTTAAGAATATAACTTCCATGATTCTTTATTGCCTAGAAAACTGGGAATACCTTCTACTTGTTTTATAAAGTTAATAAACTAAGTGATAAAAAACTATTTACAGAACATAACCTAAACTGTACATGGTATATAGCATTGAGTTACTTTCTGCATTCTATTGTATACATTTAAATTTTCTAAAACCCAAACTGACATATCCTCTCTTAATTTTAATTTCTACAACAATATATCCTTATTAGTTTTCTAACTTAATTTATACATCTAATATTAAATTGCTGCTTTTTGAAATAGATTCCATAAAGTACATATATATCCTTAATTAAATTTAAGTTTTTTGAGTTGAATTATTGCGAAATTATTCAACATAAATCCTTTCACACTACTTTCTACATACAATACAATTATTGTATCAATTAGTGCGTAGCTTTTATTAAAATTGAATATAAACGCCGATAATGAATCATCACTTTACCTTGAAAAAAGTTCTGTTACATTTGGGCATGTGACATCACTATTTTGGTGTTATTTATATACACATATTAATTAAATTAATCTATTATTAAGAGTTATGTACTTCTTGTATTCATATACCACATGAAAAAATCTTATTCTCACGAATATTTAGGGACTATACCGGTGGAGGCCCCTCACGGACTTTTAGTGCACTATACGAACTTTTTGAACTCCTGAACTTATACCGACGTTCTAGCTCTTTAATACACCGTGGTAACTTACTTGAGAGTGGAATTTCTCTTGTAAAAATTCTTACAATACATATTTAGGTGTAGAAACATGTCAGCTGCACCTGTATCTAAACTCAAAAAGTGGCAAGTTGGGCGGTTTTTGTATTTATGTGGCATGATAATTTGAGGCAAACATTGAAGTAGAGTCTGCCATGCATGACAATACATATCCTTATAGTTACACAGGATGGTTAAAAAAAGGTTATATATATATAGTCCGTAAGCTACCGGTACCCAGGCTACTTCAGTTGGCGGTGTCCTTATTGGTTTATAATTTTGATATAACTCCCGAAAATAGGAGAGCCTCAAAGATCCCTGGTTTATTATTCATTCAATATCGGTCGATCGTCGGGCAAGATGGTGACGTTTTTACAACACTCCGAAAAATCTCTAAAACTTTCGGTTTATTCTAATCGTCCCGGAAAAACTAAATACTAAATAAAGTAACGTAAAAATTGAAAATGTGTGTTTAAAAAAAATCACCTCAGTGAAATCCATCAATGATTTATTAATAAAATCAAACTGTTCATTATATATGCCTTACAAAATCTACTCTTTAAAAACATTCAATCTGTTGAAGGGACGAACGCAATAATCTTACGGGCGCAAAGTGGCTGCGGGTACTACTTTTTGTGTTAATTAAGTTTTATCATTATAATGGCGAGTGACAAAGACTCATGTGAATCGGGCCTTAACAATTTTATCGTGAAATCGAAGTTTGTAGCATGTAAGCTTTGCAAACTTAAGTTTTTTTTTTAACTTTGGGTGTGTAGCCATTAAGGAATCATGGCAAAAGCTCATAGTGGAACATACCAACATCTTCTGATTTTGTGACGGATGTAAACTGAAGTGCACGGAGTTTGTCGAAGAAGGGATCAAGCCTAAATTAAACGCTGAAACCCTATTGGCGAAAGAAATTGAATATTAAAAAAAAAAGAAATCTTACTGAAAGACCAATTCTTAGCTCAGAAAAATTACTCTAGCGATTTGCAAAAAGGCCTTATTAGCAACTTTAAGGAAAAAATTGCTACTTGCACGTGTAACAATATCAAAAATGTCCAAGGGCAAAATAGTGAAACGCGCAGCAGATGTAAGCAGATGGTGCCCATACAACAGGGAAACTGCAAAGACGTATGCGACAACAGTTGCCGCCAATCCTGGGTCATCAACTGCAAAAACGCCATACGTCAACAGATATTCCGACACCACCAATCATAAAAAAACAAAAAATGACAATGACAAACAGTAGCGTAAGTACGTCTTATAAGCCACCCAGCTGCAGGTCATGAAACAAATCCAAAATCTTGAAAGTTCTATGCAGGACTTAACCGATAGTTATGGCTTTATTAAGCCCAGAAATCTAAGCAGAAGATCACGAAAATTCTTGGTTGGGAAACACGAAACCAACAAAAGTGTAGAGGGGGTGCCTCAATCATTGTCTTTACATGTGTCTCGATTAAAACCAAATACCAAGCCAGAGGATTTGCAAAAGTTCTTAGCCCGAAACATCCCAGGAGTTACCTGTGAGCCACATCAGTCTAAGCATCCGGACATCTATGCATCAGTTAAGGTAAATATATGGAAAGAAAATCTAGCTTCTGCTTGGAAAAAAGAGATATGGCTTAGTGGTGCAGTCATTACACATTTTTTTGCCAAAAAGAGGAGGCCAAATCACGAATTGAGTCCTCAATAATGACTACGAACAAATGTGCCATATAGACCCCAACTGTAAATTCTGCCAGTCCTGCTGGTACGCGTACACTTACTGTGTACTATCAGAATGTTCGACGTCTAAGAACCAAAACTGAGAGTCATTATATAGTAGTGTCTTATCTAAAGAGTATGATGTAATAGTTCTCACAGAGACCTGGCTATGTGATGGTATCTATAATCCCGAGACATATGATGAAAGGTATGCAGTAATAAGGAGAGACAGGAAATGTCAAGAAATTCCAGAGGGGGTGGTGTCCTTTTTGCAATTAGAAAAGACATCGCTTATGAGGTAATAAACTTTAACTGTGATAATGAAGCTATCTTAATTAAAATCAAACTAAAAATATCTTTTATATATTTATGTATTGTTTATATTAGACCTAGTAGTAATACTGATTATCTGGAAATTTTTTTTAGATATATTTGAGAATATTCTATCCACTCTAGATCATAAGACTTTAATATTAGGTGATTTTAATCTGCCTAACTTTCAGTTAGGTTCAGATGATAAAAGTCTTCTGATGCAGCAATTCTTGAGCCTATATGAATTGCAACAGCTGAACTCAGTTAAAAATTTTATGAACAGGAACTTGGATTTGGTTATCTCTAACCTCGAAGTTGGAGTAAAATGGTCAGTCCTCTTCTCAAGGAGGATGCTTATCATCCAGCACTAAATATCTCGTTATCATTGCAGAGAGAGCAAAAAGTGAGTCCCTTCCCGCAAAAGTACAAATTAAATTTCACTAAAAGCTATTTTCTCTTATTATTCAATGTTTTAAGCGATTGTGACTGGTCAAACGTACTAGCATGCGATGATGTTAATACAAGTGTAAATAGCTTTTACTCAAACTTGTACAGATGTTTGGACGTATCTATTCCTAATTACATAGTATTACATATTGAAAAACGCGTCGAAGTTTAGAAAGTTCACATTTAATTTAGTGCAAATGATCAGAAAGAAAAACCTCCTACTTGCTCTTAAAACGAGAGGTAAGGCAAGCGTATCAAATGTCAATGAGTACAGGTTATTGAGGTGTGATATTACAAAACAAACCAGAACAGATTTTGAAAATTATAAAAAGACAATTGACAATAATATCAATAGAGATCCCAGTACCTTCTTGTCATTCATTCGAGGCAAATCACATGATGGTGGTGTGCTATGGAGGATGACTTCGAATAACGTTAACTTGACCGATGAACAAAGCATTGCAAATTGTACAATATTTTCATTCTGTGTTTGAACCAAGTACGATCGATCAGCAAGATCTCTATTGTAGAGGGAATTTTAGTTTTCCTGAAATAACTGATAATGACATTCTTTCCAGGATAAAAAGTTTGAAGCCCAAAAAAACAACTGGCCCTGATGATATACCACCATACCGATAAGGGGTGTGCCGATAAGTTGGTTACTCCTCTAAAATATATCTTTAATCTAGCTCTAAAGCAGCGATGGTTTCCTGATAAGTTTAAAGAAGCAATTGTACCCCAATCTTCAAAATGGGCGGAGGGAAAATATTCATGACTATCGACCTATCAGCTTATTAAATAGCTTAGCTAAAATATTTGAAAAAATTATATATAACTTCATACTTACCCACATAGCAGACAAAATTTCAATATATCAACATGGTTTTCTTCCTAACAAGTTAACAGTTACAAATCTCTGTATCTTGTCTGAATATGTATCGGAGGCAATTCTAAACAAACAACAGCTGGATGTCATATACAGAGATTGTGCAAATGCATATGATAAGGTGGATTTCAGTATCTTGATAAAAAAACTGTCGGTTCTTGGTTTTTCAAGTGAAGAATTGTTATTCATAACGTCATACTTACTCGCACGAAAGATAAAGATAGGTACTGTCTTCTCCCATGATTATATTGTCACCTCAGGAGTACCCCAGGGTATCATCTTGGGTCCTCTCTTGTTTTTGATTTGTATGAATGACGTACCCGATAGCCAGAAGACCTGCGTTGGGTTGTTGTTTGCTGATGATTTCAAATTATTTAAATCAATTAGTGGCATAAATGATGTTCAAAAGGACTTGAATTTGGCGCTTAATTGGTTTAGAGAAAATAAAATGTTTGTTAATACCCAAAAATGTTGTGTTGTTTCCTTCTCCCGAAACGTCAATGTATCTATGGAAGACTATTACATTGGAAATTGTAAGGTTAAGAGGTGTAAAGAGGTTAAAGATCTGGGGGTAGTCTCTCAAGATAACTTCAAATTCAATACCCATTTCAGCTACCTGATAAACAAAGCATACAAAATTCTTGTCATAGGTACGTAATAGCCAAAATTTGAGTGAAAAAAACAACCATAAGACTTTATACATCTATGTTGAGACCTCAACTTGAGTATGCCTCCAACATTTGGTCACCAAATTGTTACACCCAGAGTAAAGAAATTGAAAAAGTTCAAAAACGTTTTCTGCGCTATCTGTATATCAAAAAGAATGGCATATATCCCTTGATGGTATCTTATAGATCAATGTTGGCAACCTTCCACCTCTGTTCTTTGAGTACGAGGAGAAAGACCCATGCTGTTATCTTTATATATAACATTCTAAATAACAGAAAATATTTCGATTGTGGCTTGATCAATATCGTTAAGTTTAGGGTCCCCAAAATTAGCTTAAGACTACTCTAATCTAATCTCTTCTACATTAACAATGGAAGCCCTTCCCCCTGCAGTTATCTACTCAGTGTCTGCAATGATATGCTTTCCAATTACATAGTTTCTGAACTATTTAACATCAAATGTGGTGAGCTTAGGCGCATATTATTGCTGCATCAGGATGCAATCCCTTCATAATATTGGCATGTCTGTGACATTGTCAAATACTTGTGTTTGTAAAGAGAATAAATAAAAAGAATAAATTATTCACGGCTTCTCTAATTGATCACCAAAGTATAAGATATATACATACACTAATCAAAGAGTTAGTGTAATGTAATGTTAATAAAGTAAGTAGTAGGTTCATACGACACCTACCGACATACATTTTTTGTCGATACAAATTTAAGTACCTCGATTCATTGGTCTCTGTCAAAATTGACATCCATCGCGATCCTGCAGAGTGAAAGCTCCGAGGGGGCTTTTTACAAAACAAAACTTCACCGTTGAAAAGATTTTTTTTTTTTTGATACACGGTACGCAACCCCTGTTCGGGCAGATTGTACGTGCATAATGTGAACATATCGTTCACAAAATGAGCCGGGGATCGATGAATGAAAAATGTTTCTTCATTGTAATAAAAATGAAAGCCGACTCAGATTTCTGGGATACATATTCAGACCTGTGCCGGATCCATCAATCATTCGCCGTGTCTGAGCGCGAACTTGCCTTCTGACATTTTCGGGTGATTTAAACACTTTTGCTAATAAATTGAATCAATGGGAAGGCAGTAGAGAGAAACTTTTCGGCAAGTTATGAACTCGAGAAAAGGTATTTTGGTGTTATTTGTACGAGGATATTCATCATCGATGTAAAGGTGTAGGTGTTGTCGTTGCCGAGAAATTAATGAACAGCAGAAGGGGGAGTTCGGGTTCATTAGTTTTTACCTTTTATTTCATGAAATTGATATTGGATGAGTGGTTTATATTTACAGATTCTTTGAAAATAATTAACAAACTTCATGACAAAGTTAGTATATTTGAAACTGGCTTGCTTAATTAGGAACTAACAAAAGATACTGAATTTTATTGATATACGAGTAACGCGCATCGGTTGATAGTCTACCATGTATCGGTGATAAATAAAGTTAACACTGACGAAGGGACCAGGTGACTTTAATCCTTAAATGATCAAACACAGATAGCCGATACTAATTGAGCAATCGCAGAGATAAAAAACTTATTAACTCTACACTAGGGTGACCGTAAAAAATCGATGTCGGAATCTTGTTAGTCTGGACCCCACAAAACGTTTCCCCTTCACAGATATTGAAATAGCGGAAATTTGAAATCCAAATGTTCGACCAAAATATTGACATATGGAGTTGTAACTCCAGATCGGTAAATATGCTTAATATCTCAAAAGAAAGCTAATGTTATATAAACATAAAGTTTTGTACCCTAATTATACTTTTATTTTTTCTTAACAGACTTCCAAAAAGGAGGATGTTATCAATTCGTCGCGTATTTTTTTTATGTATGTTACCTGATTTCTTCTCCTTTGGTGAACCGTTTTGAATGAATATGGTCTTTTTTAATAGAGTATATATCCGGATTGGTTAAACATCAAATTTTGGAAAAGAATTCTATTGGTAAAGTGATGAAATTTGTGAATGAACACATGCGTGCATGGAAATCGACCATTGTCCCTAACATATTGGTCGATTTTTCGAAAACTCCTTATGGATGTGTATAGTTCTTTAGCGTTTAATCTATTACGGAAGATCCATAGGTGATCTCATATACTTTTCTGCGACGTGCAACTTGTAGTTTTGCAGAAAATCGCCAAAAACTCCAATATTCTTATCAAAAATTTCATCTAAATGACATAAGGGACATTTCCTTATAAATATTTTAATTTCAACGTAATAGTGCAGGAATTTTAGGTACGGGAAGTTTTAATTTACATCTCAAGCATTTATACCAAGCTCGTTTTGTTTGTATACGAGGCAAATACCTATTTAAATGAAAATTTTTCCATTTTGGGAAGACGGTGCTTTTGGTTGTCACATTCTCCCGCTCTAATAGAAAATTCAGTAACAACACATATATCAAACTCTAAAAACTGCTATTTGGTGCGTTTATACACAGGGTGTTTAGTTATGGCAAACAAAATCACAAAGTAAAGTGATAGAAGGAGTTGATGATTGAAATATAAAACGGAGTGGTCCATAGGCAGCCGTATATAAAGGATGGTTGGAATATAGGGTGGAGTGGACGGTTGGTTGTATAAAAATTATGGGAAAAAATGTGAAATTAACAGTATATAGGGTGATTAAAAAACTGTTATATGATGTTGACGTAAACAAATCATATACAGGATGGTTGAAATATATGCTGGAGTTGAATTATATTTATACAGTGTGATTAAAAAATTATTTATTTTATAGCCTATAAGCAGTTGCATAAAGTGTGGAGAGGAATTAATGTTACACAGGGTGATAATATAAAATGTTAAAAATGAAATATTTTATGGGGTAGCCCATAACTTCATAAATATGGGATGGATTCTCCTCCGTCCTATAGTTTACAGAAGGCAGCTAACAAATTTATGCTTGTCCGTGGGCAGTCGTATGTACAGGATGGTTACATGGCGTGGTCCATAAAGACATAAATATATTTTGGGCTTATTAAGTCAACGCGTACTAGTACATTTTGTTCGTAAACATTTACTTGTCAATATAAATGAAAATGTATCATTGTGTAATGTTGAGGCTTTCGATGTTACCTTGTCCTGGCTATTAAGGTTATACATACAAAGTAAAAAAATAAAGAATGAAAACTACCTGAGTTCAAATAAACTAAAAAGTTGAAAATAAAACATTTAAAATATATATATAATCGACTTCCACCTATAACTAAAAAGTTAAAAATAATTATAACAAAATACAACTCTAGCAAATAAATAACACAATGAATGTTGTCAGGTACCTACCCAAGAAGTAAAAAATATAATCATTAAAAGGTGCTCATTCTGTACAAATTAATTACATACCAATCTAGTTTTTGAAGTCGGTGCCAAGCAACAATCAAGTTTAATAAAGTAGTAGATAAGAACGCAATGAAGGATTTTCGATTTGCTTGGCACCGTCTTCAAAAATATACCAGATTGTGAGGTAATTAATTTGTACAGAATGATCACATTTTAATGTTTACATTTTTTACTTCCTGGGTAGGTACCTGACAACATTGATTGTGTAATTTATTTGCTAGAGCTGTATTTTGTTATAATTATTTTTAGCTTTATAGTTATAGGTGGAAGTCGGTTATATATGTATATATTTTTTAAATGATTTATTTTTCTCTACGAACGTTTCAACATCTAAGATATCATCATCTGGAGTAAACAAAAAAAAGTTTGGTCTTAGAGTACAAAACTTTGTGTTTATAAATCTATGACACATCATAGGTTCCACAGTTTTTCCATTCCAAAGCTAACGTTGTTCTTCAAAATTTATATTCTATTCATAATTGTTGTTATTTTAAACCCAGTTACAATAGCCTTTAGCACCAAAAACGTACCAGGTACTAGGAGCATACTTCGTATATTTTCTTATCGACTGATAAATTTTGCTTTTTTGGTAGATTTTTGAGTTGAAAATAGAAATATAATAAAAAACAAGTAATACTGATAAGTCTAATGACATTTTTAAAAATCAGGTATATAATGCCTACATACAAAACAGACACAGAAAAGATATAGACGTAGTCAGCGGTGGATTTACACTAGGGGCAGTCGAGGCTAGTGGCCAGGGCGGCCAATTTTCTAGGGCGGCAAAATTTGGAAAATTAGTTCTTGCAATTAATCATTTTTTATTTAATTGATGTTTCCAAAAATTCAATTAGTGCATTATATGTAAATCATAATTGTAGCACTTGAAGTAAAAGTTAATAATCAAAGTTGTTTAATTAATTTATTTCTTTGAAGATTTGGAATAACAATCGATTTTTTTATTTTCTCCATTTAAAGAAATTAAATTAGTAGTTTTTTTCGAAATATTGAGAATATTTTGGATTTATATTTGCATTTTTCAAAATATAAATTTTAATTAATCAATGTAATACAATTACGAGTCCCACTTAGCGTGAAATTATTTTTTTTTTTCTTAGAATAAAAATAAGCAATAAATGAGTTATCTTAATTTCATCATATAACATATATAAACTATAAGTTTGAATAAAATTTCAGTATTGGGGCGGCATTTTTTCTGGAGCCCAGGGGCGGCATTAAGTTAAATCCGTCCCTGGACGTAGTACTCACATGAGTTGATAATTTTACATAGTTATCTAATCTATTCGAGAGGTTTTGTAAAAGTAGTTTTTGAAACGTTAGGATATAATGTTCGGCATTTGCTTGCCGGATATATTGCTTTAGGTCTTCATCTTTTGTCAGAAGGTCGTTAAAGTCGGTTATTAACTTAACACCACACTCAGCCATATCATTAACTACTTTTAATGTTTTGGACAATTTTCAATCCTTCCTGGTCATTATTTTGAGGCCAGGTGTTTGGATGTTGTCTCAGGAAATCTGTTTTTATATTAAATCGGTCAAAGAATGTAAACGTTTCTTTGGTTAGTAAATTTGCCAGTTCTCCATGAACTACCTGTTTTAATTTTGCTTTCCCAACTTTTGGATTGACAACCCTAGGGTACTCTGATGGTTCATCTGTGCACTGAGCAGTTTATTAGCCATTAACAACTCTTCATCGTCTGTAATGGTGGGATCAAAAAACGATAATCTCATGTGGATGCCATTTGGGAGTCCAATAAGTAAACGACACTTAATTTGCCAAATGAAGCAAAATATATTACAAAATTTAATTGAACTAAAAGGTTTTCAAATGTCTTAAAATGATACTATAATATTTATATGACAATGACACACACTTGGAAAATTAAAAATAAAACTTATAAAATATCTTCATTAGATAATGGTTCCATCTAGCCAGCTCAAAGGCACTTTAGAAACTAAACTGAATAAATAAATGGTCGGTTGGGGGCTGAAGTAAAATCACCATCCCTAAAATTGAAATTAGATGCACCCTCCTATTTACCTGTCAAACAAGTTTTTCTTTGGTAACTGGTCATGTAGTTTCCATATAACAAAAGATTAAATTTGAACAAAAGGTTCTTTTTGTTTGAAAATAGAGTTCCAAAACATATTTACCGTTCTGGACTTATGGCTGCATATGTCAGTTTTTTGGCCAAAAATTTGGATTTTTTTAAACTTTGAGCAACGAGCGGCAGGGGTTAGTGTCGTTTAATCGAGCTTCAATTTCGGCCATCTCAATATCTGGAAAGCGAAATTCCAGACGAACAAGCTTCCAACATTTTTCCGCCTTCTATAAGATCAGATCACCAAAAGTCTTCTGCTCGAAACATATAAGTCATTATCTAGATAGTTCTCCATCAGATTGGCATCAAAAACAATCCAGAGAACACACTGTATTTCGCACTGATCTAAATACCACGCATCTTCGCACACAAGCAAGAACGTATAGAATCATGTATGAAATATAACCTAGATTCGCCCCTGGCGAATCCGGCAGAGCGATACTATCACTCATAAGTTGAATATAGTAGTTATTGAAGTCATCGTCAGAGAACAGGACTGGTCAAATACAAACGTAAACCACAACGGAAAATATCTATGGAGATTCGTTCACGATATTCTGCTAGTAAGTTAGTAGGTTGGTACCGAACAATAAAACATATTAAACCAACATTGCATATTAGTAGTAGTAGTAGTAGAGGTTTTAGTAGATAGTCATAAGTTTGGTCCTTGACTTACAGCTATTGAAGGCTATTTTATGCCCTGTTTCTTCTCTATGTCTAAATAATGTGGAGTTAATCTACATTATGTTAATCCTGGGGGGGATATGACATACTGCATACTCCTTGGTTCTCTAATTTTTAGATTCTCTCTATCCTGTTATTTGTACCTCGAATATCTGGTAAACTGACATGGGACACGTACGATTCTTTTTTATTCTAGCCTTGTTGTTTGCTAGTTTCATTTTTGATGAAATGGTTATCGTAGCCACTTCTTTTTAGGGAACTTTTCATGAAAACTAGTTTTTCTTTTCTTTAGCGCTGGTCTATTTGAAGTCCCAATCATATTAGGGTAATCGCTATTTCTTGGAGCTGTGTTTGGTGGTAGTGTGAACTCTGGTGTAAATATATGTTAGTATGGAATCTATCATGGAAACTCAGGTTATATCTTATTATGAAAATATCTAGGAAACGAAGTAACTTTTCGTGTTCTATTTGTAGGAAAAACAGTATCTTTTTATGTATGCCTAGAGTTCGTATATATAAGTAAGTTGATTTATTCTGATTTTGGTGAGACCATAAAATAAAAATGTCGTTTTTGTAGCGAACTAACGAAGCGAATGCTAATGCTTTTTCTTCGATACAAGTTGAAATTATACATAGCTATATTAGGAAGTGTTTCGTACATTGTTATGCTGGTGGTAGAAAGATATGTAGACAGGACTTGCTATTAAATCGTTTTCTTCCAAGGTTATGTTCTTGATGATTTCTATGAAGTCACTTGACTTTTCGATGTACCTTGGTTGCATGAATTCGTACAGGTGTGTCTCTAGTTTAAGCGTTCGTGAGTTTATTGGGCTTCCGATGGATCCGATGGGTTTTTCTCTTCTTGTGGATTTTTGGTTATCCTAATTGGTTAGGGTATGTACCTAATGGATCGCTTGTGATGAGGCTGCGTTAAATTTTTAGCTTTATACCTGATGTTTGGATTTTCTTTGTTATCGTTTCCTCGTGATAAGTTGTGGATTCCCATGTTACCGGTTTGTAGTCTGCCCTTTTCAATATTTCTTTCATATTTTTCTTGTATTCTTAGGTGCCCATCACAACAGTAGCGTTTTCTTTGTCGGTTTGTCGCCTGATAACCATAGGAAAAATGCTAGTTGACACAAAAGACATGCAGGGACTGCCTCAAATCATACTACCACCAAACGAACACGAAAATACCGGCCGCTCAAATCAACATAAAATAAACATGACAAACAAACAGATTACCCTTAGACCTGAATAGCCGTTAAATAACATGCCGACATCGAAAAATACATAATCACATGAGAAGCCAAATAAAACAGCTGAAGCTTTTCGTCTCCAATATGGAAAACAGTAATTTCATATAAAAACAATAATAAAGCATTACCATTAGTAAGGATGATTAATTCGATTAACCAAATTACCATTAATTACCATATAATTAACCATCAGTTATCCTAATTTAATAAACACGACTAGGTACCTCAACAAAGACTCAGGAAGCAGGTATAAACTGAAATCTAAAACTGGAATTTATTCAGTTACTTAGTACTCTTTGAGAAAGCCAAATATGATTTTGAGGAAAGTCAAGAGTTGTTTCAACAGGAAGCTGAAGATCAAGTCTACCTTCCTGATTATTTTGTTGCCATACTATTATTATGCATAAGCAAATATTATCACTTGCATTATTGTCCAAATATTATTATTTTTTAAGTTTTTTAGATTTTAAATTATTAAAAAGATAAACTCAATTGATCAAAGTTAAAATTTGATTTATTCATTATGTCGTTAACTAACAGGCTGACATCAATGACGAATCTTTCTGAGGGAATTAAGTCATGATGTGATGATTAAAGTTTAATAGCCTTTCGACCATTACCGCAGAAAATATTCAATATAACTTTATACCGGACATTATTTCGGGGTTTCCCGACAAAAACGAGAACATTTGTTCGCATTGTTATCAGTTTTAGGGCATTCCTGTAACGAAATTAATCTAAATTTAATTAAGTCTCCACCGAAATACACTGTAAACTAGTTATAAATAACGACGTTGTTGAGGATCAGACGGATGAGTCATCCACCGCACATAAGCCCCAAACACAAGACCGAAAATTTATTATCCTTTTTGGTCGATATGCATAAACTGCCTAACTTTTGGACAACCAAATAACTAAAAGGAAATTTAATTTCCCCGCTTGATATATTTGCCCGCTTCAGTAATACCAGGGGCGTAAGGCCGAAAACAGCTTTTATTTCACAGAATTGTGAGTTGTGTTACAGTTTTGACAGGATACATAATTTGGTGGTACATTTCTAAAAATGAAATGAATGGCCGAATTTTTTTCATTGTGTAAATCATGCTTGATTTTTGGCATTTCACCTCAAGCGGGAAAAATTTGTACACAGAAATTTATCGCTAGAAATTAGAGGAACTGAACAAAAAAGAGGGTGCAATCATTTGAGACTGAATGGTGGAAGCAAAAACTTCTTATGGGATATACTTCCCGTCTCTCAAAATCTCCCTATATGTGTTTCTATTTCTTTGTGTCATTCTTAGTAATAGAAATTTCAGGAGAATTTAAATAATTGTAACTATTATAAGCTTTATCAGGTGCTGGATCGAATTTAAGAATATCTACAAGGGTTTTCAAATCGACAGAAAACAAAAAGTTTTCGTTTTCGAAAAATTTCAATATATCTGCCATATATTTGGTGTTTTCTTGTGAGCGGCTACAGCCAATCGATTGACGTTAACTAATTGTTTCCAGGCCTTCTAGATTTTTTCAATCCTTAGCCATTTTGTAATTTCTTGTGCCCGACTTATTGGATTTATACATCATTGAATATAAAGAAGAAGAGCTTTTCAACCTATATTAAAGGGTGACAAAAAATTTCAATTACTTAAAAAATATATTTTTTCACGTAGTTGGCTGTTAAACAAAATTTGAAAAAGTGACATGAAGATTTATAATTCAACTTTTAATGATGTGGCATAATTAGATACATTTTATAATTCTTATTAATCCTGTTTGATAAGAATTTTATATATTATGAAAAATAATATTATTTTACTTTTAAGAAAAACTCTTATTTACTGACAAAGCTCGTATACAGTTGAAAAACCGACGTGTAATGATTACAGTATACGTTTCTAACCATGCAAATATTTTTATGAAGAATAACTTTTTCTCTAAATAATTTTCATACGAACGTTAACCGTTTGAATCCCACTTACGAAGACACACTGTATGTAGAAACCAACTGAGAACCTCAGAAGTTGATTAACTGACATTTATATCGAGTTATTTCCAATCATCAATAATACAGCACAATTGGGTGCTTTTTTCAATTTTTCTAAACTTTGATTACAATTTGAAATATTATAAAAAAATTTGCTCAAGTGCAAGTCGCATACTAAGGGTTCCGTACCACCTTTTAAGATTCTAATATTCCAGTTTCAGACAAGCACGGAATGAAAGCATTTTGTTATATTTGCCCTAATATCTTTTAAAGAAAGCGTTTTAAATTTTAAAAAAATTATACACTTTCATTTTCCACACATAGACTTTTTATTTTATTTGGTTCAGGATTCGCTTGATTTTTATAGGAATATATATGTATTTAATTTTCTAATTTCGGCCCCAATTAACATTAAATTTTATTTTACTGATAAACTTTCAGGGACGACTTTTATAATCAACTGTCTGAATTTTGAGGCTCTGTAGATTGGAAGATAAAAGATAAAAATAGGTCAAGTTTTAAATTATAAATTATTAAATCTATTATTCAACTTATTTAAAAATACAAATAAAATATATATTTCAAAATTTAAATAGTGTAGTTTCTAAAGTGGGAATTAAGTCGATGTTTAATATATTATTTAATATCTTTTAAACAAATGATATAAAAATACGATATATTTGTAATTGACATAATGAGCCTTTTATCTGATATGATACGTTTGAAAATGGAATTTTTATTTTCCACTTAATTGTATAATTGTCCCTAAAATTACTATGAGGGTTTTCTAATAACTTTTGTTATAAATTGCAAGTGAGCACAACTACCCCTAATTATTTTCAAATTTTTAGGTAGTATGGTTTCGGAAATAAAGATAGAAATGAGAATTTTCTATATCTTTATGTTAATATCTTGTAAATAATTATTCATAAAAATATGAAAAAAAATGTATTTGTATTCCTGATTATGATGTATTGCATGATGAGTTAATTTTTTTATTTTCCGTTTAATTCTATAATTTTCCCCCAATATTTATATTAGGAATTTCTTCGTATTTTTCCTCTAAACATCCAATTCAATTTATTAGCAAAAAAAAATACAATTATAGTTGTTACAATAAGATTGTCACTAACATTATTACCAAGGTAACAGTAATAAGTAAAAATATCAAACATTAATGTTAGAATGGTAAATAAGAAAGAAAAAAAATGAACACCTAAGCATAAGCTTGTGTTGTGTCCAAGAGAACATTCAAGTATGTTTAAGTTAGTGCTAAATTCATTACAATTAAAATCTGCTACTTTACTAACCAAGACATTCATATATACTCGTACCTATATACATAAACATATACTCATATATACACACAGACAGATATACTCATACTAACTCATACATACCCTTAATTAATATATATTTATAATATTCCATTTTACTAGTCACTGAGAATAAAATAATTACAATAATACAAAACAACAAAATATAACCACATAAAGTATAACTAAACATGAATTAGAAATAGAGATATGTAAATAAGGGTATTGTTCTTTAAATAAAGTAATTTATTTTTAGTGTTTTGATTATACCAGAAGGGCTAATAAGCTATCATAGTTCTGGGCTATGTATAATTTAATTTTTTTATTGAACTGTTTCTTGGTTAGTTTTTTGAAAATTAATGGAACCACATTGTATACTTTTATACCGTTATATAGTATGCATTTTTGACATACATAAAAAAATATTTCTTATAGTTTGGGGAATAAAGGGGAGAATGGGTAATTTTTTAAATATTTTTTTAATATATTTTAAAATATTTATTTAAAAAAATAAAAAAACATATTAGTACTCATAATAATGAGACCTTTGATTTGATATATTACTTGATCCGTTAGAAACAATTACAGTTTTTTATTTTCCATTTAATTCTATAATTTGCCCCCCAAAATGAATATTAGGGGTTTCTCCTTATTTTTCCAGTAAAGTTCAGGTGAGGCGCTATACTTATATATTTTTAAAATTTTTCAGCTTATGGTTTCGGTTATCAGGGGGGGAATGGGTATTTTTTTATATTTTTGTTATTATCTTTTAATTAATTATTTTAAAAATTTGGAAAAAATTTATTTGTTTTCGTCATAATGACCCCTTTGATTTGATATGTAACATGATGAATTGGAAACAATTTTATATTTTACATTTAATTCTGTAATTTGCACCCCAAAATTAAATGTAGAGGTTTCTTCTTATTTTACCAGTAAACTTCAGGTCAGACACTATAACTATAATTTTTTTCAAAACTTTACGTTTTACAGTTTAAGAGATAAGGGGGGTGGGTAAATTTTGATATATTTTCGTTAATATCTTTCTAATTAATTTTTTTTAATTTAAAAAAAATATTTGTGTTCCTCAGAATGGGACCTTTCATTTGATAGTTTTTAGTTTTTCCCCCCAAAAGTACCCCTAAATTAAAAATTTCTTCATTTACGATATATACTCCTGGTCGGGTCACCAAACTATACATTGATTCCAAATTCCAACCTCTTCCGTCCAGTAGTGTAGGAGAAAATTGTTGTGATGTGACAGAGGCAGAAATCCGGAGTAATATTATATGGGTATCCGTATATAATATATACGGAACCCTAAAAATAAAGGTACCTCACTTTTAAACAAAATTCACATATTTTTTTAAACCTAGTATATAGTAGGAAAAGTTACCTAAATACTTATTATATCATTTGATATCTATTTGATAACAATTTTAGATATTAACAAATATAAAATACTTCACTTATAATCAAAGTTCCCATTTGATGACAAAGCTCGTCTGAAGTTGAAAAATTACATGGAATGATTAAAAGTTTTAGACTATGCAAATCTGTTTATGAAGAATAACTTTTTCTTTTAAAACTATTAATAAAAAGAAATCGTTTGATTTTTGAATATTCACTGTATATACACACAAATCGAAAATCTTTACTTTTGAAGTTGATTAACTCTGATTTATTTTGATTAATTTATTTACAATTTACCCCAAGTTACCAACAGAAACATTTTCATATGTTTAATACCAGCAACTCCACCAAAGCTTACTGTATAAGAAAGTCGTTAAAAAGTTTTTCCCGTTTTTCTAAATTACGGTACAAGCTATGTTATTGAAAAAAATATGAGAGCTCCCGGGATCCAATTTCTCTCTATTTTTTTTTAACCCCATGTTCGGAACAAAATTTATTTCCATATTTTTAATAACAGCGACTCTACCAAACAAGCAGCTACAAACAAATCTTTTGCTGGTATTGTTTACTAATTGGATGTTATATTAATCTGTTTACTATAATTTATTGGTTTTCTATAAAAGAAGATATTCTTACAAAATGAACTGAGAAGTGTTGGTATTTCAAGGTCAAAAATGTGTCGCGTCTGTTAGTCGGAAAGACTTTTATAAAAAAATTCATTTCACGATTATACTCATATGGTTTTGTATTTGTAAGTGTAAGCGATTTACCATCTTTATATGTAGTAGCAGTAATGGAAATTCGCGAGACAGAAAGCTAGATATGGAGGCAGGAAAACTTTCGTAGCAAGGATGTGACTCCGTTACAACACCTATTGAAAGCTTCAAACGTTTTATTGGAAAAAACGCCTTAAAACATCAAATGGATAAAAATCAACAAAGAATCTTTTTCAACAACAATGTATCAAATAAAATGAACTCCCCGTACACGAGATTGAAGTCATTAGGCGATACTCCTTGAAAATGTTGATTCGCATTATATTTGCGGTCAAGCAACATCATCCCTTCATATTATTCATCCAATTCATCCTGTTATTCAAATGGCTTTCCATATAACTCTTCCGGCAACTGTTTCCACGGATAGAGCGGATATCTCCTGAAATCCCAAAACGGGTGGATGAGGAAAAATAAGTGAAACAGGTCGCACATTAGAAAACATACATTGGGACTGTGACAATTCCCAGGCTTTCCAGCGATACGTGTCAACACAACGCCGTGGAATAAATTAGAAATGGGAATTCAAATGCAATAAAATGTAGTGGGATGAAGGTAATATCCGATGGGGTGAACCTTGGTCGAAATACTTAATCCTGTTTGTGGTGACAGGAAGTTATTGTATAACAAATATTTTGCGTGAGAAATGTACGTAAGTAAAATGAAAAATAAGAAAATATTTTCGAGCAAAAGCGGACCGTTAAAATGTCACAAAATTGCGAAAATATGTTCTTGTGATGCACAGTGAAGGGATTCATCTTTCGTTTTTTTTTAAATAAATGTACTAATGAAATTTGAAGTATTAGAATCAATACTTTTAAAGTACTCTGCTATTGATAACAAATGACGTAACAGTCGTCACTAGTTTTAAATAAGATCTTATCGCAAGTGACAGCTCATTGTTAAAGTATTACACCTACTCAGCTATATGGGAGGTAACCAGTTCGTACTATATCGAGGACTTACTTGAGGGAGCTTCTTCAGAAGTTTGAAGCAACAAGAGTGTTAAAGAGCCAAATTATCTGGCCGACAAACAGTTAGTGACAGTATAAAAATTAACAAAATTGCACAAATGGTAGCAAACCCTACTTACAGCTAAGTTGCATCTATCTGTGAGTGTGAGTCAAAGTACAGAACATAGGTTGTTAATAACAAACGAATTTCATCCACACAATTAAAAAATGATGCACCTACTTTGAGATGACCACCTCGACAGAGTGTGAAATTGTGACAAATCAAATTAATCGAAACCAATACTAAAGAAACACCATTTTTTATTAATAAAAGTACTTTTCTCTTAATGGAAATGTGAACGCTCAAAATACCTGGTATTGGATTGACATAAATCCGCGCATCTTTCATAATAGAGTCAGATCCCATAGAGATCAGATATAACTTATTTTCAAAAAGATGAAAACTTAGGTTCTCAGAAGCGTTTCAGGTGCTTTGAATACCTCCTTCTTGTGGACTTTGCTCTGTGACACCTGGGCAGGTACCAGGTGAGAAAGGTAACTAGAAATAAGAGTTGCCTAACTTAAATTTGTATAGCTGCTTTTTATATATTTTTTGTAAATTATTGCTCTGAAGTAGCATTTTGAGTGTCAGACACTTTCAATGGGCCAGAACATTTGTCAGACGCTTTAAATATCCACAAAAAATTAATGTATAATTTTTTAATATGTTGAAAAACCTAGATATCATTCGTTACATCTCGCGCCTATAAATGTTGTTTAGATAATTATTAAAAAGTTATATATTTCTGCAGTCAGACAAATTGTAATGACCAAACATTCCCTAAACACAAAAATTATTCAGCCGTGTGTATAGGCGCGAGAGTACTATGCATGCGGTGCAGAGCAAGTGAGACGTCAATAGTAACTCTGTTCCCCTTCTTAAACTCGCAATCTGTTTCAGTCTCTGGTGTATGTGTCATGTGCGTGCAACATATAGTATACAGTATTTATCAAAATACATGAAATAAATTAATTTACTTGCATTATTATTAACTATTACCTTAATGTTGAAGTTTATCTAATTTAAACAGAGATGCTAAAATATTGAAGCGAAAGCAGTAAGTATTTTATAAATATTTAAATACATTACTCTGACACGCATGTACACAGTGAAAATTCATTTATTATTTTGGAGCTTTAAAGTGTCTGACAAAATTGCTGGTTACTGGAAAGTGTCTGACACAATACTACGTCAGGGCATATTCAACAAAACAAAAATATAAAAAATCAGCCATAAAAACTTTTGTTAAGGACCTCTTATTTTAAGTTACATTTCTCACCTGGTATCTGTCACAGTGCAAACTCCAAAAGCGCGTAGGTATTCAAAGCATATGAAACGCTACTGAGAACCTATATAAAATAAGTTATGTCTAATCGCTCTGGGATCTGGGACTATAAATATCATACTCAATTTCCAGAAACAGTGAAAGTTTGGGCCAGCAATTTGAGAAACCATATACTTTCACCTGTTTTCCTCAATACGATTAGGGATTTAATCCTTTAAATGTCACTCAGCGCCCCTCTTCTTGACTTTATGGGGTTCAACCCTGGGGAAAAATCGCAAAGACGTCTTGGCAAACTAAAGGCGTTCCCAGTCCATTTGATCGCTTTTGTAGGTTACAAAGAGGGTATGACGCACGTCATACGTGAGGTTGGTCGACCTCGCTCGAATATCAACAAGGAAGAAATTGTGGAAGCTGTAACTATTTTAGAAATTCCACCAATGATTGTTATGGGTATCGTTGGGTATACTGAGACTCCGCATGGTTTGAGAGCTTTGGCCAGCATTTGGGCATAACATTTGTAGGAAGATTGCCGTAGAAGATTCTATAAGAACTGAGAGCTTTGAGAGCTTTCACCAAATGGTCACATGATGCATGCAGTACTTGAAGCAAATCATCAAGTACTGCAAAATTGTCAGTCATTGCTCTTACAGACAAAATCGTTTACACGTCAAACGAAAGCACACTTCCTGGAAATCCAATTGAATGGTTGAACTGTTGCTTATGAAGTTGCCTGAGAACCCGTTTTTAATTGCTCGTATTTTTCCTCAAGACGAACTGATTGACTGCATTATGGTTATCAAGGGCCATGGTTTTAAAGGTGTAACATTCAGTTGGCACAAGACGCACAGGGATTTGAGAAAGGTGCTTTACAGAGATGAACAAGAAAATCCCCAGTATTGGAGCTGGTATCCACACAAAAGATGGAAAGGTGATCAAAAACAGTCTCAACAAAATACGATTTGAGCGAGAAGATCACAGGATGTTGTATGAGTCCTAAGATTAGGGATATTACTCTGAGAAAATCCCTCTTGGTACACCAAACCTATATTAAAACACTCAACGCCGTTTCAACAACTCTAAGTTGTTATCATCAAGGAGTTAATTAAGTTGGCGCTTCTGTGGAGTAGGACGTTACTTGGATGAAGACAAATGGATTGAACGGCGAAGTCCCACAAAATTACCAGCTCAGTAACAGGACCTGAGACCATTAATTTTTTTGCTGTTAAGATACTTGGAATCCAATTTTTATCCTATCGAAACTGACAATATTATTGTAGTCGTTATCTGAATGATAATTGTGGCATCTCTGGTTTTCATTTTTTTCTGAGTCCTCTGGGAATAACACCTAGTAAACTTGAGTCTGTATATTTCAAAAGTCCAAACGTTTCAAGGTCTAAATAAGACCTCGTTTTCAATGGTATTAACACAAATTAAAGAAAAATTAAAAAAATAAGAGGATTCACAATGACAAACATCGTAATCACAATTTGACAATTTTGACAATAAAACTGATGTAACTAAGGTAATTTACTGCAAATTTACTCTGTATATACCAAATTAGACCTTGAAACGTTTGGACTTTTAAAATATACAGACTTTCAACTTTATGTGGTGTTATTCCCAAAGAAACTGTATTAAAACAACGAATTTTGGAAAAGCGTGAAGTCGTTTCAGCTGAAACATTCGAACCAGTAGGACAAGATTTTACTAAGTAAATGTATTTATTTGACCAAGCAGACGGAGTACATTTAGAATACCTGCTGTAAGAGTTTGTTTAAGTAATTACAGTGAAAATTACAAATAATAGTATGTGCATATTTAATTTATCCTTCAAAATTGGCCTTTTAAATGAGCTAGCACCTGCCATAAGGTCTTATTTAAAATTAGTGCCTGTTACTTCATCTATTACTCATTAGTTGAGAAATTTTAAGGCCAAGTTTAATTTAACTGTTTAAAAGGTAGGAGGAAGGAGGAGTTTTAACTAGTACTTTATAGACGTTTTTTAGTTGTACATGGTTTTCTAAGGATATTTTATAGATACAATGATTTACTAAAATAAAAGCCAGAATTAACATCCAACTCTATTGATTCTCAGCAAATTCCAAAATCCATTTGAGAGAAAATTGACAATTTAAATTTAAGGTTAAAATTTCTCAAAGTAATCAAAGAGCGGTCCCGCTCCTTTGCCAATCGTCCGAGGATTTCCGTCTCTTTGACAAAACGAAAACACGAAAAACTCAATTCATTCCTTTTCTTACATTTACAAAAATACAAAAGCAATCTTGCTTTCCCGTTTCATAATTCTATATTTACAATTCCAGACAAGCCGGGGCGCGCACGACAGATATTTTCTGCTTGGCAAAGTGGAATTACATTGTTAAACAAAAAAGTCCCATCTCAAGGGAGATTTGCATGTCTCTTCTTGTCGGAACGAAACTATTCCTTTACAAAATCGAATCGTCCTCATTTTTAAATAAATGTATAGTTTCGTACTTTTGTTTACATATTCACATTCGACTAGCAAGAAAATCGAGAATGGCTCTTCGACGCTACCAGAAGCTTTTATTGCCTGGATTTGTTCAGTTAGGAATCGGGTTTTGTTGCAGTCATTGCGATGATAAACGTGTTCCAACAAAGTCTCATTGGTAGATATTGAGGATTTTTTTGCGGGAATAAAAGCTATTTGTCGAGTCTCGTACTTTTTTGAATATTTTATCGCAAGTACGGGTTTCTACATGACTTTCAAAAAGTATGACAAAATATTGATCGTAGAAAAAATTACTAACATATCTATTTGATGTAGACTTGCCAATCGTCTTGTTTTTCAAGGACATATTCGGGTTTTTTACGTATCCTGGCGTGTCCTGGAGAGTTCTTAAGCAGCGTCCTGAGTTTTAAATAGGCCAGATAAGGTAATCAGCGCCGCTTTTGACTTTGGGGCGGTCTTCCTTTCTTTACGGCCTGCCCGCTTTGTACTCTCTACAGAAGAGACAAGGAGACACCACAAAGTGTCCATCGCGCCTTTGTTGTAACATAGCAAGTAACATTAAGGATTTAATATTGTCGCGTAGTGCTCTCTCTCTTTCTTATCCTACATTACACATACACAATTAACCAGATTATTATTCAGTTGTCAATTAGTAAGTGTATATGCATGTGCTGATCTAACAAGATCTGATTTGCTATTTTGGAGCAACTTTGAAAATTATTAGACGAGTGGATTAATCTGAAAATTTATTTATTTATTTAGCTCATACACAATCCATAGAAAATCACCTAAGCAATAATACAATGTAATGTATACTGTAAGAGGGTGATGAACTCTCTATGCACAGGAGCTAGCAGAATACAAAAAAATTAAAAACTAAAATACAAAATTGAATTACACGCTAAAAGATTTATTTCTAATGAGCGCCAAAGGTGACATTTGACAATTGATATTCTCGTACTGAGGCGAACATGGCCCAATAATCCTACTTGCTAATTACAATATTTAAGTGATTACGTTATATCAGTAATAACATATACTTATACATACGCACATCCAAAATACTCATATACTGTTTTACGTTCTATACTCATACATACATCATACTCACATATACCGCTGTACAAATATTCTTCTACATTTATATCTATAGTGTTCGAAATAATTTCTACGTATTTCTTATAATATATGGAATTGTACTATCTAGGCGTTGTATTTGAAACCCACAGTTTTAGCTTTTTTTATCATTTGTTTTCTACAATTCATAGCTTTAAGATTGTTGTCTAGTTTATTCAAATATTTAATGGCTTGGTATTTAGAATTCTGTATACTGTAGTTTTTAGTTATTTTTGGAAGTAACAGTGGTTTATTTCTTGTTATACTATTCGAGTGAAAATATTTATCTTTTAAGCTGTCATAATGAAACTTGAGGGATTCTAATATAAAACATTGTTTTAGGCTTAAAGGAATTTAATCTACTGTTAGCTTATCTATTTTGGCTCTTTTTAGTAACCTGTTTTGTATATTGATTAGTACATCTATCACGAACGAGTCTTTTCTGATTTAAATTCACTGTGGTTAAAAGAAAGAAATCGATTACTGCTAACAACAGTAGCTGCAATCATAAAACTATCTATAATATATATACAAAATGTTACTATTTTGATAATTATTGTTAATTCAACTGAGGCGCGGATTCGTGAGTTTGAAAAATGTAATAAAAATTTATATTTAACAAAGAACCGACTTCAATATTTTCATATATATATATATATATATATATATATATATATATATATATATATTCCTTTTTTTATCTGATTTAAGGTACAATTCTATTGATTACTTTAGTGTATTCTTCTGTCTCTCACGCACTCTTTCTCTCTCTCTTTCTAATTATTTTTTTTTCTATATTTTCCAGTACATTTTTACTTTTTTTTATTTGTTTTATTAAATGGACCACTTTCTGTAAGTGTAACTCTAATTCACCCTATAATGCAACCACCCTGAATATTGTTTAGCTATCATTTTCTGAACCACCCTGTACAACTATAATTCAACTCCACACGTCTTTGCAAACAACCTGTATATGCAACTGATTCTAACATGTATTGAACCCTCCACCGTAGTACTCAAGTAATATTGTGGATTGTTAAATAAGGAGGAAAGATTGCTCCTAATTTAACAATTTTTTTTACTTTTTTTCTTCCACTTTGTATATAGTTTTACTTCACTCTTATTTCAACCATCTTGTATACGCAACTACTTCTATGCCACCCAATACAACATTTACTTTTAACCACACTGTATAACTTCAATTTTATTCCATCCACCATTCCACGCAATATCACATTTATTTGTAAGAATTTTTGAACCCACCGGTATAACTGTAATTTTACTTCGCCCTATATTTTAACTGGGCAAATTGCGTGCTGCTTGCATTTTTACTCACGCACACACACACACACACTTTATGGAAAAGATCGCTCACATAACAATTTCCTTTTCGATACACTGTTTTCTCCATTTTCTGATTATCACAAGGTAAATCCTCAATGTAATTCTGAATGTCTTCCAAGGTTGGAGAATCCTTCAGCGGTTCACGTTTTCTGCTTGTTTTCGAGACAAAAAAAATATATTGATTTTTACTTTTTTGCCCATATTTCCAGGGAAACGGTTTTACGTTGTAAAAAATTATACCGAATCAAGCTGAAACATCTACTTGTAGATACATTTAATACTACATTTAAAATATTCAAACTGGTTGAGCTGTTTTAGAAATAACAGTGTAGATTCATTGCAATTCACTGGAGTATAGTCCCTTAATTACTGTTTATTCGATTTTCTGGAAACCCATATATCTCACCTTATAGAAAATTATGTGGTACCTTTTTGTAATATTCCTTAATACAATGCCATTTAAATCATCAATTACATCATTACCGAAGCCGTTTTTGCATAAGCACTGAGCATACAAAAAAAAAACAAAACGTGGCGACGAATTTATAACCTCCTCCTTTTTGGAAGTCGGTTAAAAATGAGTTTGTAATATTAGAATTTATTCGATACTACCCTAAGTTTAAAGAATTCGTTAGATACTGTTTGCAGACACGAGATGTAAGACCGACATCTAGGATTTTCGAGAGAATTAGCACACAGAAGTTCCGAATCTGAAGCCGTTCCGTGTAATTGCTGTTCTCCCTTAACACCTAGGACAGAATGTCACGATAACATTTTCAGGTTACTTAACCTGTCAGAGATATTGAATACTCTCTTCGAGGTGTCATGCCTTTGTACGCAAGAATATATATATATATATATATTGTTTCTGGTTAGGGAACCTTCATCAGTTGCGCTTCAAACAATTGAATGTCCTCTCGAACACTTCTTTATGTATTTGATACATTTCGTTAAATTTGAAGACGCGAGATGTAAGACCGACATCTAGGATTTTCGAGAGAATTAGCACACAGAGGTTCCAAGTCTGGGCCGTTCCGTGTAATTGCTGTTCACCCTTAACTCCGAGGACAGAATGTCATGATAAAATTTTCAGGTTACTTCACCTGTCCAATACTCTGTGTCTAAGTACTTCTTAGAAAATAACACCACAGTTAAGAAAATTTGCTGTATATTCTAAACGCTTCGGGGTCTAGGTCAGACCTCGTTGTCAATGGTTAAGAAACTTGGATAAAAAAATACATATTGTCAAATATTTTCATTTACATCTTAGAATTGTGCCTTTTTTATCCAAGTTTGTTAAGCATTGACAACGGGGTCTGACCTAGACCCCGAAACGTTAGGAATATACAGCAATTTTCTTAACTGTGGTGTTATTTCCCTAGAAGTACTTAGACATTGAAAAATATGCCACAAATATCATTCAGAAAACAATTCAATACTCTCTTCGGCACCTCTGTGTGCTAATTCTGTCAAAAATCCTGTCTTACGTCTAGCGTCTTCAAATTTAACGAAATGTATCAAATACATAAAGAAGTTTTCGAGAGGACATTCAATTGTGGGAGGCGCAACTGATGAAGGTTCCCTAACCAGAAACAATATATATTATATATATTCTGTCTTGCGTACTAAGGAATGACACCTCGAAGAGAATAGATACTAATGTGTTTGTTTTATATTTTGTAAATTAAGTTTACTTTAGTCATTAATTTAACCTAATAATTAACCTAACCTATATTCAGTACGGTGTTATTCAATTATATCTGTTCTCCTACTAAATTATCCTGTTTGTTTCAACATCAAATCCTTGTTTTTGAAATTTGGGGTCGGGAATCCTAATCTAATGTGACCGCGGATATGGCCTGCCAAGTTAATTGAAAATCATGTAATTTTTGAAACGAAAGCTTCTTAAGATACACCCACACTTACAAATTACACATAGGAAAAATAGATCAGCATGGTAGTAAAATGCAAAATTTGCATTTTTTCGACCGAAGTGCCATCCTTTGAGCTTAAAATATTCATGCATTTTATTATCAGTACCCGTTTGAAGTTACTTACATTAAAACTTGGTATTAGTACTAGTTTTCGTACTGACAACCGGTGCGTATATTAATACTCGTTTAAAGCTAGTTTTGGGTAAGATCCTACGTATTGTATCTTTCTTTTTCGATGAAACAAAATCATTCTTTCTTAGAATATTTTTTTTATGTGATTATATATGTCTAATGTTGTGATATTACTTGATAATAAAACGTCCCTTATCCTTAGCCTTAGCGAATTTATCGGAGAACCCTTTGTCAGAGCTATGACCAAAAGTGGCTACCTAATAATTTTACCAAGGGCTTATTTTCAAGCTTAGAGCGTCTACTTCCAAACGCCGAGTGCGCATTTGAAAAACCCAATGGGCGGTCGGAAGCTCAAGAAAAAACAAGTGTCCAGAAAAAAGGTTGTTTACATAAAAATAAGGAATCGATCGAGTCATATTTGGCCTTAAATTGTAGCTGATGAACGTTCTTGAATAGCAGAATAAGTTGACTAAATCCTACATGGCCGTTCCATAGTGGCAACTAAAATATGGTGGCCGAATTTTTAAATATTGACTGATTTTCCCAAATTTGGTATGCAAAATTGAAAATGGCGAACTTTTTTTAAATCATATCGATTTGTACCAAATTTGCTGGGGGTGGGGTTATGGAGTCGCCGATTACGCATATGTCGTAAAGTTTCCAACATTACAAAATGCAATATGGCGTATCCAATATGGCGGACGTGTTTCTTTAACTGAATGAGTTTGTCCCAAACTTGGTATGCGGATGCTTTTGGAGTCGGTAAGTACAAATCTGGAGTCGCCAAGTACAAATCTGGAGTCAGATTATTAAAATCCGTGATAGCAGACTCACTATGGCGGAAAATCTATAATCCAATCCACTATATAGTCCGTCATCTTGAATTTTGCAACTAAGAATGGAATTCGGGTTCAACTACACCAACCCGTATACCAAATTTGATACAAATTGGTTAGAAATTTCATTTCAGATTTGGCGATTCGATAATTTCATTTTTAACAAATTGGGTAAAAGCGGTTGATTGTCAAAAATATGTTCCTCATATTAAACCGCTATCTTGAACTTGGAAAATTTGACATCGGATTACTGAAAACTCGAACTGGGCGCAAAGATTTTTATTCAAAAATTACCCCTCTCTTCACCCATTGCCATATAAATGTTTTTGTGGTAAAAAGTAGCCTATAACCGCCTACAGGGTCCCATCTATCTCTACACGAAAATTCATCATAATCCATTTAGACATTTAGGAGTGAAAGCGTGACAAACAAACAAGCAAACACTTTTCCGAAATTATAATACCAATTATTAGATTAAGCAATGGTATAAATAACCGATACCATTTCCACTCATTCTCCTCAATTCAATCTTAGACAATGCCGGTTATCACAACCAGCTGTATTCGCAATATGCTAAAAAACGAGTATAAATGTTTCTGATCAGGTACTAATATATAAATACTTAAAGCAAGCACAACAACAAATAGAGAGTAAATAAAGTAAATAAAATTTGTTATAAACTGCCTAGTTTGTAAACTTTTGCTTGTTGTTATTTTGCAAGAAAAGCTCACAAAATAATTACAAAGTATTTCACTTAGTGCCTTCAAACACTAATCTCCAAATACTACCCAGATATTTTTAATAACCACTACCAACATCGCTCTCATTCGTACTAGGCAGGTCAATATCCCATAAACCAGTTAAACTCCCATCTATCAATTCTCTATCCAGAATAAGTGGATATCCTGATTGTTTCAGAATCTCACAATCCAGATAATTCGTTCTGCATGCGTAAAGAAATTACATGAGTCGGAATCGGCAGAACGAAATCGGATTTGTTGCTCCAATTGAAAAACCCTCTTCATTTATTTGTTTACTGATTGAAGAAACCCTTGTCACCGAAATCGAATTCGCAGCGGCCGTAAAGAACATTTAAATGGAATTTTTCCTCGTCGGATGTCTCTGACTATATTTCCAAAGGGAGTAGTGATTAGACGTTTCAGGCGCTTGTGTTATCAAAATGAGGTTTGGTCATGATAAGAAAACACTTTGTCAATTAATAATGCACCTTATTACAAATTTAACCTTTTTTTCAAACAAACATGTCACCGATGTTTCGCTGACAGTGCATCTTCTTCAAATAATGAGATGAATTCAACAAGGTTAAAGTTTAAATGATCCCTTAGGTACAATTAATATGAGAAATATATCACAATTGACGATAATCGACTAAGCTTGAAATGTCTATGTTTGAAAAAATAATTTGTCCAAGTGCGGTTGGACTCGCATTCTGAGGGTTCTGTACCACCTTCAAGATTCTAATATTACAGTTTCAGACATGCAGGGAATGACTGCCTGTTATTATATTTACCCTAATATCTTTTAAAGGAAGCGTTTTAAATTTATAAAAAATATACTCTTTCATTTTCCACACATAGACTTTTTATTTTATCTGCTTCAGGATTCGCTTGATTTTTATAAGAATGAATTTCATTTTCTAATTTTGCCCCAAAAATTAACACTAGTTACTAATAAACTTTCTGGGAAGCCTTTTATAATCTACAGTCTGAATTTTGATGCTCTGTAGATTGGAAGATAAAGGGCAAAATAGGTCAAGTTTTAAATTATAAATTGTTAAATCTGTTATTCAAATTATTTAAAATACAAATAAAATATATTTTTCAAAATTTAAATAGTATAGTTTCTAAAGTGGGAATAAAATTGACGTTTTATATTTTTGTTAATATCTTTTAAACTAATGATATAAAAATATGATATATTTGTAATTCATATAATGAGGCTTTAATCTGATATATTACATGATGCGTTTGAAAATTGAATTTTTATTTTCCATATAATTGTATAATTTGTCCCTAAAATTACTATGGGGGTTTTCTAATATTTTTTCTTATAAATTTTAACTGAGCCGCAGTACCCCCAATTATTTTCAGAATTTTAGGTAGTATGGTTTCGGAAATAAAGCGAGAAATAAGATTTTTTTATATCTTTATGTTTACGAGTATTTCTTGTAAACAATTAATTTTAGAAATATAAAAAATATATATTTGTATTCCTCATAATGAGCCTTTCATTTGATGTATTGGATGATGCGTTAAAAAATATTTTTTTTATTTTCCTTTTAATTCTATAATTTGGCCTCCAATATTAATATTAGGGATTTCTTCGTATTTTTTTTGTAATCAAAAAAATGTAAGTCTTATAGTTTGGGGAATAAAGGGAGGAATGGGTATTTTTTAATTTTTTTTATATATATTTTAAAATAGTCATTTAAATAAAATTAAAAACATATATTTGTATTCGTTATAATAAAAGCTGTGATTTGATATATTACATGATCCCTTAGAAACAATTTTAATGTTATATTTTCGATTTAATTCTGTAATTTGCCTCCCAAAATTAAGAGTAGAGGTTTCTCCTTATTTTTCCAGTAAACTTCAGGTCAGACCCGGTACCTCTAATTTTTTTCAAAACTTTGCGTTTTATTGTTTGGGAGATTAGGGGGTGAATGGGCAACTTTTGGTATATTTTCGTTAATATCTTTTTAATTTTTTTTTAATATGAAAAAAATATATTTGTGTTCCCCAGACTAGGACCTTTCATTTGATGTATTACATGATACGTTTGAAAAAAAAATATTTTTAAATTTTCAATTAATTCTATAATTTGACCCCCAAAATTAATATTAATGGTTTCTCCTTACTTTTCCTGTAAAGTTCAGGCAACGTTCCTTTTTTTAAATCAGTAGTTTTGAAGGTCAGGCGTGGGGAACGGTCAATTTTTTTGGTTCCCCCCCCCCCAGAAATACCCCTAAAATCAAAATTCCTTCTTTTACGATAGTTGCTCTTGATCGAGTCACCTAACTTTACATTGATACCAGATACCAAATTCCAATCTCTTCCGTCCAGTAGTTTAGTACAAAATTGCTGTGATGTGACAGAAACAGGAATCCGGAGTGATATTATAAGGGTATCCGTATATTGTATATACGGAACCCTAAAAAAGACCGACAGTCGTTCTAGACTAAACGATGGAAGAGAAAGCTTCTGATGAAATAATAAACTTCCCGTCTCTCGTTACATCCCTGTCTCCTTTTCTCATTCTTTGTGTCATTCTTAGTAATGAACATAGAGTTCAGCAAAGTTTTCAGTTATTAATCCTAACGTTTAATTTAGTTCTTAATATAAGTATAATCACAAAAGAACATATGACGTGTTACTAAATTAGATATTTTTAAAAATCAAAGTATCTGCAGACTATTCCTTAGAAGAACTGCGGTAATATAGTTTAATATAATACATACTAACAACATAACATTCCCCAATAAGTACTTATGTAACTAGGTACCTATTATGTAGGTACTTACATATAATTAACATCAAATAAACATCGCACTTTTACTGCTGTTATATACTTACACACAAATAAATATGAACAATAAGAAGTAGTTCTTATACAGAAATTAATTACCTACCTATCTAGTATATCTTAGGATCAAGTCTAACTAATCCTGCTTTGTATTCATATCTACTAGTTTATTAACCTTAATTCTTGCTTGGCAATGACAATACAAGTGTATATCGGGTTGCAGTACCTGTGATGTATTTGTTGATTCACATCATAAAATAGAAGTGGACTTCCGTGCACGATGGCGAGGTGGCCGGTCGTGAATGTGTGCGTCCTAGGGTTAAGTTAATTTTAAGGGGAAATTAAGAGTTATGGTTACCGTCGATCGAATTGATTTCATCAAGAATATCTTCGTCTACCCACAGACACTTATTTAAAGTGAAAAGACGCTCTGGCAGTGATTATATGTGTTAGTAATAGTGATAGTGCCGGAAGTCCAAGGCCACCTCGCTTTGTAAATATCATTTCGTTCTTAATCTAAGTAATTATAGTTTCTTTTGACAAATTTGGTGGATCATCGATATATTTCATTACGAAAAACAATTCAGTCATGGTATTTTTAGTGAAAAGAGTCACATTCTAAGTATTCATAATTTCTTTTGAGAAATTTGGGAGAATATCGATATATTTCATTACGAAGGTCAATTCAGTTATGGTATTTTCAGTGAAAAAATAAGAATATAAATTTTTCATTTTTTAGGGTTTAAACACTTCTAGCTGGCTAATAAGATCGCGAGATCGAAGCCAACCCCCGTCCCGAGAGGGACAACCTTGGAGAAGAAGAAGAAGAAGAAGAAGAAAATAGAAGTGTTGTAAAAGTACTCAGAATGAACTTTTATGGGTTAATTTCTCAGAAATGACATGCCAACAAGAATTGTTACTAGTTCCTATATTGTATACATAAAATTAAATAAATTTTATCAAAAGAAAGAATATTTTATATTTGCAACAAGATTTAGTGTAACATATATTAAAGTAAGATATGTTAAAATGAATAATTTTCTCATCATATGGAACTAAGGGAAATAAAAAAGTGGGTGCATTTGTTGGTCAATTTGTATCATAAAATACAAGTGACTGCTGATTGATTAATAAATACGCTTATCATATATACAATGTACAATAGGCATAATTTATGTGATCAAAAAAATGGATTCTTACTTTGGCAATTGAAAAGGTATTTTCAATTTCACTAACAAAAATTCTGAGCTACGCTCTAAGAATGGAGGCATAACATCCATACTTTTTTTTACCTCTTTCACTTAGCATTGTGCAAAACTCTTGTCAGCCAGAACAATGTCACCAATTTCCAAGTCAATCAAGAAGCTCAGGCTCTTTACTAATTTAAGAGTCACTTTTCAACCTCCTTTTTTGCCTTAAAGCAGACGAACCCATCAACCTACCAAAAACTTTATAATCTAAACTTGATGGAACATCAATTCTAAATTCTTTACAGTCAATTATAACTTATTTTTATGTTTTCTTGGGAATAACAACACAAATGAAATAAAAAGCTGTATATTGAACGAAGAAACCAAACGTTTCAAAGTCGATTGTGACTTCGTTGTCAATGGCTTTATAAGTATTTAAAATGTAAATTGCAAAAAAAATTGCAATTTACATTTTCAATACATATAAAGCCATTGACAACGAAGTCAGAATCGAAATAGCAAAAGTAAAGTACTATTTACATTTTCATTACATATATAGACCAATCAATAGATATTTTTTCGTGCAAAAAATACTATCAGGATACTGCCTGTGCCATCATAATAAGAATGATTTGTAGTGATATTTTGCTATCTTTTCCACTCGCAATTATGGTTTTTTACTTTATTATAAACAAATGAAGAAAATTGCGTTTTTTTTCGTTGCATGTTTATAAAATGAAAAATAATAAACTAATCTCAATGGTGTCAACAGGTGAATTGTAAAGCATGGAAATACCAATGAAATGAGCCCAGGATCGATCCGATAAGATCTTTAGTAACAGAGAAAAACAAAAAATACTAGAAAATTTACCGGTTTTCTTTATATTATTATAACTCCGTCACTATCGAAGTTTTAGAACTGGGCTTGTGGGAACTGATAGTAATTGGTATCTACCTTATGTGTGACTAAACCAGGCGCTATCGGTTTATAAGTTTTTGTATAATTGCGATCTGAAGTTTTTAGTCCACTATTCTTGTAGTGTGTCTCCATGCGACATGAATCGTCAAATATCAATTCAGAGTAGAGATGTTGATAGAGGTATCATTCTACAACTCCTCTATTTTCATTTTTCATTAAATGTCTGTGAAATATACGAAAACTGTTTGCAAAAATGAACAAAATTTGGTGAGCTTTTGAATGTGTTCGAGTAGTGGGGGGAACACGGTTGTTGAGGGGAATTGCTAACAATAATTATTGTCGATAGTAACTGTCACTCTGGCAGATGGTGAAAGAATTCAATCGTTAAAAAAACTTCTATACAGAGTGATTTGTTCGATTTTATTATATCATATGAGAACTGTTTGTTTATTAATATATTTTGTATGTAAATGGTTTCTCGGAAACGTTTTTGCTTTAATTTGTGGATTTTGGGTTTACGGAACATGGAAGGAGAGCGGTCATTAAAAAAATTCTTACTTGTGAGGATTTTAAATATGAAAACGATCTATGTATGTGCCTCTACTATATATTACTAGACGCTTCCCCTCAACAACCGTGTTTCCCCCACTCTTTGGATACATTCATACGCTCGCCCATTTTTTGTTATGTTTGCTAACATTTTTCAGATATTTCACAGACATTTTGTGAAAAATGAGAATAGAGGCTTTGTAGAATGACACCTCTACTTTCAACAACTTTTTTCTAAATTGAAATTTGATTATCTATGACGCATGGGGGCGCAATGCAAAAATAGTGAACAGAAAATTTTATATCACAATTGTTCAAAAACTAATAAACCGATAGCGCCTGGTTTTGGCATACATAAAATAGATGTAGATTACTATCAGTTCCTACAAGCCCAGTTCTACAGCTTCTAAAGTGACGAAGATACGATTTTTTTGAAAAAATCCTCCAGTTTTCAGTATTTTTGGTTTTTCCCTGTTACTAATGATCCAATCGGATCTAGTCTGGGCTCATTTTATTGGTATTTTAATGCTTTACAATTGACCTGTTGACACCATTGAGATTAGTTTATTATTTTTGATTTTATAAACATGCTAAGAAAAAAAACGTAATGTTCTTGCTTCAATTGTTTATAACAAAGTAAAAACCCATAGTTGCGAGTGGAAAACATAGCAAAATATCGCTAGGAATCTTTGTTAATGTGATGGTATCCTGATAGTATTTTTTACACATTATCAGTTAATTTTTGCTCTATTGATTGGTCTAATAAAGCCATTGACAACGAAGACAGAATTGACTTTGAAGTGTTTTTTTTTTCGTTCAATATAGAGCCTTTTATTTCAATTGTGGTGTTATTCCCAAGAAAAAATAAAAATAATCAAGAATATGCCACAAATAACAATTAGGAGAGAATTGTCACTCTTGTGGCCCTGTAGTTTTCTTTACAATATACAAACACACTGGTTTCGATTGTAATTGATGATAATTTCCTATATTAATTTCAATTATTATTCAGAATTATTAATGTAAGATGTTTACTTTATAATATGAAGCGATAAAAACTAAGCGATACAATTGTCCCTGCAACGAAGTAGGAACGTAAGCGAAGAAAGAAGCTGAGTTTAGGAAGAACATCAAAGCTCCTAACAGAGTGGTAGATAACCTTCACGTAAAGGCTGCCACGGACGCTGTCACTGGATAATATGTAGTTTTTAGGGCTGTTTGGCCTTGGTCTAACGTCTTCTTGGATTGAACTGCATATATTTCGAGGTTTAGGCATTATTTATTTTACTATAGTACCATTTATTCTGCTGTTCTTGGTCCATATTCTTTGGAAGGGCCTTTATTCATTGATTGGGCCTTATTTTTTTGGTTGGGCTATCTTTACGTTGGGCTATACATGTAGAGTTTGTTTCCGTAGGTCAATTAAGCAGCGATATTTTTACTGTGCGGTTATTTGTGCGTTGGAACAATTTTACTTTATAATCATGTTTCCAGTGTCAGTTATATGGTGCATATTTCATCACATGTTAAATGGATATTTTACAGAGTACTGACTGAATTAATTATGGTTTATAATATACAACCGGTGAGGTGGAAGTTGCCACCTTTTGGGAATGGTTTTGGCTAATGTTGGCTTTTGTTTTATGGTGATGAAGTCTTGAAGTAAGAGTATAATTGGGATGGATTCAATGTCTTTCCGGTTTTTACTGAAGATAATAATGTAGAGTAAATATATAGTACAGATAACTTTTGTTGGTGTATATATGGTATTATTAATCTTCAATTGTACATGGTAAGGTGTTAAACGTTACGTTGTACAAATGATTAATTCACAGATCTTATTAATGACATGTCATAAAATGTCTTTAATCATGCTGCAACATTTGTAGAGTTAGTATTGGATTTTTTATCATATGAGACAACATTTTTTTAAGATACCATTTGGATTAATCTACAAGATTGACTGCCCTGAGGTATTCTACATTTTTTGTTACCCCCTAGGAGTTGAAAAACTTAACCTCATATCGATTTTGTCAATTATAAGGTATATTTCCTATTTCAGGTTATTACAACTGGCTGGCCCTTTAAATAAATTAACCTTTGTTTTTTCATTACCTAACGAACGACCTAAGTGTTCCCTCATATGTTCGCACATATGAGGCAATCAAGGTAGGTCATTGCTATTGACAACATTGTTTCACCAAGTTACTGGCTTCATCAGAATACAAAGTAGAACTAAATGCCAAATTCCTAAAACTATTAGAGGGAAATATAGAGCTGCAGTTATAGTGCTATTAAGAGGATTATTGAAATTATGGGATATTTAAGCAGGTAAAAGGAAAATATCACTATTAAGAAGCAACAAAATATTGGAATTTATGGGTGCATAAAGGAAGAAATTACGCCTGTAATGAGTTTACATAATTTTATTGCAAAGATTAAATAATGGGAATGAATTGGTTTCGGTTTGATCATTTAAGAGGTATCCTGAATTTTTGTTTTTGTTAATTTCTAGTGACTCTAAAAGGTATATTTTTTTCCTTTTTGTTGTAAATGTAATACTTAAAAAGTATTCTGAGGTACATGATCTTCATTCAATAAAAGGTCGGCAAATGTTGATTTATCATAATTGTGGCACACAAAAGCTTTGGTTTGTTCATTCCATCTAGTCTTAAGTGTATGTATGTATGTTACCCCATATTAATTGGTTTATGGTTTCTGCTATTTTTGGATCGTGAACAAGTTGTTATACAGCATTCCTTACTGTAAAATCCCCATCAATTTATAAATGCCATTCAACCGGAAGAGATTAATCTAAATTCCAAATCCGGCACACGCTTTAAGTTCAGAGTGTCTCTTTCACGAACTTTCCCGTTTCCTAACCGAATTAAATCTATCCTAAAGTCAAATTAAACTATTCAAAATCCATCCGCAACTCCGTTGATGTGTGTATTCAACACTCCATAACCAAAATCAACTCTCTGTTCCTCGAAAATACAAGAGATCGTGTCTATTTTGGTATTCGGAAGATTTATTTGCCCAGAAATGGAATCCCGTGGCAAGGATAATGAACATGTTAGATATAAGTACTAACTCTCTAGGGCGGATACTTTAAAGCTTCTATGTTAGGCTGCTGCGATAGTTGAAGGGAATTTCTGGAAAATCTACACTTTTGTCATGTCTATTGACATAGTTTAATGACACTACTGTTTGAGTTTGAGTAACAGAATGGAAATTTTGAGCAAATATAAGTTATTAATAACTTCGCTGAGTTTAGCCTAGAGCTAGATTACGAGTATACATATACCTACCCACAATATTGAAGGGCGAATTTCCCCAAATAAGATTTATTAGGACAAATTTGAAAGCTCTTACAGAGGAGTACACTAGACTAAGGTCAGCGTAAAAGTGGCCTATTTAATAAAAAACAGGGTGAAATTTTGAAAAGTATTGTATTTTTATACCATACCTTTTTAGGGTTCCGTATATACAATATACGGAATATACATCACAGCTATTTTCTCCTAAAATACTGGACGGAAGAGGTTAAAATTTGATATCAATCTATAGTTTGGTGATCCGATCAGGAGTATATATCTTAAAAGAAAAAATTTTGATTTTAGGGGTACTTCTGGGGGGGAAACCTAAAAAAATCGACCGTCCCCCCCCTGATCACCGAAACTACTGAACCTAAAATTTTGAAAAAAATAGGTAATATAGAGCGTTGCCCGAACTTTACAGAAAAATTAAGGAGAAACCATTAATATTAATTTTGGGGGGCAAATTATAGAATTAAATAAAAATTTAAAAATAAAAAATTTTTCAATGGCATCATGTGATATATCAAACATATTTTTTTCAAATTTAAAAAAAATATATTTAAAAAGATATTAACCAAAATATACCAAAATTTTCTCATTCCCTCCCCCCTTTATCTCCGAAACTATAACACGTAAAGTTTTGAAAAAAATTGATTTATAGGATCTGACCTAAAGTTTACTTGAAAAATAAGGAGAAACCTCTACTTTCAATTTTGGGGGGCCAATTGCAGAATTAAATGGAAAATATAAAATTAAAATTGTTTTTAACCCATCCTGTTATATATCAAATGAAAGGGCTCATTACGACGAAAACAAATACATTTTTTTCATATTTTTAAAATTAATTAATTAAAAGATATTAACAAAATATAAAAAATTTTATCCATCCCCCTCCTATCTCCGAAACCATAGGCTGGAAAATTTTGAAAAAACAATGGAGGTATAGCCCCTCACCTGAACTTTACTGGAAAAATAAGGAAAAACCCCTAATATTTTTTTGGGGCGCAAATTATAGAATTAAATGGAAAATATTAAATTAAAATTGTTTCTAACCCAGCATGTTATATATCAAATAAAAGGACGAAAACAAATATATTTTTCCATATTTATAAAATAAATTAATTAAAATATATTAACAAAAATATAAAAAAATTTACCCATTCCCCCCCTTATCTGCGAAACCACAAGCTGAAAAATTTTGAAAAACTGGAAGTATAGCCCCTCACCTGAACTTTACTGGAAAAATTATAGAATTAAATGGAAAATAAAAAATTATAATTGTTTCTAACGGGACATGTAATATATCAAATCCCAGGGCTCATTATGACAAATACAAATATATTTTTTTATTTTTTTTTAAATGAATATTTTAAAATATATTAAAAAAATTACCCATTCTCCCCCCTATTCCCCAAACTCTAAGACCTCATTTTTTTTGTTTATAGGAAAAATATGAAAAAACCCTAATTCTATTATTTGGCCTCCAAAAAATAATCGGAAAATAAATTATTAGAAAACCCCCATAGTAATTATAGGGACAAATTAGATAATTAAATGGAAAATAAAGATTCAATTTTCAAACGCATAATGTAATATATCAGATAAAAGGCTCATTATGTGAATTACAAATATTTTCAAATTTTTAAATCATTTGCATATAAGATATTAACAAAAATATTAAACATCGACTTAATTCCCACTTTAGAAACTACAGTATTTAAAATTTGAAAAATATATTTTATTTATATTTTTAAATAATTTGAATAACAGATTTAATAATTTATAATTTAAACTTTGACCTATTTTGCCGTTTTTCTTGCAATCTACAGAGCCTCAAAACTCAGACAGTAGATTATAAAAGGCATCTCTGAAAGTTTATTAGTAAAATAAAACTCTAATGTTACTTTTTGGGGGCCTAATTAGAAAATTAAATACATATGTATTGTGATAAAAATCAAGGGAATTCTAAAGCAGATAAAATAAAAAGTCTATGTGTGGAAAATCAAAGTGTATATTTTTTATAAATTTAAAACGCTTCCTTTAAAAGATATAAGGGTAAATATAAGAAAATGTACTCATTCCCTACTTGTCTGAAACTGGAATATTCGAATCTTGAAGGTGGAACCCTTAGTATGCGAGTGCAACTCGCACTTGACCAAATTATTTTTATTATATTGTTATACCGTTTAATAGATGACTTATTTTAATCTAAGAAATTTCATGTTAACTAAATTTTTGTCTTTAATTTCCACATACTGATTGTTTCTTATACCTTTTATCGTTAATTATGTTTATTATGTTTATTATTACTCGCAGATATTTGATCGAAAACATTTATATTATCGACTGTTTTAAGTTTACCATATGTTCCATGATGATTGTGAATAGATTATGCAATTCACAATTTGAACACAATAACAAACTACCTTAATCAAAATATTTAGGCTTTTACAGCTTAGTGTCTTTTTAAAATGCCAAATTTGATTTTGGCGTAACCAGTGTAAACCAGAATGAATAATCAACCACGTGTTTCCATCCATGGGACAATACACGCAAAAATGTGGTTGACGTTTGCTTCGGTTGTACATCCGTTCATCTCTTAAATTCGGCTGAATTCTTGCTTGAGGTTTCGTCAAACTCTGATCTGTCATTTTCAAAAGCTACTATCCAAATCTACGCTGCATATTCAGAAGATGTTACTGAGCATCTAATATACAGTGGGGACGCGTGGGTTGGAACAAATTCATTTAAAATTGAGGTTTGGTTTTTTGGAAAAACGATCAGACATGTCAGTTTTTTTTTTTTTTGGACTGCGGTTTTTGTGATAATAAAGTCATTTATACAGGGTGGGTCAGAAATAAATTGCTACCATCAACATCTTTTTTCAAATGGAAACATTTGTTTTTTATTTTATTTTTGAATTCTGCATTGAATTTTAAGTGTTTTTCATGTACAATGTCCTATACCGAAACTTAGCAGTTATTAAAAAAATTACATTTCTTTCTATAGTTAAGAAAACAACGGTAAAAATAAGGTTTTCCTGGTTTTAAGCTATTTATTTACGTCTGGTATTTATGATTGTGGCGATACTTTAGTTGCATGAATGTAAACCCATTTTTTTAATTTTGGGGGTTTAATACTTCCTTATTTCCATTGAAACTGTACTATAATTTTACTTCTAATAAGTTGTTGTCAAGTGTAATTGCAAAGTTTCAAAGTATGGAGCGTTTAACTGAAAAGCAGCGAATAGAATTTTTGATGATGGTAGGAAATTTCGACAGAACTAGAACACAAGTTGAAGTTTGCGAATTGTTTAATATGTAGTACCCGGAGCGGCCTATTACACGATAGATAGTAAAATATTAAAAATTTTCTAGAAATTGACCACGTTAGAGACAATTACAAAATCAAACATCTTCCAGAAGATACACCATTAAATGTTTTGATCGATTAACAAGAAAATCCTCACAAATCCACTAGACAAATAGCCGCAAAACAGTCAATAAGTAAATCTTTTGTTCTAAAATGCATGCATAGAAATACATGACACCCATACAAAGTTCATTTAGTTCAGGAACTTATTGAATAGATGCAATGCCAACCCGCGCTTTACATGTAAGAATGTTTTTTCCGAAGAGGCAACATTTTGTTTAAATGGTTCAGTAAACAGACAAAATTTTGATAGAAAACCCACATTACATTATGGAAAGTCATACACAGTTTTCCAAGAAAGTTAACGTGTGGACCGGAATTGTGGGTATTTCAACTGTGGCTCCTTTTTTATTGAGGGAACACTTATCTCAGAAAGCAATTTAGACCTATTATAAAATGACCAAATAACCATGTTTAACAGATATTTAACCAAATGGTGAAAACCCCAATATACCGGCAGATTCGGTATGGTTTCAACAGAATAGAGCACCCCCGCTCTATTCGCGAACAATGCGAGATTATTTTTACAATATTTTCCCAAATAGATGGATCGGAGGGAGAAGTAATATCGAATATCCAGCTAGGTCTCCAGATCTAAGCCCGTTAGATTTCTATCTTTGGGGTGACGTGAAATGGAAACTCGATATTTTCCAGCTTATTCAATAAGGAATTAAAGAATAGAATTAGGGGCGAAATACCACGAATCCTGCCAGAAACTCTAAATGAAGTGTTACGAGAATTTGAAAACCGTCTTAAGTATTGTCAGTTAATTGTTAAGAATTTGAACATTTAATTTGTTATGTTGATGTTTTTTTCTTCTCTTTTGAAATAAATGTAATTATTTTAATAACTGTTAATTTTTTGTATAGGACATGGTATATGAAAAATACTTAGAATTCAATGCAGAATTCAAAAATAAAATAAAAACAAATGTTTCCATTTGAAATGAAGTTGATGGTCGTAATTGATTTCTGGCCCACCCAGTTTAAATAAGTTTATCATCACAAAAACCCCAGTCCAAAAAAAACCGACTTGATTCCAAAAAACCAACACCTCAATTTTAAATGAATTTGTTCCAATCCACGCGTCCTCACTGTATAAAAATCTCGTGTCACGATGTTTGTGGTCGAATTCCTCCGTAACGGCTTAACCGAGTTTCATGAATTTTTTCATGTATATTATATAGGTATGAGAATAGGTCGTATATTTCATACCGCTAGGTGTCCCTATGTAGAATTTTTTAAATAAATAAATATAGTATCTGTAAAACGAAAATGTGTATATACTCCTCTCCCCAAACAAATAATAACGGGTATTAACATTCTGTAAAGTTGAATTAACTCATGGGGTATAGGTGGGGAAATTTTTTGAAAAAAAAATATTATTTTTCCAAAACCTAAGGTAATATAGTCATAAGTAATTTCGAAAAGATTGTTGAGGAGGTCTTGAATTATTTTGTCTATTCATGGGTTTTCTCTCCTCCAAATTTTTTTCCTGTAACAGATAAGTATTTAAAAAATTGTATATGTAGAACAAAGTGTAGTAAGGCAATTTCGTAAAATTGCCCGGATTACTGGTTGTCTGTACAGAGATTCTTCCTCACAGTTTTTCTGAGAGAAAGAGATGTCTATAAAATGATCAACCAGTATTCCTGTATATAAGTAATGTATTGTATATTGTGTAATACTTATCTGTGTATGGAGACGTTTCAACTCCGAGTCTGGAGTCGTTGTCAATCGTTTAGTGTTGTTTTCGAGGCTTTTTTCTAAAAAATTTTTCGCTTTGATTTTGAATTTATTGTTTGTCAAAAAATTGTCAGTGTCAAATTTTTTGACAAACAATAAATTCAAAATCAAAGCGAAAAATTTTTTAGAAAAAAGCCTCGAAAACAACACTAAACGATTGACAACGACTCCAGACTCGGAGTTGAAACGTCTCCATACACAGATAAGTATTACACAATATACAATACATTACTTATATACAGGAATACTGGTTGATCATTTTATAGACATCTCTTTCTCTCAGAAAAACTGTGAGGAAGAATCTCTGTACAGACAACCAGTAATCCGGGCAATTTTACGAAATTGCCTTACTACACTTTGTTCTACATATACAATTTTTTAAATACTTATCTGTTACAGGAAAAAAATTTGGAGGAGAGAAAACCCATGAATAGACAAAATAGTAATATAGTCATAATATTTAAGAGGTTGGTTGGTACTTTTTTTAATGAAGTCCTAGGAGTTAAGGGAGAACAGCAATTACACGGAACGGCTCCAGATTCGGAACCTCTGTGTACTGATTCTCTTGAAAATCCTAGATGTCGGTCTTACATCTCGCGTCGTCAAATTTAACGAAATGCATCAAATGCATAAAGAAGTGTTCGAGAGAACATTCAATTGTGGGAAGCGCAACTGATGAAGGTTCTCGACCAGAAACAATATATATTATATTTATATATAATATACATTGTCTTGCGAATAAAGGAATGACACCTCGAAGAGAGTATTCAATATCTCTGACAGGTGAAGTAACCTGAAAATTTTATCATGACATTCTGTCCTAGGAGTTAAGGGAGAACAGCAATTACACGGAACGGCTCCAGATTCAGAACCTCTGTGTACTGATTCTCTTGAAAACCCTAGATGTCGGTCTTATATCTCGCGTCTTCAAGTATAAGACATTGTTTGTCATTTAGCAAGTACTGAGAGTGTGCGGTCTGCTAAATAATCAATAACGGATATATTGCACGTGATATATCAATTATTTTATAATGTTGGAAATATTATACATCTCGAGAAGAATATTAAATATAGGAGACATCACAACAAAATTGTCAAATTTATACTTTCAAAAACTTAAACCTAGAAAAATCTAAAAAAAAATAAAATCACGGAACGGTAAAAAAAAACAAAACTAACAGAAATAATTAAAAAATGCTAACGCCACAGTAAATGTAAAGAAAAGGTAAAAAGATCAAAAATTTCAAAAATGACAAAATATAAAAAATTTTAACGATCTCAACAATAGTAAACATTTCAAAAATAAAAGTAATGTCAAAAATATGGAATATGTCGGTTATGTCAGCAATAGCAAAAAAGTCAAAAACAGTTAAAAATGTCAAAAATGTCAAAAATGTAACAAATGTCATAATTGTCAAAAATTCAAACGTCAAAAACCTCAAAAATATCAAAAACGTAAAAAAAACTGAAATGAAAACGGGAAAACCACAACATCAAATGATATTATAAGCACTTGTTGTATAATTTTCGCTCATAAATGATGATATTAAAATGTTTTTCACAAAAATTTAAAAATGTACGGAATCTGAAAATTACCAAATAAAAAAATTAAGAAATTGGTCAGTTATTTGGAAGAGAAATATTTTGGAATGACTTCTGAGTAGGTGGAAAGTAGAAACGAATATTTTATGACTCCATTGGAGTATTAAGAATTTCTCTGACTACGCCCAGAAAGCTGGACAACCATGAAGACATTGTAATTATTGTTGTGGGTTACTTTTTGGTGCATACATAAACCAATGTAAAAATATATATGACAATGTGAATAAATCACTAGTATTTTATGTTCATCACATTTTCAGAGAAAAAAATTATATATGATCATAATAATAAACTCCATGGAAGCCGCTGGTAAAATACGATATATTCCGATTAACTTTTTTTAATAATATCTATTCCATTGTCCAATAAACACACTCCATTAAAACTCCGGGCCCGAGGCAAAAACAAATAGTTTTTTGTATGCTCAATGGTTAAACAAAAACTTTGTTCGATATTTGCTGCAAATAACAAATTTAATTGAATATCTGTATATCTATCGAATGTACGGAACTTAATTAAGCGACAGATTTTTCCGATATGTATATATATACATATAAATGCATTGAATTGGCATTGTGTGACACCCTATGAAATATTCAGATTCATTCGTACACTGCGTTTTGTGTAAATGATAATTTGATTAAAATGTTTATTGCTGAATTAGATCATGATTAACACTGGACTATTTGATCTGTATAAAATGTTAATAAACTTTGAGTGGGTTTCCATATGGACAGTAGGTATGTGGAGAACATGCAAAATTTGGCCTCAAGAATATTCCAATATGATCGTAGTTTTACTACCGCGGTGGGCAATAATCTTGGTCAAGCCATGATCAAGATATTTTAATACATTTTTTAAGTTTTACTCAAACTTCGGTAAATATTCTTTGTTAAGGTCTCAATTCGGCCAACATCGTGCCACAGATTTACGCTATGGTATCTCTTTACACGCAGCAAAAATAATGGGATGTGCCCTACTTTCTAAAGAAAATACAAGCAACCTAAAAAATGTCAATCCGTGGCAAAATTCAAGGCCTTAAAACAATTCCTGCTGAACAGAAAGATCTCCATTAGATATGCGTGTAAAGAAAACAAGACTTTAGAATTAGATAACAATGGACTACTCAAACAGAACGCATACAGTTTTACAATCTTAAGCAAATAAAGAAATTAAGTGCTAAAGAAATAGCAAAATATCTGGTAAAGACAACTTATGCCAGAATCATTCAAGTAGATAATCCAATACAACTGACTTCAAAGACCACGACAATGTCTGTTTTCTGACGAGGCAGTTGATGACATTGTCGACAAATTTATCGACCTCAACAACTAGTCATTTTAACGGTATTATCAACGCTGTTAGCAACTATAACCAAATCGATATTTTTTGGCTACCAGTAATTGCTTCTAAAAGTTGACCTGACCTTTTTACCTAAACACTTCCCATTATAGCATGTACAGGACAATAACTGTTTGACGAATATAATATGATTGGTATTTGAAACTGCAATGATATTCTTTTAGTTATATAGTTAGTTATTCCAAGAATAATTAAAAATATAAAATTCTAGGGATAGTTGGTAGCCTACCGAAAGGAGACAGAAGTCCTATTCTATGTATTGGCTCCAGGGCAATTCCTTGTACAGAACATTTGTACGTCTTGCTCTGACCAGCAGCCGTTTTTCAGTCAACTAAATAATTAAAACAAAAACCACATAATCAACAAAGCAATAAAACATTAAACAAACAAGGATCAAAAACGAGCAAGAAAGCAAGCATATCATACCATCTTACCTTAATTTACAGGAACTACAGACAGAATCGGAAGACTCCTAAGAAAACATAACATAAAACCACCGTCTTGAAATGGTTGATCTAACAAGGTTTGAATCGCTTGGTTGTCGGTGATGCGTAGCGGCAGTGGCCGAATAAGTGGTCTGCAACTGTTTTTAATTTGGACGCTGGGCTCGCTAATTATATTCTCTTTCGAAATTAAATATGCTGTCTCTATAAATTTCCTTTTATACCACTGCTCTTCCTTGTGAATTACCTCGGCCTGATCCCAGTTGATAATATGGTGTTCGGTTCCTGCGTGATTGGCTAGTCCAGACTTCGTTAGCACCGCTGTTTAAGTAGCTATGCGGTGTTCCGTAACCCTGGTATCCAGCGGTCGCTCTGTCTCTACAATGTACATATTGCCACGTTCCCAAAGTAAACTGCATATATTCTTTCTTGTAATAAAGATCCTCAAGGTGTTCTGCTTTCTCCGATAAGCGTTTTGTAAACAGTAATAATAGAATTGTCATCATGGTTTCCTGTTCCTTCCTACGTGTTCTCCAAACACCTTGTTATTGATGGTTTCCGGATATCGATTCGCCAAATGGTTTTCTATAAGTTTCACTTGTTCTTCTTTGAGGACTTCTGGTATGCTGCAGATATTTTTGACTCTATGGATTAGTGTTTTGATTATGCCAGTTTTTGTTGTTGATGGGTTGTTAGAATTATAGTGTAGCCTTCCTGTACACTGTTGTTTGGATTCCGGTCCTAGTTCTTTGACACTTTACATCAAAGAATGGTAGGCACCCACTCTCTTCTCCATGGTAAATCTAATGGATGCTTGGGATCGGTTTAGGTGCTCCAGGACTGTCTGCAGTTCCATCTCTCAGTGTTGCCAAATAATGAAAGTGTCATCGGCATACCTCAACCATAGCTTAGGCTGCTTCTCATACCTCTTCAGTGTATGTTCTTAAAACCATTCCATGTAGATGTTGACGATGGTTGGCGATAACATTGAGCCGATAGGCAATCAATCTTTTTGCATGAAGAACCCTCCTTCTCCTGAAAGTAGCAGTTCTTGAGGTAATATTGAAGTAACTCCATGATTGAATCTATTGGCAGCTCCGTTCTCTTCATCAAGGATTCGTCTTCGGTAAGTTTCTTTCTCACTATGTCGAGAGAATCGTCTAGTGGTACGTTCGTGAAGAGGTTTTCAACGTCAAAACTTACTAAGCGATGTTCCGGCCCGAGTTCCATGGATCCGATGATTTCGACAAAATGCTTTGAATCCTTGACGTGTGATGATGTTTTGCCCTCCAAAATATGGACGATTGGTAGAAGGAATTTCGATAGTGCTGCTGTTGGTGAGTTGTGTGAACTTGTAATCGGTCTGAGAGGTACTCCAGCCTTGTGTATCTTGGGTACTCTATAAAGTTGTGGTGGTTTGCTCCTTTACTCGGATGGAAAGTATTCAGCATGATTTCTGAGAGTGTTATAAGTTTTCCTTTCTATTTTGGAAATTAGATCTGTAGGCAATGGCTTGTGTTTTCCCTTCGAAAGTACGTCCTCGATTTTCCTATTGTGCTCCATTCTGTCCATCAGGATGGTGGCATTTCCTTTGTCAGCTGGTAGAATGATGATAGATTTGTTGTCCTTAAGTGTTTAAGGTTAAAGGTGAAAATATGACAGAGAAACTGAATTTCCTATCATTCACCTGATGACGATAGCAGATTCAAAGCTATTGAAACGTTGTGAGATCAAGCATTTTAAGACGATGGAAATCCAAAGAAACTTCGACGATAAACGCTATAGATCCATATTTCGCCAAACAATATTAAATTTAAACATCTCCTTCTGGCTGTTGCGACTTCTTTGTCAGTGAGTATACAGGGTGTAAATAGTTTTACTGCATATATTTTAGGTGCAGATAGTACCCACCAAACAAAACAAAAAAACTCTTATAACACTATGGTCTAAAGGCCTCAATAAGCAAGAAAATTTGAAATAAATGTTAAGTAAATTATTGTCAATGTGGCAACGTCGCGCTAAAAATGAGATTTGCTTGTAGCGTGAATAATAAAGGAATGAGTCACCACAAAAAAATGAACACCTGTTATTTTTTTGTTTTAAATAATTTCATAGTTTCGAGTGCCGGTAGATTTATTTAGGTACATAAAATTTTATGAAACATTATTTTCAAAAATGTACCCTTTTAATATCTATGTATTGAAATGAATATTTATATTTGGCGATTTATTTTATGCATCAAGTTGAAGAAGGGAGAATACAAAGTTGTTTACATTATGATACAAAAATAATGCGATACAAACTATATTAAACAAAACATTTCTTATATGTAGTTCTTTTATGTGTTAAACTCTTCGAGAAATAATTGTTACTCATAAAATTAATATAAGTTATGTTAGACAAATAAATACACATGTACTTACAGGATGTCATTATGATATAGCTTTGGAGAACAAACGGATTCTTTATAGTAAATATTCAAAATTCAACATTCTTGCTATTACATCTGCTTTCCCTACAAATTAATAACATGTCAGGTCTTTACCTAATTGTATAATTGTCACTATTTGTCACAAAATAATACACTCGAACTCACAATTCACAACAGATTTTATTTATTTTTCCAATTTATATTTTAAAATGAAAATCAAATAACTTACGCTATGTCGAATGTCAGGCAAAAATCACTTTCAGTTTCTTAAAAGAACCGGGCAGCAAAAAAGCATTCATGGCAGCGGCCAGCTGTAGTACTGAGTATATGCTATGTTGCCACATCTGATCGGAGAAACGTAGGGCAAATTATAACAGAATATTTAGATTTTAAATAATAATTTTCTTTGTTAATACAGTTATTAAAGGTGTATACGCTATTGAGTATTTACATATTTAGCTTTACAATCATTTTGAAGCCGGAAATAATCTGTTATTCACTGCAATAAAGGCTACAGAACTTCTAACTTTTTCATTTTTTTTTTGGCAAAACTAGAGTTTATTTCTGAAAATGTTATAAAACTTTTTGATTTGTTTTGACCTTAAGTATTGATCCTCAAAATCTTTGCACTCAAACCGTTTACACCCTGTATATCTCCAAGTTCAGCAACAATGTAGAATATAACAATTTTAATCAATAGAAAAAAAACCGGATGAAGCTAATACTGTAACAAAATTAATGAAATTCTGATAACCGCAAAACAATATGTGCATTTCCATATAAATTTATATTATTTATCACTCATATATCGCAATGTGTTTTTTTCCGATGAACAGTCTATGCGGCATTATTAAAATATGTCGAAATAAATATAATAATGTATGCCAGCATCGATTGGGCAATCAATTCCAATATTAGGAAAAGGAAATTGACGAATGCACGTATAATTAAATTTAGTAGCTATGCTCACTTGAAACAAATATAATAATTCTGCATTTATTGGTGATAATTCACGGATGGAAATTATTTGAATTAATCCAGAACGAATATCGAAAATTATTGTTTCTATGTCATGAAATATTAAAATTTATTTTGAGGGATTAGCTGGGGAATTGATATGCGAGATGTTCACAACATATTGAGGGCTGTTGGGATTTTGCAGGATATTGGTAGTTATAATAATATTGAGACGTATAGAAAATGAGAAATTTACAGTTTTGGGTGAGAAGAAAAGAAAAATATTAGAAATTAATTTTAGAGATACTTCTGTAGGGAAAACTAAAAAAAAGACCGTCCCCCCCCCTTGATCTCCGAAATTACTGAGCCCAACTCATCATATTATGTATCAAATGGTCATTATGTCGAAAACAAATATATTTTTTTCATATATTTAAAATAAATCATTTAAAAGTTATTAACAAAAATATCCATTCCCCCACTTATCTTCGAAACCATAATCAGTAAAATTTATTGAAAATAGAGGTATAGCGCCTCACCTGAACTTTACTGGACAAATAAGGAGAAACCCCTAATATTCATTTTGGCAAATTATAGAATTAAATGGAAAATAAAAAAATATAATTGTTTCTAACGGCTCAAGTAATATTTCAAATCAAAGGGCTCTTTATGACGAAAGCAAATATATTTTTTAATTTTTTTTAAAATGAATATTTTAAAATATATTAATATAAATATTTTAAAAAAATACCCTTTCCCGCCTTTATTCCCCAAACTATAAGACCTAATTTTTTCTGTTTTTAGAAAAACTACGAAGAAATCCCTAATATTAATATTGGAGGCCAAATTATAGAATTAAACGGAAAATAAAAAATATTTTTTTAGGCATCATAAAATACATCAATCAATCTTGTCTTACTTTTCCATAGTTTTATAAATATATTTTTAATCTAGATAATGTAAAATTTTCGATTTAAAAAACATACCCAAAAAACAGGAAATCACAAATGATTTTTTTTATTTTACGGTGGAATTTTTTAATTAGAAACGTGGATAAATATATCCTTGCAATATATAGTTATGTAGCAAACTAAATTCCCACCCAAAATTACGAATAAAAATTCTGTATTTAAAAAAATGAAGTTGGCAGTGATGGCATCAAACATCAAACGTCGGAAATAAAGTTTGAAGGCACCATGTTGTAAAGCGGAAATAAATAACAAAGCTTTCAAGTCTGAACAGTGTACAAAAATTCAAGAGATCTCAAATAGGCATCAAAACTCAAATTCGAGTCGTAGGGTCCTCCTGATTTGTAGAACTCGGTAGATGTCGGCACTGACTTTGAGAACTACTTCTTGAACCAACAAGATAAACTAATACAAAAATAGTTCTTTAGTTACTTCGCCAAACTAATGAGACCCATAAGATCGAAAGCTTCCGTGACGAAATTGGATCAACATCTAACACAAGGTTATAGTGTAACCTTAGGTTTCATAACGCCTAGATCAAAAGTCAAATGCAGAAGCATGGGTACCGTAACCGACCTTTCTGCAAAATTAAAAGACAAGAGATCACAAGAAACGAAAATCATTTATGACTAGAAAACCAGTCAAGATCGTTTTTGGAGAATGACTTGTTTCGGCTTCAGTTTGATATCTTCAGTCACGGACAGTACCCGCAGTAACTCTTGTCTTTTGTTAGTTTGAATCTGGTAGACAATGTCCATCGTTCCTCGAAGTTTCCTTGGATTTTCATCGTCCTGAAAAGGTTGATCACACAACGTTTCAATCGCTTTGTATCTGCCATGGTCATCAGGTTAATGATGGGAAATTCAGTTTATCCCTGGTATTTATACATTTAATCAGTCATGCGTCGCCGGTCATAGTCATTGGGTCTCATCCAGTCCAATCTGCGTCGTCGTATCTGGCGGTTGGTTGTCGGTGATGCATAGCGGCAGTGGCCGAAGGAGGGGTTTCCAAATTTTTTCAATTTGGCCGCTGGGGTCGCTATCTTGTCTTTTATTTTGTATAAAAGATCGGTTGATAATATCAAAACTTGATGATGGTGGTTCCGTTACCCACGCTTTTGCATTTGACCTTTGATATAGACGGTTCGAAACTGGATCAAATTCTAAAGTTTCACCATTACCTTGCGATCCCATTGGGTCACAGTAGCTGTTGACCTTTGGGTCTCATTCGTTTAGCGAAGTGGCCAAAGAGCTAATTTGATCTGATAACAAGTCACCATGCATCTCAGAGACTAATAGGAATTTTGAAAGACGGCAATCTTAAATGAGAGTCAAAAACGGTAACATTTCTCTAATTCAACTGACCTCGTACTACTTAGGGAGATAACAATAGTAGCACACGATATTTAATGCACCCTGTACTTATACCTAGCGAACATGAATAAAATACCGAACTCTGTCATAAAAATCAGAAATACTCCCTTGAAGTGTGCTTCCGTAAAGTCCGCAATGGAAGCCGGAGTTTCGAGACTTGGTAGAAATAAATGGCAGTTCACATACTTTTACCCTCGAGAAGTGGAAAAAGAAATAAAGCGCAAATCCAGTTAGCAAGTAGTGCGCTCTTAGAAATTAGGAAGTCGAACTTATATTTAGAAAGCTACCGCTTTCCGAGAGTAAACTTCCAGATTCTTTACGCGAACGTGTTCCCATGTCCGACATCTTAGTTGACCATTCCGGAGACCGAAGTGGCATCCTAATTTGATTTTCTTGTTGGCGCTCCAGATGGAAAGGAAAGACAACTTCCAGCATCACACTCTTTGATCCCCGTGATCGGATTCTTTTTCTAATGCTCCTCCATGGCGATGCGTTGTTTTATGTACGAAGAGGCAAATTTAATTTCGAATACACCGGAGATCCGAGTTTGTATTGGGATTATCTCTGCCTTGAATTTCATTAGGGCAGGGACATTGCGAACTTTTGGCCAATCTTTTTTCTTCGAGGTTGCCCTTTGAATTCGGAATGCAGGGTGTGGATTGGAATCCTATAAATTTGAAAGGTGAAAGTTACGGTAAATAGGAAAGAGCTGAATATTTCAAGACAATTTTGAACTCAAATATACATTACTAAAAACAAAGAAAAGGAAAACAAAATCTCGGTTAGTATGTTCAAAAGAAATTCGGAAACTGAAATAAAATATACTTGTTACTACTGAATTATACCACATTCAGAGCACGATACACTTATAACGGTATGCCGATGCGCATCCAGCAGTCTGGTATGACGTCACGTTGGTGTCAAAATTTAAAATTCTTAAAGTTAAACACAAAAGGGAGTAGCGTTTTCGTATCAATAATTAGTTTCAAAGACCTATTTTGTAATACAACTGAATTGGATATATTATCTATCATGTGTAAAAGTTGATTGAATGTAAATGTTAGTTTCCACTCAATTATTATAAAATAAAATGAACATTTTTATGTTTTCGACAAAAGCGATATTTATTTTCATTCATTTGCTGAAGGAGGTGATGGCAAAATTTTTCTGGTCAAATATGTTATTTCATGTAAGAAGTACCAAAAATTTTAAAACATTATCTGTTAACAATAAAAAAAATCTACGTATATTGTATTTGACTTGATTCTTTTTAAAACATTAATATTATTGTTAATTACTAAACTATTCAAGTGGATCTATATTCTGTTAAAATGTGAACGATGAATTGAGACTTTTGTTGAATTAATATTTCAACAACTACAGGGAGAATTAATCACATATAGAATAAATAAAACTACAACGTCAAATGTGAATTATTTTTTATTTGTTAATTTATAAAGTTATTTTCCAATTTTCTTTGACAGTTAAATAAATTTAATTTACCTACATTTAACATTAATTGCACATTTACTAGGTGCTGTCTCAATCATTAAGAGTTCACTAATAAACTGAGGTTTGATATGTCCAATAAAATTTTCACTAGTATTGTCAACATAAGACTCATTCGGATCAGATTTTTGTAACAATTATTTGACAGTGTCTCGTTGGTTTATCTTATCAATTCTCTTTGAATGGTATAAATCAATTTTTTCCGACAGGTACCAGGAAGTTGTAATTTTAAATTTTGAATATTTTTTGTAAGTTATTGTAATAGTTTTTGCCGCATAGAAACTTCAAAACAATTCTCCTCAAAATGTAAAGAACATATACGGGCTAATGTTTAAAAAACAGTGACAATAAAAAACTATAAGGTTAGCATTTGTATTAAAACAGTAATAGTGAACTCTTTACTTACCATTTTTTAAATTAATTTTATCTTTTGGACAACAAGCATTTATCCATTGTTTTGGCTAAATCCTCATTTTTTGGAAATCCAATATATTTAATGTTCGTAGCTTTAGTATTTCGGTTTTCATTTTTCTTAGTAATATTAATAAAACAAATAATAATAATAATATTATTAGGGTATCGTGTAATGAATGTTTTGACTCCAACGTGACTTATTGCGCACAACCGTTCGAATTTGAGTTGACAAATCGGCATACCCTTATAAGTGTATCGTGATTCAGAGTAAATCTACTTGCGAAAATAAACCTCCTCAGTCAGAGACGCAAATTCAATATGTTCATTTTGAATATCTGCGGTCGATGAATGGACGTACTCAGCATGCTGTCTCTCAGAACGCTGTTATTCTTCAGGTTCATAAATGATTTGCCCAATTTAAGAATTTATTGAATCTACTGATAATCCTGTTTATTGGTCATATCACCACGCTGCTGCGCTACCAACCACCAGATCTAATACTGCAGTGGACTCAAATTAAACAGCGTCAAATTGAGGACTAGTTTTTAATCAACAGGGTCAGTCTCAACAAGGAAACTGATGCATTAGGGTTCTTGATTCTGTGATGATTAAAGTGGTTCCGGAACTAAATGACGAAAATCCAGGTGGTAGGATAGTATTTTGAAAAATGGTTAGGAATAAATGCCAAGAAAGTTCGGTGTTTCCCAAAATGATTTTTTCTCTGATGAGACAAAGTTTAGCACATTGTCGATATTGGAGTATTCAAAATCCTCACTGGATAAGGCAAAGTCAAATTGAGTATCCTATTTAAGACAACGTTGGCTTGGCACAACAGAATAACAGAATAACTAGACGATATTTTTTTAAGAGGAAATTAATTGGGACGAGTTACTGTTTCCATTTAGTTCACAAAAGTGGATCAAAATATGATTGCTTTATCGTCGAGGACGTTCAAACTAGGTGTCTTCTTTGTGGCTCAAACAAAGCAATTCGTATTGCCCGCCATTGTGTAAATTTCTTTGTCTTTGGGCACACAGTACCCACTCTCAATTTTTAGATTTTTGAGGATTTTTGGTTAGGGTGTTGCGATAAATATGAAATACATTAAAGTGTCGTGTCGCGGGACGTACGGACCGAATTAGTCAACGCTACCGGTTTCCCTCTGTAAATGAAGTAAACATGTTTAGATTATGGCTAAATAAAATAATCCAAAGTTAATACGACTGGATATTACCAATGTTTATGGTTCATATAGGATATGTGGAATTCATTTCGAGGAGAAATTTATATCCCACGATACATATAGAGGGCAGAAGCGAGACGCTGTTCCTACTCTTTATCTGCCAGGTTAAATTGTAGTTTTTAAATTTATTTCTCCGCTCGTCTAATGCTATCTTGCAAAAAAAATGTTTACAGGACAAGAAACCAGTGATTGTCCTCTTCCCAGCACCAGCAAGGTACGACCAGAAGTAATTCTTTTAATCTTTAGTACAATATTGGAATGTTGTGAGCAGAAAATACTTTTGTCAATGCATTTTAGTTTTAAATCAGTATTATGATTTTAATAGACCTGTTTAAAATGAAATAATTAATATTGTTTTATTTTTTGCAATGATTTATTATATTTAAAAAAAAATGTTTGCAGAACAAGAAACCAGTGATTGTTCTCTTCCCAGCACCAGCAAGGTACAGCCAGAGGTTCTTTCTATCTAGAGAACACTGTTTAATTGTGGTAAGCAGAAAATAAAAATTAATACTTTGAAATCTAGAGTGTATCTTCTAGCTTGTAGTTGGTTTTCTCTGGTTTGGATATTGACCCTTTTACAATTGAGTCATAGCTTTTTTACTTTTACTAATAATGTCCCTCAGTTTACATCGATCTCTCTATCACATAGAGTACTTGCTGTAAATAGACTGTTTTTACAAAATTTTATTCACAATACAAACAATGATTATTATACTGTTTGATATAATTATTTGGTACTCAGGTATCATCAACTTTAATCAACAACCGAAATATTCTACTATATTGGTAAACTGTACCAAAAAGTTTCCCTACATTCTCTATTTCAGCATTTAAGGTTTTTATTTAAGGTTAGTTTAATGTTTTAAATAATTGCATGTATTCTAGGTGTTTTAAGAATTTATTTTTTAAATTGTATTAATGTATCTATTACTAACATTTTGTATATTTTGAATGTAAAATTTAGAATCTACATATAAATAGGCAAAGACAAAACGATTAGGTACCATTTTCTCCTCTGTCTCTCAACCGATTTTCTTCATTTTTGTTTTGTTTAGTAGCTACTGACGACCTTCAGTGCAGAATGCTAATATTAATTTATAATATTGGTTCATTCATTAAATAAAATATAAGAAAAATTATATAACTGAATGTGCCGCCGCCGCCAGACTCAAAACATTGAGTAATCATATATAGAGGGACCAATTAAAAGCTAAAGTAATCGTTGTATATTATAATTATACAGGGCGATTCTAGATATGTTACAAATCATTTTTTCGTGGGTGGCACATAAGCAGTTGCATACTTAGGCTGTTTAAAATATAGAGTAGAGTGCAATTATAACTAATAAAATAATTATATAGGGAAGCCCATTAGCGTTTGAATTTACAGGGTTCTTAGAACAGAAGGTGCAGTAGAATTACAGTTATACAGGGTGGGGCAAAAAATATTATATATGAGATGCATATACAGGGTGGCGGAAATGGAAATGCAACATTTCGTAACCCATAAGCAGTGGTATACATAGGGAAGATGAAATATAGGGTGAGAGGAATTATAGATGTACAGGATGATGATAAAAAATGTTAGAAAAGGAAATGATTCATAGAGTCGCCCACGAAGAGTTCCATATATATGATGATTGAAATATAGGTCGAAGTAGAATTATAGTTACAGAAGATAGTTAAAAACTTCATAAACAAAAAGAGTAAATACGGTGGCTCATAGGCAGTGGCATATACAGAATGGTTTACCGGGTGGTTCGAAAATGTTAAAAAATATTATGCGTGGTCCATGAGCAGTTGCATGTACAGGGTGGTGGAAATATATAATAAGATGGAATTCTTATAATGAGGATTTTAATAAATGTTATAGAATTGAGTGCAATTATAGCTATAAAGGGAGGTTAGAAAAACTAAATATGTAGGGTATTCAATTAACAAAAATAAAGTCCTATGAATTATATCTGAAAAAAACTTGAAATTCGTTACTTATTTGTAGAAGCGAGATGTAAGACCGACATCTAGGATTTTCGAGGAAACTATGACACAGAGGTTCCGAATCTGGATCCGTTCCGTGTAATTGCTGTTCTCCCTAAAGTCCTAGATTAGAATGTTACGATAAAATTTTCAGGTTACTTAATCTGCCAGAGATATTAACACAATTGGTCGAATTTCGACCACTGGGCGACAGCTAGTTAAATTTAAACCATTCCCCATGCATTAATTAGCTGGTGATGCTGTAACAGATCAATAATTTGGCATGTAATTTATTACCATTTTTTTATAGATTATTGTATTTTCTGGCTGACAATAAAATAAATATTTATATATTGTTTATATTATACCTAACCTGTTAAACATAAAATTATAAATATCAAACAAGTTTCCTGTATTACCGGCCGTTTGGTGTTTAGCCCGGGCATTGGAGGGCGCTCAAAACTCTGTTACTATATATAAAATGGGAGTTGACGCTCTAAGAGTGGATACTTTGTGATATGCCCATAGAGCTATTATATACGTATAGTGAATTAGGTATGGGCGTTATTGTAAGTGGCAGTGTAATAACAGTAGAAAGAGAAAGACAATATCAGGCAGCGCTTGCTATGTCTCTACCCTACCAATAGTAGGCGTCACCACTGACACTGACCAATTAGGAACGACACGCGTATTTTCTCTTTCTTTCTATTGATATTACATGAATTCCGCTACTTCACGTGCTCTACAGTATTAACTTCTTTGGATGTGCCATCTTTAGTTTATAAAATAAATTTAAAATATACTTGTCGACGGGAATCAGACAAAAGCAAACTGTAAGAATTAAAAAATGAAAATTTAAGTGTATTTCAAAATCTAGAATCAGAATTTAAGCATGAAAACACAAACACAATTTTTATTTGACCAGTGAAATTTTATGACGATGTGTACGTAAAATGATATTGGGTGACGCCAGTTATACAAAATGCCGATAATGTCATATCCCGAACAACGATTACTTCACAAATAATTGTCGTATGTCAAGGAGTGCCTTTGTTTTATAATAATTTGGTCAAGTGCGAGTTGGACTCGCATACTTAGGGTTCCGTACCAGCTTCAAGATTCTAATATTCCAGTTTCAGACAAGCAGGGAATGAGAGCATTTTCTTATATTTACTAATTTAGCCCCCAAAAATTAACATTAGAGTTTTATTTTAGTAATAAACTTTCAGAGAAGCCTTTTATAATCAACTGTCTGAGTTTTGCGGCTGTGTAGATTGGAACATAAAGGGCAAAATAGGTCAAGTTTTAAATTATAAATTATTAAATCTGTTATTCAAATTATTTAAAAATACAAATAAAATATATTTTTCAAAATTTAAATAGTGTAGTTTCTAAAGTGGGAATTAAGTCGATGTTTAATATTTTTGTTAATATCTTTTAAACAAATGATTTAAAAACATGATATATTTGTAATTCACATAATGAGCCTTTTATCTGATATATTACGTGATGCTTTTGAAAATTTAACCTTTATTTTCCATTTAATTGTAAAATTTGTCCCTAAAATTACTAATTAATAATTTGCCCCCCAAAATTAATATTAATGTTTTCTCCTAATTTTTCCTGTAAAGTTCGGGTAACGTTCTATATTTCCTTTTATTAAATTTTAGGCTCAGAAGTTTCGGAGATCAGGAGGGGGCGGTCGATTTTTTAGTTTTACCCCCCAGAAGTACCCCTAAAATAATTTTTTTACGATATGTACTACTGATCGGGTCACCAAACTTTATATTGATACCAAATTTCAATCTCTTCCGTCCAGTAGTTTAGGAGAAAAATGCTGTGATGTGACAGAGGCCGAAATCCAGCGTGATATTATAAAGGTATCCATATATTGTATATACGGAACCCTAAAAATGACGTGTGAAAGAATTTTTCCAAAAAGAAATAATAAATTTATTTATTACACTGCTTAAAAACTTACCTGTTTCCAGATTTTATTATTTACATTAATAATTACATAGAAATTGAATTTATCCGTTACTTGAGAACTTCACTGTATATACTTACATGCGTTGGTTAAAGTGATTTAAAATCCCTCAATATCCTCAACCATTATCAAAATGTCAACGTGGGTATCGCTTTGTGGATTAAAACACACATTTCCCATAGCAATATCTTTGCCGTGGACCGTCAAGCCGCCAGGAAAATGAAATATTGACACAGCTTCCGCAACTCGTAATTTTTCAATGAAAATTTTATTCGGTTATCTAGATAGAGCTTACCAGGGCCGAAAGCTGCCGCAGGCTGCATAGTGTGCCGGCGATGGCACAGCGGCAAATAATCAAAAACTCTAATTTATTTATAAGCAATCTCACTCCTCAACTGCCGGAACTCCCTGGTTATACAATATTCCCGTTTCGGCTCGTTCTGCCTCAACATGATAGAGGCTCGGGGCTCAATCCATTTGGCAATTTGCTTGATTGAAGATTTAACGACCAAATGAATGAGGAGATTTCGGAATTATGTTTGTTCGATTAATAAAATGACTACGTTATGAGTATGGAATTATTATTAATGCGTCGTTATAATATTTTAAAGGTTTGAGGTTTGTTGGAGAGTTGCCTAACTAGTTTTATATACTGAAGGATAGAGTATGCCACTAACACAAAAAAACTAAGTGAACAGGTAATTAATTTGTACAGAATAAAACCTCATTGGTTAGGTAAATCAAAATAATATCACCTTATTTATCCTACTAATACTCTTATGCTTGTGTCTCATACGTCCGTTGTCTGCAAAAGGTGACCACCCACGTAGGATGTATTCATTTTATTCCCTTAACTACAGACACAGTTTGCGAGGATGAGAGATATTATCGAACAATTGTACCTTTTTTACTTTCGTTGGGTATTAATATTATTTGTTCAGGTATTTTTCGTTCCGTCAGTACTATACGCCAAAGGTCGGTAAATAAAAATCTTCAAATGCCGAAAGGAAGAAAGCATACCCAATAGTTTAGTCATTGGAGGTTTTTAGGTGATATAACCTAACCTAACAACAGATAAAATTTTCAACGTTGGTGGTCTTCTTCGCGGACGACAAACTTCTGAGACACCAGCATTACACTCCTTAGGCGTCCACATCCTTGCCCCTGGCATAAAAAAAATGTATTGCCCGGCAATAAAACTTTTTTATCACGCGGCAGAAAATTGTAGCAATAATTGACTCACTCTGTACTCTCCCAAAAATAAACTTTTAATAAAAACTTTATTGTCGTTAGCTAGCACCATTTTCGCAACCGTCATTATTTCTAAAAAAACAACCAAGCGAAATTTCTTATTACGCTAATTATTTTTGCAAAATTAGAGAAATTAACCGCTATAATATTGAAACACCTACATTTAAAATTAGTCAGATTTGAGATAAGTCTGCCATTTTGTTTTTAAAACTTAATTTAAAAATATAAAGTCATCAGGCTACCGCCATCAATTTTCTCTTATACAAGCCTTATTTAATTAAAATCGGTCCAAAAATTAAGAAATTATAACAGTTAAATAAATTACGTTTTTTCTGGACATTATATTTGAATTTAACCAAAACATAAATTAGTTCGTGTTACAATTTGAGTTATACAGCCATACCGCATTTTTAGTACTATAAGCATTTGTTATCAAGCAATTAATTGAAAGCAGTAAATTTATTAAATGTATTACTATTAGCAAAATTACACATTTATTTTGAATATTAACCAATCATTTGGTGACTACATTAGAACTATATGGTCAACATCAACCTTGCAAGAAATCTAGTAACATTTTCAAGTTTCATTATTATACAGGGTGTAAATAAATAAATGCTAAAAATTTCAATATGTGCTTCCTCGAGTCATTTAATGACGAATAGTTCCTTCAGTTTTCTGCTTCGGACTACTAAAGCTTTCGAGATATTTAGTTCATATTTGGATCATTAATGCCTCTATGAAGTCTTCATAATAACATCACTGCCCCTACAATTATTTTTCAGTACGTCCCTGGCAAATGACAAAAATTGCAAATCAGTCTCTTATGAACCTGCAATCTTCTTTAGTTCTTACCTTATTTTTGTATTTGTCATTGTCTTTGTGTAAAAAATGGTCAGTTTCACGTGCACCGTAAAAATAATTAATCTTTCTGTGTTGCAATGTGCTATTTTTATTTCAGAAGCACTAAAAAAAAGTTTTCCTAACTCTAGACCTCGACACATAGATCTTCATATTCGGTTGAAAATCCCAGGAGAATCTTCAATAACTCTACAAGGAACAATAATGCGGTCTCTTAAGTCTTATATACCTTGAACAGGAATTCCACTATAACCCAACGTTTTTAAATGTCCCCGAGTTCAAAAGTTTATCGGATTCTCGCACTGACACCTAAAGGAATCGGTATGTATCTCCATTTAATGTAGGGGGAACGAAATGTGGACAAATTAGGTGATCTCCAGTAGTTCCAATCCACACGTTTTAAGAAAGCAGTTCCTGATGGTAAGTGTTGCGTTCCCAAAATTTGTTTAGTGTATTGTTTAAATTTGACTGAATTACTTCAATGATTTTTAAATTACTGCACATTTTCCAAAACCTCCCGTCGCGCTAATGCTAATTTTAAGTGTTTTTTCGTTTAAAATAAAGACAGTATTCGTGATTCGTGTATTGTCTTCCGGGCTATTCGGACGCTTTTGATTCCGTCGTAAGACGGCCGCTTTTGTTGTTATTGTGTTACGATTTCGCGAGTTATAGTCCCATTCGTAACAACCGCTAAACCGCTTTCATTTGTTTCTTTTGTGTTAACAAAAGCTCATCATTTGTTTGTTAAACCCGCATTTTTTGTTTGCTCAATAAATGAACATTACGTCGCTATTTTTTGTATAACGTGTTGTCCAGACGAAGCTCTAAAACAGTTCTTGCCGCTGCTGGGCTTGCCTCTAAAGAAAGAAGAACCAAGAAAACACCACCTGCAGGGCTTCGACTTAAAAGGTCAGTGATTAACTTTTATTTGGTGATTTCATTTACGCGACGGCACGTGTTTTTATTGATTGTCCTGCGTCACTTACATACTTGCATTGAACCAGCATTGAACTGAAACCGCAACACCTAATTCATACATTTTTTTGGATATTACATGTAATGTGCCATCGAAGACATTACAGTGAGCTTCCACGATAGCATGAATAGTTTCTTCCGCCCATATGTGATTGAGGTGGTTATTAATGATGGTTTTACTTGAAATACTTGCCTCGTTTGTGAATTAAACATGCTGAAAATTCTGAGTGGTGTCTAATCATATCAACCATCCAAAACGAAAATGCGAGATGGTTAAAAAAAATCACGAGAGAACAGTGCCTGGACTCATTGTACGTGATGTAGATATAACAGCTATTCATTTAAGATAAGAAATGCCGTCATATGATCAACATGTAGCTGTAAAGCATTTTTTCTAGTGGTAGTATTGGGTTGCTCGTCAATTAAATTAGGTACAGTTTCTTATAATTCTGGTGTTCTAATATCAAGGTGGCGACAACATTCATGTTTTCCAGGTTTGAAGCTACCTGTTTCTCTTAGTCGTTGATGAAGCCATCCAAACAAAGTGTGATGAAGGGCTACACTTTGAGGATACATTACAGCATATTTTCTGGACGCTTCTATGGAATTACAATTAGAGAGACCATAGAAGAAAAGCATGACAGCCAATTCTGTCTTTGAATAAACAGATCGTTTGTTTCTACGGTAAACATGATATTGATCATTATTTTACACCAAAACAGTGGCAGATACGAAAAAAACGCCAGATATGAAAAGATTGCAAATCCATAAGAGATTCATGGACAACTTTTGTCAGTTCCCAGACAAAGTATCACCCTGTAGATTTTCATGACCGTTTCTGTGATCTTGTTGTGAAGACTTCATAGAGGCATTAAGGCTCTACAATTGAACTAAATATCTCAAAAACTTTAGTAGTCAAAAAAAAACTGAAAAATCTAAAGATTTCAACACTTTGTACATCGATCATGAAGCGTTTTTGGACATATGTTCATAGGAACATTTCGTCATAAAGTGACTCGAGGCAGCACATTTCGAAATTTTTGGCTCTTATTCATTTGCACTCTATACAAGAAATAGTAGAAGGATAAGTGTAGTATCTTGAGGACTCCAATATTAATATATTCACTTTCAGAATTTTAGAAATGAAATTTGACTATACAGTGATGGGCAAATGTGTGGAACCAAGCAAATATCTCTGGAATTATTAGAGATATCAAAATGAAATTTGGAAGGTGGATACTGCAGTAGATTGCCTATTTGTTTCCAAATTTTTTTACAATTTTAACTTCCTGTTTTAAACTAAAACTAAAATACTATACAGGGTGTTCCATTGCAAATTTTAAAATCGACATTACTTCCGGTACAACAGGAAGTTCAAAATTGTAAAAAAATTTGGAAACAAATACGCAATCTACTGCAGTATCCACCTTCCAAATTTCATTTTGAATCTCTAATATTTCCAGAGATATTTGCTTGGTTCCACAAATTTGCCCATCACTGTATAATGTTTTCAGTTGAAAAAAAATATAAGTATTTCAAATTTTAGTTGTATATCGGATCTCGAAAGTTACAGTTTTCATAAACTATCATGTCTGTATTACCCAAAGTTTTCACACAAGCACGCACACATTTTTTATTCCAATTACTACGATGCCAATCATATGTAAATTTCATTACCTCCCAATTTTGGTGTCCTTGTTTTTCTTTTAACGTCCTCATATTAAGTAAGATGTATATTCGATGAGCGAGACGTACATGCCGATGGCAATAATTCAATTTTCAACGGATAAAATGTGTCTCATTTACATTTAACTGGCATACTCAAACGCCAATTTTTATTTGTCTCGATATAGAGCATGTCAAAAAGAGAGAATGTTAGCATAATGCGTGAAAGATAGGGCGGAAAATTCGGGTAGACGATGGCAAGTTGGCAGATTTGTTCCGCACAGCATATAATGGGACGAAAATTGTTATTGGGGAAGTGCGGTTTTTATGCGGTACAGGCACGAAACATGAAACACCGAAAATACAAAAAAGAGGATTTATTTATAGAATTTTATATATAAATAAAAAATTTCATAAGGATTCTTGAGAGAGTAATGTATATGTAGTAACAAGAAATCGGAACACGCTGAAGGAGATGTTTAAATTTAATATAGTTTTGTTAAAACATAGATACTGTTGTAGGGTGTAAATTATTAAAATTTGAATAATTAACTTTATTAATAATGTGTTTCTCCCACGGTTCTCTTTACACTCACCAACACGTCTGGCATGTATTGAATAAGGTGGTTTCTTTTCTCTTGAGAAATACTATCCCAAGCTAGCTGTATTTGATGTCTTAGAACCTCCGTATAGAGCCTGGGGTAAATTTCCGAGCCTTCTACCCATCTTATCCATGTTCTGTGGGCGGAAGGTCGCGGAATCTGGCGGCTATAGCAACAGATTCACATGGGTTTCTTAAAAGAAGTTTGGACTAAGTTAAGAGAGTAGATATGGGTCCACTATTTATTGAAGATAAGGCTGCGCTGCAATGTTGTCTCGTGCCAAGACTAAAGGAGACCTACTTCTGTAACGGAAATTTCTCATGACACTTTTGGAAATTAATTAAAACAATTATTAGCACAACATCATCATAAACCATTGTAGGTACCCATTAAATTCAGCAGGTCTACAAAAATTATCACTTACACCAAATAGTTGAAGTAGCAAAACAATCGTCTGATGACACACGTCGATAATTGATGTCAATAGCGAACCAACAGTTGACAGTTCAAAAGTAGCATAGTAATGATTAGATGTACTTAGCATAGTGTAACCAAGTCATCAGTAGAAATAAACAGATAGTCTTTACAAATAATATTATTGGTCGAGGCCGCTGCCTGCAACATTATAATATCACATGGGGATCCTGAACCGTAAATATTGACCAATCTTCACACTTCCATGTGCAATAGCAACCCATACCATAACGCCTACAATTCGGTGTACATGTCGCTTATTATCTAATTGAGGTTGATGTATTTCTCCACGGGTCGTCAGCTCTTCTTCGGCAATCCTGTCCACCAAAGCAGAATTCAATGTTGTCGTTCTCTGCACCACGCTAGGATGGTAGTCATAGGCGCCGACGCTCAGAGATCAGAGGTAGCACAAAATGGGGTCGATAATACGGAGGTAAACCATGTAGACACTTACAAGATGAGCTTGTTCTCCTAACCACTCACCAGGCAACTTTTGAGTTGTTGAAAACCTGTCTCTAAAGGCCATAATTCTTGAACTTCATTTGTAGCCCTTCGACGTCCGGTCTTCTCGGATTTTGGGTATTTACAAATCACGCTTGACAACATCTATAACAGTGTTGGTTTTCTGTTCGTGCTGTTATCGATTTCTCAAAATGAAAAAGAAGCCTCCTGTAAACCGAAAATTCGACCATATTAAATTACTAAACATAGATTTTGATTTCCATTCGTGTGTTTCTTGTAAAATTTAAAAAATGCAAAAACGACTACTATATTAATTGAAAGAAAATTTACCTGAAAAAAACATTTACCAAACTTTACCAAATTTTAATCACCTTCTCCTTACTATAGCATCTATGTTTTCCCAAAACATAGACGCTATAGTACTGGGTGTATTGATTTCCTTGTCAGTGAGTATAACTACTTAGTTACTTGGTTTGGATAGTAACTGTGTGTATGAAATGTATTAAGGAATTTGTTTTCTATTTATTAAAATAGTTGTCTTCTAAACGTTGTTTGTGGCATATTCTTGATTACTTTTATGTTTTTTTGGGCAATAACACCACAATAGAAATAAAACGACGTATATTGCAGGAATACCAAACGTTTCAAAGTCTATTCTGACTTCGTTGACAATGTTCTTAATTAGATCCTACAGCTTTTCTGGGAATTGTTGTGTGTATCGTTTTTGTTTGTGCTCTCTTCCTAAAGCTTTTCTAGAAGCTGCAAGTATTATTCAATTGTCCCTACAGTTCTAATGGATACTCTTCATTATTCAAGTCTAGTTTCTGGACTGCTACATTCAGACAAACAGGAAATGTGTTCATTTTCTTATATTTACCCTAATATATTTTAAAGGAAGCGTTTTAAATTTATAAAAAATATACACTTAAATTGTCCACACATAGACTTTTTATTTTATCTGCTTCAGGATTCGCTTGAGTTTTATAAGAATAAATATGTATTTAATTTTCTAATTTTTTTATTTAACTAATAAACTTTCAGGGAAGCCTTTTTTAATCTACTGTCTGAAATTTGAGGCTCTGTATATTGGAAGATATAGGACAAAATAGGTCAAGTTTTAAATTATAAACTATTAAATCTGTTATTCAAATTGTTTAAAAATACAAATTAAATATATTATTCACAAATTAAATAGTGTAGTATCTTAAGTGGGAATTAAGTCGATGTTTAATATTTTTGTTAATATCTTTATAAAAAATCATTTAAAAATATGATATATTTGTAATTCACATAATGAGCCTTTTATCTGATATAATGCGTTTGAAAATTGAATTTTTATTTTCCATTTAATTGTATAATTTGTTCCTGAAATTACTATGGGGGTTTTCTAATAATTTTTCTTAAAAATTTTAAATGAACCACAGTACCCCTAATTATTTTCGAAATTTTAGGTAGTATGGTTTTGGAAATAATGCGAGAAATGAGAATTTTTTATAACTTTATGATAATATCTTGTAAAGAATTAATTTTCAAAATATGAAAAATATATTATTGTATTCCTCATAATAAACCCTTTCATTGTTGTATTGCATGATGCGTTAATAAAATATTTTTTTATTTTCCGTTTAATTGTAAAATTTGGCCCCCAATATTAATATTGGGGTTTTCTTCGTATTTTTCCTGTAAAGAAAAAAATGTAGATCTTAAAGTATGGGGAATAAAAGGGGGAATTGGTATTTTTTTAAATATTTATTTAATATATTTTAAAATATTTATTTAAGAAGAATTAAAAACATATATTAATATTCGTCATAGTTAGCCCTTTGATTTGATATATTACTTGATCCGTTAGAAACAATTATAATTTTTTATTCTGGGTTTAATTCTATAATTTGCCCCCCCAAAAAACAAGGGGTTTCTCCTTATTTTTCCAGTAAAGTTTAAGTGAGGCGCAATACCTTTATTTTTTTTTAATTTTACAGCTTATGGTTTTGGTGATGGGTATTTTTTAAATATTTTTGTTAATATCTTTGAAGTAATTTATTTCAAAAATATGGAAAAAATATATTTCTCTTCCTCATAATGAACCGTTTTATTTGATATATAACATGATGCGTTAGAAACAATTTTAATTTTATATTTTCCATTTAATTCTGTTATTTGCCCCCCAAAATTAAAAGTAGAGGTTTCTCCTTATTTTTCCAGTAAACTTCAGGTCAGACCCTATACCTCCAATTTTTTTCAAAACTTTACGTTTTATAGTTTCAGAGATAACGGGGGAAATGGTTAAATTTTGGTATATTTTTGTTAATACCCTTTTGACAATTTTTTTTTAAATGTGAAAAAAATATATTTCTGTTCCTCAGAATGGGACCTTTCATGATGCGTTTGAAAAACTTTTTATTTTTAAATTTTCATTTAATTCTATAATTTGCCCCCCAAAATTAATATTAATGGTGTCTCCTTATTTGTCCTGTAAAGTTCGAGCAACGATCTATATTTTCTGTTTTTTCAATATTTTAGGCTCAGTAGTTTCGGAGACCAGGGGGCAACGTTCGATTTTTTTAGTTTTTCCCCTAGAAGTAGCCCCAAAATCAAAATTTCTTCGTTTGCGATATGTACTCCTTATCGGGTCACCAAACTATACATTGATACTAAATTTCAACCTCTTCCGTCCAGTAGTTTAGGAGAAATTTGCTGTGTTGTGACAGAGGCAGAAATCCGGAGTGATATTATAAGGGCATCCGTATATTGTATATACGGAACACTAAAAATGGTTACAGAAACGAAATCCTTATATTGTATGGAATATTTCCAGCATACATGTACAATTAACAACTATATTAATACAAAATAAGCTGACTTACCTGAAAGGAAACGAGTCTAGTATAATGTATATTTCCAATACATTATACATTAAGCACATAAGTCACTGCCTGATTCATTGTTGAAATATCGAACTGTATTGCTCCAGAGTCGAGGCGAATCTTTGTTGTCGGTCCATCCAACGACGTAGATATGAGTTTCTTTAACAAACATGTATAGTTTAGGGGGAAAAGTAAATAAAGGATATGGTTCAGCATTCAATTCAAATAAATGAACAAAATAGTATAGTAAGTCTAATGCACTGACTATCAAACATATATAACCCGCAAATAAATTAACAAATTTCGTTAAATAAAAAATGAAGACGAAGCACTTACTTTTGCTATATATTATGTGGGTAATGAACATATAATGACTCATTGTACATTCTTTATATTGTAATTATTTATTATACAAATTTTCATTTCTGTCGTGTAGTTATAGGCACACAAAGTTTTGTTAAAATTTTTACCGTTACAGCGGTTTTAGGCTACTAAATTATCTTTCATGTCTCGACCTGCCCCAACACAATAAAAACTAATTACCTTTATTACCAGCGTCCAAATACTGGCTCTAACCATATACGCGGCAATGTTGTGCCGTCTCTCATCTCCTGAGTTATTTGTTGTCTCTTCCCGGTTTTGGACGCGCTCCATCCTCCTTCCTCTAACGATACGTTACATCATCGTATCTGAACTCCTGAAAACGGTAACAGTACGGCGAGCAATGATAATTTCACCAAATGGCGAGCCTGCCGTAGCAGATAAATGTTATTTATTATTATTATGTAAAGCCGCACTAGCTCGCTGAGTTAGTTCCGTATAAAGCAGTTCGATCGGAGGGCCTATTTCGATTGATGGGATGTGAAATTGTGATAACGTGTACCGATTTGATTTACGAATTCTCTATTCATATGAGACGCCTTTGGATTTTCATGATAACCGCAATAACGTGTTCGACAAATGTTGGCAAAACCGTCACAACGTTTCATAAAGCGATATTTATCGCATTCGCTTCTATAGTTTTTTGCAGATATTAATCAGAATGAATGCTCTTTTGTTTTTTATTGTGATCATAATAGGCAATCAGAAATCCAGACAAATCTATGAATAACTATGAGAGCATGTTTACACTCTCCAAATCAGGGTCTTCAGTGTCTGAAGGTTGCACACAATATCATTTATTGTAACCGCTACTCATATTAACCCAGGAATAAAAATTGGTATAAAAAGAGCCTTTGAATTATGTTTAGCCAAAACTACTCCTTTTTGACAACAGAGTTTAATTTGAAGACGCGAGATGTAAAGATCGACATCTAGGATTTTCGGGGAAACTAGCACATAGAGGTTCCGAATCTGGAGCCATTCCATGTAATTGCTGTTACCCGTAATTCATAGGTTAGAATGTCACGATGAAATTTTCAGGTTAACTTCAACTGTCAGAGACATTGAATACTCTCTTCGAGGTGTCATTCTTTTGTACGCAAGACAATATATATAATATATATTGTTTCTTGTTAGGGAACCTTCATCAGTTGCGCTTCCTACAATTGAATGTTCTCTCGAACACTTCTTTATGTATTTGATACATTTCGTTAAAGATGAAGCGCGATATGTAAAGACCGACATCTAGGATTTTCGGGAAAACTAGCACATAGAGGTCCGGAATCTGGAGTCGTTCCATGTAATTGATGTTATCCGTAATTCCTACATAAGAATGAAACCTCGAAGAGAGTATTCAATATCTCTGACAGGTAAAGTTAACCTGATAATTCCATCGTGACATTCTAACCTAGGAATTACATGTGCTAGTTTCCCCGAAAATACTAGATGTCCGTCTTTACATCTCGCGTCTTCAAATTTAAAGAAATCTATTAAATACATAAAGAAGTGATGACAGTTTCAGTCTTTACTTGATGAAAATTCATTTTAATATTATATTAAAATAAATACACTGATGTAAATTTCACTTAAATTTATTTACTATTAACAATTGTTTCACCAGGTTAGGTTAGCTTCTTCAGAATACAACGTAAGACTAACAGTTAAATGCCTTAAACTATTACAAAAAACTATGGTGATGCAATTACAGAGGTTTTTAGAGGATTATTGAATCAGGTAGGAGGGAGTTATCACATTAAGAAAGTACAATATTATAATTAGGTTTTTAAAAATAGATAAATTATGGCTGTAATGACTTTATATACTTCTATTGAAAAGATTAAGTAATGGGGATGAACTGGTTTCGGGTTGATCATTCAAAAGGTATGGTGAATTTTTATTTTGGTTAATTTCTAATGACTCTAAAAGATATAATTTTTTACTTTTATGTTGTAAATGTAATACTTCGAACGTATTCTGAGGTACATGATTTTCATTCAATAAATGGTCGGCAAAAGTTGACTTATTATAATTGTGACACTCAAAAGCTTTGGTATGTTCGTCCCATCTTGTCTTGACTGATCTTCCCGTATGACCGAGGTAGAAACTAGGGCAACTACCACATGTCAACCTTTAGACACCCGAGTTGTTATTATCTTTATTGTTTCTTATATGTTCTTTCTTTATTGTTTTTTATATGTTTTCCTAAGTTGTTATCTGTTTTAAAAGCTGTATGAATGTTTCTATTTAATAAAAATTGGGCATTTTATTCTGTGTAGTTCTGTACCAATGTGAGTTTTTGATAGTGGGATGGTAACCAATCTGTGCAACATACTATGGTATGCTGGAAGTTTGTGTTGGTAAGGATGGTGTGAACTATTGTGGATTGTAAGGTCCGTATGTGACTGTTTATGATAAATGTAAAAGGTATGTTTGTTGTTATGTCTATTAATGGTTAAGTCAAGGAAATTTAATGTATTGTCTGCCTCAGTTTCTAGGGTGAATTTTATGTTAGGATTGATTGATTGATAGTTATGGAGTAACTAACTGTAATTGTCTGTAAGTACCAGTAAAACTAGCAAAAAAGTTGTCAACATATCAATACCAATATAGGATTTTACTGTTCAGATTGTGTTTAAAAATGAGTGATTCTATGTTGTTCATAAATATTTCTGCCAAAAGAGGGCTTAATGGGTTACCCATAATTAAACCTTGTTTACAAGTGTGAATGTTATTGTTGAATTGAAAATAATTTTGGCTAAGGCAAAGTGTAAGAAATTGATTATTTCGTTTTTTATAATTGGGTTGGTATTGTTTGTTTCTAATAAGTTCATGATCAGGGTAGTACATTCGTCTGGTGGAATGCTGGGAAAAAGATTGACTACATCGAATGATAATAGTATGCAGTTATTAGGTAGAGTTAGTTTTTGAATTCTTGTCACTAAGTCAAGGGAATTTTTTATGCTATGTGTGTGAGTGAATTTGTAGTATTGCTTTAACATGTCAAGGAGTGCTTTGGAAATTTTCGAAGAAGGAGCTGAGAAATAGGAAATAATAGGTCTGATAGGGTGATTATCTTTATGGAGTTTAATTAGTGAATAAAAACAAGGGGGATATGGATTCATTACTGTTAAGGTTTTTTTTTAAATTCATTAAATAAAAAAATTATTTCTATAAGGGTATTTTTAACTTGAAGTTGAAATTTGGAGGTGGGATCTTTGGGTAACAATAGGATAATTGGAAAAATTCGTTGGTTTTGTTAATGTAGTTAGTTTTATCTAAGGCAACAATACTGTTTCCTTTGTCTGCGTTAGTAAATGTTAAATCATTGTCTTTAATTTTGTTTTAGATCGAGTTTAATGTAGAGAGTTCAGGGTTGTTGATAGTTTTATTAAATGAGGGGCGGATTAGATTTGACGCGATATGTTTGTCAGTTATGCTGTTGGTTTTGTTAAGTAAAGCAAGTTCTGTTTCTACCCCTAAAGTTCTAAATTGTTAAGTGAAATTTTACTTAGGAGATTGTGTTTGAAACCTTTGTTTAATAAAAAAATTATATCTTTTAGAGTCATTAGAAATTAACAAAAACAAAAATTCACCATACCTCTTGAATGATCAAACCGAAACCAAGCCATCCCCATTACTTAATCTTTCAATATAATTATATAAACTCATTACAGCCATAATTTATCCATTGTTAAAAACCCAATAATATCCAATAATCCTCTAAATACCTCTGTAATTGCATCACCATAGTTTTTTGTAATAGTTTAAGGCATTTAACTGTTAGTCTTACGTTGTATTCTGAAGAAGCCAGTAACCTGGTGAAACAAATGAATGACATCTCGAAGAGAGTAAACAAAGTTTAAGTTTTTAGCAGTTAGCAGAAATGTTCTTTTTCCGTTTAGAAGAAAGAATTTAATCTAATCTTGATAAAAATCACATTACTTGCGGGAATAGATATGTAGATAACATACTAACATATTTTAAAGGTACCACTAGGAATTTAAAAACTTTATAACCCTTTTAAATAATATTTATTCAAATATGAAGTTTACTTTAGAAACTGAAATAAATACTTTTCTTATACCTAACTTTCACAAATAAAGATAACAATATTATCTTTAATATTTTTGTCGCGGATTCCACTATTCCAGATCCTTTGTTTAGTCTCATTTCTCATCATTAAGCAGCATATATATATCTATGATACATAGAGCCTTACATTTCCATTGTCAAAAAATTATTTATTGTCTATAAGTAATGTTATCAAATCAGTGGTCTATGATAACGAATATAATAGAAAAATAATAAACTTATATTTTAGAAAGGACAATAAACCTATTGCTTACTCCTAATGGAAAAACTGTAGTCGTATATAGGAAACCTGCTAAGAACATAATAAATTTCATATAAGTATAACATAATAAATTTCATATAAGTATAAACTGCAGAAACTTCAAAACCAGTTAAGCTTACGTTCATTTAGATTACACAAATCTAATTCAACTTTTTCTAAACATTGTTTATAGAGAGGACATATATTTCCTAATTTACATGAAGCAAATAAATAACATTTTAAATTAATTACTACAATTTGTAAAAGTTTATAAATATTAAGGAATTCAACGAACCGTCTAATTCTAATTTTATTTTTAATGATCATAGGAATATTTTATATGACTTTTTCAAATAACCAATTTTTGTCTTACGCTATATATCCGTAATCTAGAAACGCATAATTCTTTTGTCCTTTATAAATTCAAATATTGTTTGAAATTGCATGCCTAATGCCAAAATTAGTAACTTTTTAATAATATAATTGATATTATTATAAACTAATTAATTGTATTCATAACAATATAATTTAGTTGCGTCAAAAAAAAAGAAGAACGATGCATAGGGGTTTGACCTATGAGGGGTTCCTCAGGGATAAACACTAGGACCTTTGTTATTTTACATTTCATAGCTGACTCACATTGTAGACTAGAAATTTTTATTGAGAAGAATTGTTCTAAAGATTGCTATTTTCTGCAGGATATCGAAATATTCTTAGTTATTGATGCTTGAAAATAAGAATAAGAAAATTTTGAATATATCCAAGTGTAAAATATTTTTGGAAAGTCGAAATCCATCATTGATTTAACGTGACAACATAATTTGAGACTCTTACTCAGTAAAATCTGTAATTTTGCTATGTTAACATGAGTTTTACAAAAGTCTGATATTCTGTTTTTTTATCAAAGGCATGTTTAGTTCCTATTTTTCTTCATAAAAAACTGCTAATCAGAATATAACTTGTTTAGCAGTTTCCTCTACAGTACAATCTTCGCATTCTTCGGATTCAGTCATACCAATTCTATTCAAGTAATTTTTGACAATGCGGTGTCAAGGTCATTTTGGCGTAACTCTTTCCCAATATCGATTAAAAACTGGTAGTTCTTAGGTTTGTTGTTAAGGTCAACTTAAGATCATGTTTGGCCATCCCATATATCGCCCATAAATCCCGGCTGAAAAATGAGCGTGCAAAAATCCAATTGACTTTTGTCTTTATAACGGTCATTTCCAAGGTCAGGGTGAAAGTGATTTTTCACGTAAAATTTTGAGCTCTTTCCGAATCTGGAATCATAAATGTGGGTTCTCATTTGAAAAAATGCATTTGATCTTGGTATAGGACAAGCACATGATCACTGTTAGATAACTAGAGGAAAATGCAAAACATTTGTATCTAACATTTTTCATAAAATCCATTCCCGAAGAGTTATTCAATAGTTGCATACTTTTTGACCAGTATTTCACAATTTTCTGAGAGCTTATATATACTACATTAATTCTGAATTTTTCTACCTTTCAAAAAATCTACCTCAAGTTGATCTAGCAACATTTTTATTTTGCATTCAGCATACAATTTCTTTTAATGGTATTCGTGGGAAATAACACCACATTAGGGAAATTGTTAGTACTATTGACAAATTACTAAAAATATATAACAATAAATATTCATAAAATAAAATAAAATAAAAATTACTAATAAAATTCCTTACTAGTTTGACTGTTAAATTAATGAATTACCAAATTATTTACCTTACTATAATTGTTACTTGGGGGCCGTTAAGTATCATGCTAGCAGATTTATTACAAATATTTAACCCCCGTCTCCCTTGTCAGCAAAAGTAAGCCAAGCTCTTACCAAATTTTGGAAATAAGAAAATAGATTTAGGATACGGAACTTTAAAGCACATATTCATTTAAACAAACTTTACTGATATTGAAATGGTATTGAAGATAGTGTACGGTAGAAATGTTATAATTTTAAGTAATATAACGAACAAAACAATCTTAAATTTCTGGTGTACATATTAATTCCGATTAACCCCCTCCCCCTATAGTGCTTACGTAATCTTAAACGACCTCTTAAATTAATTACACACTAACAAACTATTGTTAATATTCTCAAATTTTAATAATCTCTGAACACTAGACTCTTTTTTACTTTCAAAATTTTAATAATCTCTATGATTGAGAAAATATTGAACATTTTTGCTGCAGCTGTAGCTCATATTTTAAACTTTGAGCTTGGTCTTAAAATCTTTGGCTTCTGTACTTTTTACTTTTTGTTCATGGAACAGTAAATTTATTTAGCTCAATAAAAACAGAAGCAGGATAAACGAAATGACTTCAGAACACAGCTCTGGCTCCAGGATTTTTTTAACCAAATCAACTGGAAATTAGTTGGTTCAGTAAAGTACATCCCAGGTAGCTGAAGGAGTCGTTGACAATTATAATACAGATCCGTGGTCTGTAGAATGAGCGCCTTAATTTTTCTCTAAAAGAGAGAAATTGATTAGTCAACATTGTTTTATTAATGGGCTTGACCAGACTCCCTATAATATTTTTCCAAAGCTTCTCTTCTTAGATAAAATACCTATCGACCCTTACTGTAACACCCTGTATATGGCCGATGTTCATTCAAACATTGCAATTTTGCTAAATGGAGACCAAACAATTTGAAACTTCGGAACCCTACCTTTGATTCCTTCTTCGTTTGCCCTTTGATTGCAACTGTACATTCCGTATATTCAATTCAGGGAAATCCCTAACTAGTTTTCCCGAAGTTACGCAGCAACATTAATGAGTGTATTGAAAGTGAAATGTTTGTTGAATACGTTATAATGAGAATTTCATTAAAACTTCTCCGCAAACGTACACGTGTGGCGACCGCAATTCGACCATTCGCAATCTGTTTCCTCTTTGATAAAATAATGTTTCGCCAAAGTCCCCATATTTGCTTTGTAAGACCGCTCTGGTTGATAAAGGAAGCATAGATTATGAACGAAACTTATTGCAATTATATAATCGAAGTAATGAATGTTTCATTATTAATAGAAGGACAAATTTTGGTGATGTTGAAATAATTCACTAATTGCTTGTTTGTCATCATTTAAAGTGAAGCATAAGTTTATGTAACAAATTTTAAGTAATAAATGGTAAAGTAAATTGAAATAGGGCTAGCTCAGAACGGAACCCCTCAAATTTCAAAAATTTCATAAAATATGGGAGCAGATTTCAGAAATATTAAACAGAATTTTTAAAAGTACTCTGTATAGTCAAGATGGATTCATTTGGCTTATATAAATATTTTTTAAGTTATACAGGATAAGACATTACTTTGCTTCACCTTCTATTAGAAGCATATTAAAAAATCCTATCTCAGTGTCCAGTTAAGCAAATTAACTCGGATAGAAAACTCTAAAATTATTATCCTTCAATCCGGAAGTAGAAACGATGGACCAACTAGAGTTCCATAGGGGATTTTCCTGTAAAAACTAAATTTTTCAAACAATAAAAGTGTAGGTGCTGCGACTATACTGCCATGTTAATAAAACGATTGGTAACCATCGATTTTATCAACAATTTTTTTGGCAGGAAGCTAGTACTGGGTCTGAGGGTTGAAACCTATATGAACATGTAAGAAAAATTATTAATTGTAAATGATTTTTTATTAAAAAAAAAATAAAAATTTATCATAAAATGACCAAAAACAATTACCATTATTCCTGCTGGGGACATTTCTGGAAAATTGGACATAATGTAATCTACTTCAATAAATGTTTATGTACTAATAGTAAATTAAAGTTAGTGTAATTTTAATCAATCGCAGTAATACTCCAATACACACAATCAACAGACCTATCAAAAAATAATTTACTTTGACAAAAAAATAAAAAACCGAATCATAATAAAAACACGTCCTACTGGAAAGGAATGACATCGAATCATAGGTCTCAATATACATGGTGTTTATAAGCTAAGAAAAGGACAGAAAATGTTCTCTCCTTTCAATTCAGAGAGAAATTCAATTGTAAGCTTTCTAAGATATAGGATTCGTCTTTTAAAATTTAAATATTACAGTTTGCTATATTCAAGAAAGTGCCTCAAATTAAAAGGCAATAATCAGAAAAGTAAAAGTACTAATGTATATTTTTATAATACTCTTCTATAGGTTTTTAATATTAAAACACTTTATGGGTTGTAAGTGGACTTTTTTATGTGTATGTGAAATCGCATGATTCCGAAAATTTTGATGATTTGTAAGTATTTATGCAATACTTTGCCTTAATTTTAATAGAAGTGAAATTTACTTGTATATATGAAATTACTGTAAGACTATCCTGCCTCTTTGCAAATTGGTTTTTATTACCGTTTTTAATATTAGCAAAATGGCGTGACTCAACAAATTGTCACAATTTTCACATATTTTCTTACACATTTTTGTACAGTTTGTAGTATGAAAGTTCCGCCTTACCATCCTGACACTTCGAATTATGTATATTTGCAATACATATTTTATGTTTGGGTTTATTTTATGACTCAGAAAATCACAGCATCAGGCTGAAAATTTTCCAAGCGAAAATTCGTTTATTTCCTAGGAGACGCTAATTTTAAAGTCATTTTGATATAAAAATGTTTGATTACTTTATTTGGCAATCATTCAAAGCTATTAATTGTTCTTATCATATATCGGTTTCAACCCTTAGATCCATTACTACCCTCCTGACAAAAAAATGGTAACCTATCGTTTTATTAACATGTCAGTACTCAGAAAATTGTCACAGCACCTACTTTTTTTGTTATGAAAATCCAGTTTTTACACTAAAATGTAGTAGGGAACTTGTAATGTACTTGCTAATATAAAATGATTAGCAGAATAAATTGTGACTTCCCAAGTACTAACGCTGTAGGTAAATCAAAATTATAGTTTCATTTTTTCTGAAATTTATCAATAGTTTTAACACTTTTGGAATAGATCTGAAAAAGGCCAAAAACATGGCCGAAACGTCATCAATAAAACATATGAAATAAATACAATCTTATCATTTTGAACGCCCCAAAATCAAGAAAATATACTGGCAGTCGTTACAGAGACAACCATCTTTGTTTTAGGGACTTTGATTTAAATTATGACACTTCATAATACCTTTCTATTGTTAGCCATTCTGTTATTATAGCACAGTGGTAAATGTACGTTTTTAATTCAACTAGCTTTTCATATGAAATTAATAAGACTTTATTTGTGAGCACATTTTTAATGCATAAGATATAAGCTATGGCAAAGAGGCAGTAAGTAGAAATTAAAGACAAAAATCTAGTTAACATGAAATTTCTTAAAATTAAATAATTCAGTTGTTAACCGGTAGGATAATATAACAAATAAATGATAATTCTATTCGAATCGAAATTTCAAAATAATCTGTTTCATTTTACTACTAATACTTATTCTATTTCCATTTGTATGGTTAATTAATAGTAAATGCAAAGGTCTATCCAAAATGTTGGTAGGTACATACATATATAAATATAATCGGATATTTGGTCAAATTTTACTCAAGATGAAGTGATTCAGTTTAATTTCAACTCTCTAACACTTATTAAAATACTCATTACAATTATTCCACTATATAATATATTTCCACCACCCTGTATATGTAACTGTCTATGGACTACCCAATATATGTGTGTAGGCAACTGTTTATGGGTCACCCAATAAAACATTTGGTTTCTAACATTTCTGGAATCACCCTGTATAATTATAACTTACAGCGCCTGCTCATGGCAACTTCATTGAGGGCCACAATTTAACATAAGAACACAATTTTTTACCCATAAAAAAATCGCCTAACCAGCACTTTTTACTTTTAAATCTTGAAAGGTTCAACTGTAAAAATGTAATGTTAGAAAAATATCAAGTAGTGATAAAATTTTTATAATATCCTACACGTCAATTTGTATTGAATGAATTTTTCTAGAGCAGCTTTGACAGTCACAATCTCGTTAATTCGATTGATCCCGATTTGTACATAGGGAAACCCCGAAATCGAATTTCGACAAAATTTTAGTGCCGTTTGCGAAAATTACATATAAATGAGATTCATGTAAATAAACAAACATTGAAGGTATTATATTATTAGATATTTGCAGCATATCATATGTTAAAAGAACATTAAACAATTTCTGACTTACTGCTTTTTAGATGAGATGTTAAAATTAATTTATAAGACTACTTTATACGAGTATCAAATGAAACTGCAAATTAATTCGTTATATTTTATTGCTAATAGTGTAATACTGATTTGCGTTTTATTTGCACATGGCATAAATATAAATAACTAAAAATATATTTGCATATCACATCTCCTGAGTGTTTTTTTTTCGTAGCTTTTGATAATGTATGCATATGCAAATTGTTATTAGATTTGTGAGACATTCATGACTAAAAGAATGTACATACTCTACTCTTCAGGTTCGGAAATCAAATGTATCAATTAGCTTTAGAATCTCTAAATTGTGTACTTACATAAAACTTTTCATTTGGATTCTTCTGTAAATGCGCAAACTTCGTATGCGTTAAACCCACACATTCGCTTTGGTCACTTCAGTAATAGTTGTCATCGTTTTTATAAAAAAATAACGTCATAAATGAATAGAAAAGAAGGTTTCACATCATACATCTTTGTAAGTAAAAGTCGATTAATTTATTAATATTTTTTATACCTTGCTATGATTGTCCACGATTAGATTTTTACTGTTGACGACTGTCAAAATTCGAATATTAGATTAAGTTACTTGTTCATAGTGAGCGGCAGTCACTTGAATTCTATTAATAATTTATCTTTGAATTAGTTATTTTAAAAGATATAAATAAAGATGCCCGGATGTTTTGTAGTTATTTTGTTATACTAATACTAACGCTTGAGTTAGTTGCTTACATTTTCGTCTTACGAGCTGAGATCGTTAATTGTGAGATGTTAGAATAAATATTATAATTCCTACTATTCAATTTAAGACAATTAAAATTTTTCACCATTATCTCATAAAATATATATTAACTAATATTTAGAAATATTATAGTTAATAATAAAATAATAATTTAGTAAATAATATATTTTTTATTGTTTTCTGTCCATGTTTATATTTTATAGATAATTTATTTTACATTTTAGATGCCTGCACAATCCTGACATTTATTACAAGGTGAATAACTTTTTAGTAAAATAAACATATTATGGACATTTTACGTTGTGTATTATTTAAATATAATGAAATTCAATGCATCTACAGATTGTTGTTTTAAATTAGGTTAAGTTAGGTACACGTCTATTCTATAGTAAAATGAATTTTTTCAACATATTTTTCCTTCGAAATCTCACAGTTGAGTAATTATATATGGAGGGAGTGTTAGACGCTGTTAGATTGGTTGAAAGTGAGAGGGTAACGCTCTTTTAGACCATCATGAGAAGACTATCTCTGATATTTCAGCACAAAACGTTATTTTTGAGTGGTATATCAGTATTACTTGTTCGGACAAGTTGCAGTAACATTCATATTAATTATTCTGTTCTTCATGTGAATTTAATTATTTTATCTACATATTATTATCACAATGTTTCGAATATTTTACCAATAGCGGTGTCAGCCTAAAATTTGGGGTGTCAACTTTTGTCAAATTTATTTCGAGTACCTATGATTAAATTTTTATTTTCTTTTTATTTCAATAGATTTGTCGGTATGACGTGAATAACTTTTGTCATTACATCGACTTTTTCGATTTTCCTCAAATATATATCTTATAAAAATATACTTTTGACAAAAAAAGCGAATAATGTTTACAGTTTAATGAAATGGGATCGAATTTCTACCACTGGGCGACAATTAGTTTTAAATAATTACGTTATATCATTTAAATAACACAGAATTAATCGAAACATATTAATAACAACACTACTCCCTTTTAGCTCAAACAGCGACGGTAATATGATACAGAATCAAAAACATGTCTAGTAATAGGATTTCTCTAAGACCACCTTTCACATCGAGTACGTCATTTTGCTGAAAACATCTCGGCTCTATCTCATCTATGAAGTATCTCGAACAAAGCAGTTCTGTATTCTCCACTATTTATACACATCTTTGACGTGTTTACGTTTTGTTTCTCCTTTGATGCCTCTGATGTCACCCTCCTCCTTTCCCCCTTTCACCGGGCCCCAGTGAAACCTCCCTAGCTGTCTACATTGTTCTCTTTTGATGCTAATTTTGAATGGTTAAAGATATGAGTGGATTACAAGGGTGTTAATTTTCGTATGATAATGAATATTCACTAGTCGCTTACTCTGCCTGCCGCTGTGTCAAGGTGGGGAGTTGGAATGTGATAGGTCTTTAAGGATCTTCGAAGCACCTGATGGATGTTTTTAAGGAATCTCGCAGTTCGCTTTATAAGTGTATTTTACTTTTAAAGTTGGTATACAGAGTGAAAACGGAATCAAGAATGTCTTTTATTGTTTTAAAATTTATTTAAAACATTTAAATTTAAAAACTTTGGTGGAGGGGTCAGTACTATAAAAACGAAAATATATTGGAATTAAATATAAATAAATGTCAGTTAATGAACTTCAAGATGGAGGTTGTGAATTGGTCTCTCTACACATTGTATCATAATAAGTTGGAATCACACGATATACTTGCGGCGACTCCATTCATTTCATCTTTTTGTCACAAACACTTCAAAACTTCACTTTTTATTCCCCTTTAGCACAATGATGCACAAATTCTAAATGAGTAACAGGTACAAAGAAATCATAATTGGCCCCCGAAATTTTCAGGTAAAAGAAGGTAGAAGCTTGGGTTGAGGGTATCCTACTAAATAACGGCTACAGCAAACGAGAGATTCGCAGTTCCATTTCTCGTCACCAACATCCCCTTCCTAAGAAAGAATTGTCACCTAATAAATCAGTAGCATATTTGCCTTATATCAGCAAGGTCACGGATCGGATTGGGAAGCTTCTCCATAAGCACGAGGTGAAAACAGTCTACAAACCACTATCCAAAATCTCACAAATGCTACCCTCTCCAAAGGATAACGAAAATCCTCTTTCATCTAAAGGTGTTTATTCCATTCCATGCTCGTGTGGGGCAGTATAGATCGGTGTAACAGGTCGATCTATAAACACTCGCCTGGGTGAGCCGTTGTTTGAAAACGGGCCCGATTTCAAACTCTGCTGTAGCAGAACATCATCACGAATCGGGCCACCAAATCCTCTTCGACAGCTCTTCTGTCGTGGCCAAATCCCCGTATTATTTCAACAGAAAATTCCGTGAGGCCGTTAAAATCGCCAAAAATCCCAAGAATTTCAACCGAGGCAAAGGTTCTGAACTTTTGTCCATCTGGCAATCTTGCATGAACATTTCCACAAAATAAATCACTTACATTATCCACTAATAAAATTCCAGGAACGTATACGAAATTTCATCACAATCATAAAATAATCCCATTAAGTGCCTCCTACCCTTCTTTTAACTGAAAATTTCGGGGGGCCAATTATTATTTCTTCGTACCTATTACTCATTTAGAATTTGTGCATCATTGTGACAAGTTGAATAAAAAGTGAAGTTTTGAAGTGTTCGCGAGAAAATGATGAAATGAATGGAGTCGCCGCAAGGTAAGTAACATTTGTTTTGTTTTTTGTCTCATCCTTGAAAAATACCCTTATAAGTGTGGGCGAAACGTCGGAAAACGTTGTTAATATCACGGTTTAGGTATATAAATAAATTAATTCCAAAAAATGACGCAGTCCAAATCCGGAAAAAGCAGAATCAGCTATGACCCTGGCCGCGAAAACTTCCGTTCTCACTTATATCTCAAATTGTTATAAAAAAGTTTAATGGAAATGAAAACTGCATCCAATTAAGCTATATCACTAAAAATTGTCTACCGGTTATTTAATTTTTCAATAAAAATTCTGAGATGTTATGAAATTAAATAAATTTAAATGGAATTGAATCAATATTTCTGATAGTTAACATACCTAAAAAAGATTCTCAAAGTATCTACAATATAGCAGGTCCACCTAATATGAAATTATATGCCACAACTTTCTTAATACATTTGAATATTTAGAAAACAAACTGCTCTATTATATTCAAGAGTAATATTGGCCAAAATAATTAAAGTAGCTTAAAAGCAAAATGCCTTATTTTTGGCAATATCGAAAAAATTAAATACATTTAAAAAAACACAAAAAAGACTCCAAAATATTTCTTGGAATCGTATTGAAATGTTTTTTCTGATTAATGGCGGAAATGGTAATTATAGAATAGAATAAATTTTTGGATAAAAATATCATTTACAGGGCTCTAACAATGTATATGTTAAGTCCGAAATTAATTACTCAGTTTGTTTTAGGAATAATTATTCGCTTAAAGATTGTGAGTGTTGTGTACCATACCTTTGTCATTACTTATTTAAATGTTTTTATCACTTTATAATCATTACATTCTTTAAAGATGCAAAGACCGCCATATAGAAATTTCGCGTCTTCAAATTTAACGATATGTATCAAATATATAAAGAAGTATTCGAGATGACATTCAATTGTGGGAAGCGTAACTGATGAAGGTCCCCTAACCAGAAACAATATATATTATACGTATTGCTTGCGTACAAAAGAATGACACCTCGAATAGAGTATTCAATATCTCTGACAGGTGAAGTTAACCTGAAAATTTCAAAGACATCTAACCTAAGAGTTACAGCTAACAGCAATTACATGGAACGGTTCCAGGTTCGGAACGTCTATGTGCTAGTTTCCCCGAAAATCCTAAATGTCGGTGTTTACATCTCGCGCTTCATATTTAACGAAATATATCAAATACACAAAGAAGTGTTCGGGAGGACATTCAATTGTGGGAAGCGCAACTGATGAAGGTTCCCTAACCAGAAACAATATATATTATATATATTTTGTCTTGCGTACAAAAGAATGACTCGAAGAGACTATAAATACACCAACAAATGTTTGATAGTAATTATAAAACCAGCTCTGTGATCCTAGATGTAGAAAATCGTTGTAGTAAATCAAGCATGGAGAGTAGGTTAAACAGACGCAGTAGAGAGGAGTATTATAGGACGTGTCGCAAAAGCCAAAGACTCTAGTCCATAATGAATACTGCGTGGGAGAATAAACCCGCCGGATCGATTACCAGTGCTTCTTCGTCTGATGTTGACCTGGCAGAGACAAAGAGTACAACTAGATAGATTCTTGAGCGGACATGTGTGATCTTAGAGTCCACGCATGCACATGCCCTTGGGAGCGGTGGGATAGACGAGGGCCGTTTGCGTTGTCGGATAGTAGGCTTCTTCCTGGAACGTAGTGAACCTCTTTAGTATACCAAGCAAATCCTGTTTGAGGTATCGGGCGGGGGGCTTCTGTCTGGAAAGGAGTGAACCTGTCTAGTATTCTAGGCAAATCCTTTTCCCATATCCGCACCTGGACACCATGAAATGCAGCCCCGACAACTGTATGGTGTTAGCCTTTAACTTCTTCAATGTCTGTAAGGACCATATAAATACTGCGGCGGAGAAGAAGGCCACCAGCTCGACTGCAGGTGCCTCTCCATCTAGTGTTGGCCTCCCAGGGGCAAAGGCTAGAGTTAGATCGACTCTTGGGGAACATGTATGATCTCCAAGTATATGCATGTACATGCTCTTGAGAGGATGGAATATTTTAACAACCGTTTGAGCTGTCGCACAAGGGCTTCTACCTGGAATGAAGAGAACCTGTCTGGTATCCCAAGCAAATACTTTTCCCATCCGCATCGGACTTCATAAAATGCAGTACCCGACAACTTTAGGGTGCTAGCCTTTAACTTCTTCAATGTCTGCAAGGACCATATGGATAATGCGGGGGAGAAGAAGCCCACTAGCTCGACTACAGGTGCCTCTCCATCTAGTGTTGGCCTCACAGGGGCAAAGGCTAGAGTTGGATCAACTCTTGGGGAACATGTATGATCTCCAAGTATATGCATGTACATGCTCTTGAGAGGATGGAATAGATAACAACCGTTTGAGCTGTCGGACAGCGGGCTTCTGCCTGGAATGAAGAGAACCTGTCTGGTACCCCAAGCAAATACTTTTCCCATCCGCATCAGGACGTCATAAAATGCAGTACCCGACAACTGTAGGGTGCTAGCCTTTAACTTCTTCAATGTCTGCAAGGACCATATGGATAATGTGGGGGAAAGAAGCCCACCAGCTCGGCTACTGGTGCCTCTCCATCTAGTGTTGGCCTTGCAGGGTCAAAAGGCTAGAGTTAGATCAACTCTTGGGGAACATGTATGATCTCCAAGTATATGCATGTACATGCTCTTGAGAGGATGAAATAGATAACAATCGTTTGAGCTGTCGGACAGGGGGCTTCTGCCTGGAACAAAGTGAACCTGTCTGGTATCCCAAGCAAATCCTGTTCCCATCCGCATCAGGACTTTATAAAATGTAGTACTCGACAACTGTATGGGGTTAGGATCCTTTCATATACCGACTTCTGCAATATCTGTAAGAACCATATGGGTACTGCGGGAGAGAATACGCCAACCAGATCGATTACCAGTGCCTTTCTGTTTGGTGTTGACCCCGCAGAGGCAAAGTTTACAACTATATAGCGTCTTGGGGGGACATGTGTGATCTCCGAGTCATCTATGCATGTGCATGCCCTTGAGAGCGTAGGGATAGACAACGACCGTTTGAGATATCGGGCGGGGGGCTGCAGTCTGGAAAGGAGTGAACCTGTCTAGTATCCTAGGCAAATCTTTTTCCCATCTGCACCTGGACATCCAGAAATGGAGCCCCGACAACTGTATGGTTTTATGGTTCGCTCATGGTCCGGTTCCATCCGATCTCTTGTTCAGATATGCGCTATACAGGTCTCCTGTAATTTGCTGGTATGGGGTTAAAAGCTGAAACAAATGAATTCTCCGGTGCCCACTTCGAAGCAGGATTTTGCACAAAGTAATGTCACGATTTTAAGTGAAATCCGAAAAATAAATAATATATATGGTGTTCTATATAAAATAAATAATTGACCGAATGTTTGTCAAGTTATATACCGTCAAATTCGCCTTAAATCTTACCCACATATACTAACTTTTATAAAGGTTATTGAAAATTCATAATGGGACATTCGGTTTAAGCTAAATAATACCATATAGATATCTTTGTTACGGTTCATTTTCGGACCTGATATCCCTATGATTCTGTGTAATTTTAAAGACGTTTCACGATGAAAAATGATCTAATTTCATTAATATCCAAAACTTAATTATTTCAGTACATCATAACAGTCTCCAAGGTACAGCCTCCACACAAACTTCTTTCTTGCTACGAAACTCACAGCGTGCATTTTGCAATACTGCTGCTTCGCCGAGTTTGAATATCGAACATTAACATAATATCGTCATCCACTTTGACATGGCAACGTAATTCATTAAAAGTAAACACACACAAAGATGGATATGATACTGAGTTTTCAATATTTTATATATTACTTCATATCAAAAGCAGGAACGACCTCTGAATTATTTATTTTGTATACAATATTCAAGTTCAAGAAGCATGCCGAGGAAATTGAAGAGACGCTGGAGATCAAAGAAACGTTGCGTCAAAGAAATTTGTCGTGTTTTGATGAAAGGCCTTTTCTAATATGAATAAATATATACCGGAGACACACGTGATACTTTTCCTTAACTAAGTGAAGCTTTCCTTGAGATAAACTTGGGGATTTCCCAAGCGCGAGGGAATTCTGTGTACTGCTTTATTTCATAGTAAATATTTGCGATGATAAAAATCTCAATAGTTCACTGTGGGATAATTGTGTTTTTTTTATTTTTTTACTCCCTAGGTTTACTCTCAGAGATATACCATGTGTCCCAGATAAAAACGACTTCATGGGGAGAGATGCAGGGTGGTTCAAATAAGAAAAAATTGCGCTATCCCAAGCTCATAAAGTGCTCCATTTAAGTTAAAAATGTTTACAAATGTTTTCAAAATGTCGAAAAAAAATAAATTGTGATTTTTTCAAAATTGCAATATATTCGGCATACCAAATAACTGTATATACAGCATACCGTGTGAATGTGGCAATCTTTATATTGGAAAGACAAAGCGACCGCTGGACACCAGGATTAAGGAACGCCGCACAGCTACTCAAATGGCAGAAGTAACGAAGTCTGGGCTAGCGAATCACGCCTGGACCGAACACCATAATATCAACTGGGACCAGGCTAGAGCAATTCACAAGGAAGAGCATTGGTACAAAAGAAAATTCATAGAGACAGCATATATAGTCTCGAACGAAAATATGATCATTCTTAAATAGTGTGGCTAGGAATTATAAACGAACACATTCTGTTTTAATTTTTTTATGATAATTTGGCAGCACCTCCATATCTTGAGATATTACACAATTATGACGACCATACTTTAGAAAATTTGCCTCTTCAAGATGTAGGGAACATGTGGTTTCAGCAAGACGGAGCACCTCCACATAATTCATACCTTATTTATTAATCAGCAAAATCGAAATAACTGGATCGCAACAAGATATCCAGTTGCCTGGTCTGTACGCTCGCCAATTTAATTTGATTTAATTCAAGGCTTTGTCGTGGGTTTTTAGTTCTTTTTTAATTTTGAGTTAAATCACAAATATGGAATGTATCAGTTGTTTACTTTAGTATCATAAATGCAAGAGTGTTTGTTCATTTTTTTAGAAAATTTTAAGACAACACAATTATTGCATTTTGTTTCACAACCAACTATACGAAAACTATATTAATCTGAATTTGGTAGACAATGTAACTCATCCCTCGAAGTTTCTTTGGACTTCCATCGTCTTGAAGTGGTTGATCTCACAACGTTTCAATAGCTGTGTATCTGCTATCGTCATCAGGTGAATGATAGGAAATTCAGAGTATCGTTCGTATTTATATTATACCCTTAACCGGGCGGTCATGGTTATTGGGTCTTATCTGATCCAATCAGCGCCATAGTACCTGGAGGTTGGTTGCCGGTCATGCGTAGCGGCAGAGGCCGAAGAAGAGCTCTCCAAATATTTTTAATTTGGACGCTAGGCTCGCTAATTATATTTTCGTCGAGATTATACATGCTGTCTCTATGAATTTTCTTTTGTACCAGTGCTCCTCCTTGTGAATTGCTCTAGCTTGGTTCCAGTTGATATTATGGTGTTCGGTCCATGCATGTCCAGGCTTCGTTACCTGTGCCCTTTGAGTAGCTGTGCTGGACACCAGGATTAAGGAACACCGCACAGCTACTCAAAGGGCAGAGGTAACGACGTCTGGGCTAGCTAATCACTCATGGACCGACCACCATAATATCAAGTGGGACCAGGCTAGAGCAATTCACAAGGAAGAGCACTGGTACAAAAGAAAATGCATAGAGACAGCATATATAATCTCGAACGAAAATATAATTAGCGAGCCCAGCGTCCAAATTAAAAATATTTGGAGAGCTCTTCTTCGGCCTCTGCCGCTACACTAATTGGACCTGGTAAGACCCAATGACAATGACCGGCGACGCATGACCGGTTAAGGGTATAATATAAATACGACTGATACTCTGAATTTCCTATCATTCACCTGATGACGATAGCAGATATACAGCTATTGAAACGTTGTGAGATCAACCACTTCAAGACAATGGAAGTCCAAGGAAACATCGAGGTATATGAAAACTGTTTTCTTTTTAATAATTTTATACATAGTTGAAAAGTTATTATTACGTACTCTTTAATGACATATAAATCCAATATGGCGGCCATAAGAAATAACAAAGTTGCCTATGGTTGCAAAAAATTTAGAAGGTCTAGATAAAATTCGTTAACGTCAACCGATTAGCCTCAGTCGCTGACATCAAGCTAAGTTTTATCAAATTTGTTTTGCAAAATCATCTAACGAAAAGGAAGAAAACATAACAAGAATAAGAGATTGTAATACGTCAAAACCTATACCGAGGATGACATTGTATAGGATCATGTTCTTCTCCTTCGTTCATTCGTTAATAATGTTGATATAATAAATAAAAACACAAAAAAACCTCAGAAAATTGCAACATGTCAATGCCCTAAGTAAAATTAACAGAGAAATTTAAGAAGAAATCCAAAAGAATATTAAAAATTTGTGAAATACTGTTTAAAATACGTGTGTAAAAAGAAAAAACACTGGATAACTGAGGTATTAAAATTAATGGATGAAGGAAGAAAGGGACAAATAGAAGCAAATACACAGAAGAATGAATAAAGCAATTAGAAAATCTAAATAACAATGGTTAAACGAAAAATTAAATAGATCTTGAAAAAAGCATGATCTAATTTACACAATAAGATAAATAAAGCAGCTGCCTTCATAACAAGACAGCAAACGGAAGGATATTAATAAAAGGGAGAAGTAATTATAGATAAAAAAGAAAACATAGAAATATGGTGAAAATGAAAAAGCTCTTCCAAAATGATCACAAAACTCTAGCCATGTGAACTAATAACCGGTCCACACATAACAATATCAAAAGTGGAGAAAGCTATCTCATTAAAAAGTAGGAAAAGCTGTAGTCCCCAAAGACATCAATGGAGAGTTGTTAAAGTTATTTGTTGAAGAAGGGAAAATACATTTCATGGAAAGTGTCACTTAATAAATAATCCTGCTCAAAATGCCAGGTGTCAAATATTGTTCAGAATATCGAACAATAAGTCTGATACGACAATAACTGAAAATTTTTCTCAAAATTATCCATCAATGTATATACAAAGTGCGAAAACCAAATGGGTCCAACGCAGTTCGGCTTCAAAAATGCTGTTTGGACGAGAGAGACGTTATTCAGTTATATCAGTAAATGATATCCGCAGATGATGCTAATTACATGCTCATTATAAAAAATAGAACAACTCCAAATCAGAAAATAATAAATAACATTAGGATCAAACGAGTTGAAACTTGCACGTATCGGGGAACAAATATAAATGGCCGGTGAGACCATTCCGATTAAATTAAGTAATGAATTAAGAAAGCCAGGTCAGCATAAATTAAAATGGCTAAACTTTTTCTAAACTATAATATCAATTTAAAAACAAAATTCAAATTGTTACGCTACTACGTACGTCCAGTTCTTGCAGCTACAGGACTATTACGAATGCCACTTCAAAAACAAAACTAGAAACATTTGAGATCTTGCATTTGATTCTTATCCTAAAGATAGCCAAGACTCAACACGTTGTTAATTCGAATATGTTGGTTAGAATCGGCATGAACAAAGAAATACTCAATAATATCTTCAGGTTGAAACTAGTATATATCGGATTTGATATGAGAAGTTGAGAAAGATATTAAAAGTAGTTTCTCATACTTTACGCATTCAAACAACACTATTTGTAGTCAATGAAACCTATATAAAAATATTTTTCTTGATCATAACATTTACTGAAAAGCACCCCGTGCGTTTCTAGATAATTTCTGACTAAAATTTGCTCCATTCTCATATTAATTTCAAAGCCTACTTATTCTGAGTTATCTAGAGCCAGATTACCATTTTAAAGTACTCTCCATAATTCTATAATGTTGGTTCATTTCTTACGTTTAATCTATCACACGTGAACAAATCTCATCTGTGAGCCCTGATATAATTTTTTTATATAGTCTATAATTCTCAGGAAGACTTCAATAATCCAATATCAAGTCGACGGTGTTATTCCGACTTCCCTTGTCATTTGAGCGCCCCGTTATGACGAACCGTAAATTAACGCACAACTGTGGAATTCCAATATTCACAGCAACATCTACAGCCGGAGGGGTCGCGTGTTATTTGTCGCAGACAATCCCGGCCAGCTGAATATCCTCAAAGAAACTTTCATTAAACTAATGAAATAAATCGTCTCGGTCTCTCTCTCACCCGGCACCCGACTCGACCTCTCGCCCAGAGTCGAAATTAGTGCCCGGTCGGCAAAACAACACACCCGAACAGAAAGAGGAAGATTATATTGCCTTTGATATTTTACGGGGGAATGTAAACTCTACGTGTTGCGATTATTAAATTTTCTAGAAATTATGCTGAAAATTATGCAAATGTCAGCAGAAACAAGCGACGGGGCGGCGGCGCGTACGGCGGCGGCGTTGCCGTTTTAAATTTGAATATAACAGTTTCCCACGCGAGAATTAATTCGAAACGAGTAGAGTGAGAGTGGTCTAAAATCTGAGAACGTGACCGGAATAAAAGGTCACGTTTACGCGTTTGATGGCAGCGAAATAGCTGAAAATATCACTCGGGATTATAGGAGAACAAACAATCCACCGTGCTCTGGAGGAGATGCTAACTAACAGTTTTTATTCGAATTCCTGTGTGTTTTGTCATTCGCAGAATTCTACAATACTAGTTGGAGTAAAATTGCGATAATGTTGAATCTGCTCCTGATTTATAGGACTTCAGATCACAAACATAAAAAATGTTGTCTCATAATAAACTTATTATCTCACACGTCCGCAAAAGATGAACACCCACGTTGGCTTCTTCAAACTGTGTATTTATGAATATTCATTCCATTCCTGCACTACCGAAGCAGTTCGCGAGGATGAAAGATATTGTCGACCAATTTCTTTCCTTAGGTATTAATTTATTCATTAAGTTTTTTTCGATTCGTCAGTCCTATTCGCCAAAGGTTGGTAACTTCAAAAGTGCGACTCGATGCAAGGGATCCATGGTTTCTTGTTGTTTTCTAGAAAGAAATTTCAGTAACTGCCAGGCCAAAAGGATTAATGGAGCTATATAAATTAATAAAATAAAAATCTGCAAATGTCGAAAGGAACACATACCTTATAGTTCAAACATTGGAGGTTTTTAAGTGATATAGTACCTAACAACCGTTAAAATGTGTATGTTGAAAATAATTTTCAACGTTGGTGAGATACCAGCATTATTATTAGGATTAGGCTTCTGTCTCACAAGTCCTTACACGTCCGTCGTCCGCGAAGATGACCACCAACGTTGAAAATTATTAAGATTCAATCTACCAGTAAAAAGAGCAAATTTACGGGCATTTCAATTCACAAACTTTAAATATTATTAGATGTTATATCACTTAAAAACCTCCAATAAACTATTTCTTTGGGCATTTGCAGATATTTATTTTATTACTTTTTATTGCCCATTAATCCTTTTGGTCTGGAAGTTAGTGTAATTTCCTATTAGAAAAGGACGGGAATCACCGAGACGCGCTTTTGAAGTTACCGACCTTTGGCGTATGGGACTGACGGACAAACTGTTTCAGTAGTTGAACGAATATTATAAATATATCCATTCATAAAAAAACACACTTTAAAGAAGGAATGAACTCAACGTGGGCGATGATCTTTGGCGGACAATAGATATTTTTTCAACGACCGTTTAAAGTAAAATTTCTCTTTACTCTATAATTTAATCAACCTTTATATGCAGCTTTTTCTCACATTGTGTTAAACACACTCTAAAACTATAATCTTACTTCTCCCCATATTTCAGATATTCCATATAGTAGAATGCAACTGTTTATGGTCTACCCTATATAACATTTTTTTAAACTTTTTTGATCCATCCTATCAGAAATAATGTGGAACCCTTCGTGAGTCACAAATACAAAAACACAGTTTTGCATCGCTGCGAGTTTGTCAATCATTAGAACTTATTTTTGAACCACCCTGAATAACCATAATTTTACTCCAAAAAATATTTCAACTACCCTGTATGTGCATCTGCTTATGGTCAATCAAATATAAAATTTTCAAATACTTCTAATAACACGGTATGAACTATAATTTTACTTCGATCCATGTTTCAGATATTGCATATATGCAACAGCTCATGTTCTATCCTACAAAAAAAATTATCCAACCTGTTTGACAATAAATCTACTCCACCCGCTATTTGCAACTACTTATCGGCCACCCAGTATAACATTTTTTCAACTACCCTGTATACTGTATCAATGCCAAATAGATTTCTCCAAACCCGCAACTGTTTATGGGGTACAAAAAATTTCAATTTTGTTCAACATGTTTTTGAATCATCTTGTATGTATTACAACTACCCTGTATACGCTTCTGCTTATTGGTCAACCAATATAACATTTTTAAAATAATTATTATTACACTTCTTCACCATATGTTTCAACTATCATATCTTTGCAACTTATTATGAACTACGCTTTTCACATTTTATCCTTATATTTTTTGAAGATATATTAAACTATAATTTCTCTCTACACTTCACAACTTTTTCTAACCTTGTTTGAATGACACTGTATAACATCACTGAGAACTATACTTCAGGTATTCTATATATGCAAGTGCTATATAACAAAATTTTTTAAGCATTTTTTTCCACGCTGTATAATTCTAACAGTAAGCCACCCTATATTTCAACAACCTTTTATGTGCAACTACTTATTTGACACCAAATATAACATTTTTGCACGACCCTGTATCCTTAGAATCCTACCCCACCCTATATTTCAACCATCTGGTAAATGGCTTGTAGATCATACCATTACCATTAAAATATTTTTAACGCCACCTGTATAGCTGTAATTATACTCCGCTACATATTTTCTCGTATACAATACACCCCGGTTAACTCGAACTTCAACGGAAATGCTAAAAATTGCGAATAAATAGGTTAGCGTAGCGAGTTTTTCTAGATATGCAAAGGGTTGTCATACTACAATTTTATGTTACAAAAGCAAAAATTCTAAAGGTTCTACTATTTTTTTTTTCATATATATTTATCTCATTCTTCACTTAGTAGTCAACAAATACCGAATCTTTAAAGTGTTTAATTTTATGCTCGGTGTTAGCTATACTCAATCTAAGAAGGCATTTCTTAGATTTAAAAAAAATGGCCTCTGTGGGAAGTGAGTTATACCAAAAGTTATTTAACACTAACAAAAATATTATCAATAAATAAATTAATACCCAAAACGGAAGAAAAAGATACGGTGGTTCGTTGTTAAGCTATAGGTCTACTAGGCATATTGGGTAATATTACTATTAGTACTAATGTATAAACGGGCGGGGGAAGGGTTCCAGATTTTCTGACATAATATTTATAGGGGGGTACTTGACAGTGGGGCGCAGTGTAATAAAGAGTTGTCTTTTATTATTTTTTCAATTACGGATCGTGTTTCTAGTTATATACGGTTCTTTAGTACCACTTAAGTGGAATTTATAAAATCGATCAAAATCTACTAAGAAATTTTTAACAATAACGTAAAAAACAGCATTTTGTGACTTTTTAACCGACTTCCAAAAAGGAGGAGGTTATCAATTCGTCGCGTAATTTTTTTTCGCTTTTTTTTGTATGTATGTTACCTGATTTCTTCTCCTGTGCTGCACCGTTTTGAGTGAATATGGTTTTGTTTAATAGAGTATATATCCGGATTGGTGAAACTTCAAATTCTGGAAAATAATTCTATTGGTAAACAGATAAAATTTGTGAATGAACACATGAGTGCATGGAAATCGACCAATATCCCTAATATTGTAGTCGATTTTTCGATAACTTCTTATGGATGTAAATAGTTTTTTAACGTTTAATCTATTAAGGAAGATCCTTAGGTGATCTCATATACTTTTTTGCGACGTGCAACTTGCAGTTTTGCAGAAAATCGCGGAAAATTCCAAAATCATTATCAAAAGTTTCATCGAAATGAGATAACGGACATTTCCTCATAAATATTTTAATTCCAACGTAATAGAGCGGTAATTTTAGACACTGGAAGTTGTCATTGCGAAATTGAAAATTTTCTATGTACATCTCAAGCACATAGGTAGTAAAGCATGGTATTTTCGGCTCCTTAAATCAATGAGTACCAAGCTCGTTTTGTTTGTATACCAGGCAAATATTTTTTCCATTTTGCGAAGACGGTACTTTTGGTTGTCAAAGTTCTCCCGGCTTATAGAAAGTTTATTGACAACACATGTCAAACTTTAAACTGCTATTTAGTGCAATTATAGAAAGGGTGTTTAGTTATAGCAAACAAAATGCCAAAGTAAAGAGATAGAAGGAGTTGCATTTATATGAAGACTGAAATATAGGACTAACTAGAATGATAGTGGTCCGTAGGCAGCTGTATATACAGGATGGTTGAAATATATGCTGGAGTTGATTTATATTTATACAGTGTGATTAAAAAATTATTTCTTTTATAGCCCATATGAAGTTGCATAAAGCGTGGGGAGGAATTAATGCTACACAGGACGATAATATAAAAATTAAATAATTTATTGGGTTATTTAATTTAACTTAGAAAGTATCATTGTGTAATGTTGAGGTTTTCGATATTACCTGGTTCTGTTTATTAAGGTTATACATACAAAATCAAAAATAAAGAATGAAAACTCCCTGAGTTCAAAAAAACTAAAAAGTTGAAAATAAAACATTTAAAAAATATATAACCGACTTCTACCTGTACCTAAAAAGCTTATAATTATCTGTGCCAAGCAACAACCAAGTTTGATGAATTAGTATATAAGTCCGCAATAAAGGATTTTAGATTTGCTTTGCACCGGCTTCAAAATATACTAGATTGGTAGGTAATTAATTTGTACAGAATGAGCACCTTTTAATGTTTACGTTTTTTACTTCCTGGGTAGGTACCTAACAACATTGAATGTGTTATTTATTAGCTAGAGTTGTATTTTGTTATAATTATTTTAAGCTTTTTAGTTATAGGTAGAAGTCGGTTATATATTTTTTAAATGTTTTATTCCGATGTCAGTTTGGGGTAGATTGCTGCAAATGGGATTAGTTGAAAGTTGACTTCATGAAGATAATTTGACTCTGAAAAATAAATAATTGGTATTACAGTCAATATTGCTTGTGTCTACATATCTAAGACACATCAAAGTTTACCCATCGTTTCCTGTTCTGTAAAAATAAATATATAATTAGTCAAATTGTCTCTAAATATGTTAATATCAGATATAGATTAAGGAATAGTTACCTCTTGTTGGTTAATATTTCTTGTCTTATTTACATTTAGGCACAAAAATAAATTAAATACAAATATACAGTATTCAGGTGACCGAGCTGCGCTTGCTATTTAAAATTTCAAACTTCAAGTTTATTTATAGCAAACTCTAGTTCCTTCTTATATCATTTTCACAGAATTGATCGGCTGATATTGGTTCGGACAACTTGGATACCAATACATATGATAGTGAGCTTTTATCGCTTTTCTTCAAAATTACGTTTGAAAACATTGAGTTCCAAATGCCATTCACTTTTTACCACCCTACTATTTTCAGATGTCCAATCTCCCAGTTCGCCAACAAAACGAGATTTATGCTGGTATATTAGATATAAAATAGGGGATATCGCCGGGAATAAAATAAGTTAAGTCGGTCTGCAACGCTCGTTTTAATACGTGACAAATCTTGGCGAAGGATCTTTTAGTTTAAATTTTATTATTTCCCTGCAAAATGAGAAAACTTTTCGGTAATATCATAATCTCGAGGAAACTGAATCCGAGGAAATGGAACTGAAACTTTCAGTTTACAACCAAATTTTAAGCAGATCAAAGCTCATAGTGTACACGATGAGTTTGCGCTTGATATGGTGGTGTACGATCCAGTTTTGTTATTTTTCATAAAGTTTATGTTGTTTTTATATTTCGAGTTGTGTGTTGTAAAGCTCTGTGCACAGAAATCGTCTCAGTTATTGTGCTGCAGTCCGCAGTTTTAAAAATTCATGAGACAGAGCTGGCTGTCGGTCACAAATTAAATGCATTTTTATGGAACGGTAGTTCGAGTTGTGCAGCAATAGCTGCAGTGACATAATTAAGTCGATATTTGATGTTTTTCTCAATATGGTGATTTAAAGCAATTTTATGTCAACTTCAGTCTTCCATGAAACTAATAAATTAGTAATAAACAAAGGTGGAAAGTATATTATGTAATTAAAGTAATATATATATATATATATATATATATATATATATATATATATATAAGCTTTAAGAGATATTAACGTTTTTGTTCACACGTACATAGTGTAATTGTGTAATAAATAATATATATATATACATATATATACAGTATGTCCGGTTATGAACTAGCGATAATCTAAATACATGTAAAGCAACTATTTTATTACACAATTACACTATATACTAGGGCACAATACCCCAACCCGCCATATGGCAGCCATTTTGTTTTTTTGATGAACGTGTGAACAAAAACATTCATATCTCTTAAAGCTTGGTCTTACTGAGATAAAAATAGGCTAATTCGACGGACAATAAAACTGTCTATCAACAACATTTCAAAACAAAATGTTAAGGTTTTCTTAACTTTTGAAAAAAAGATGAAATGCAAAAAAAAAAGGTCAAAAAATTATGCAAATCAACAAATTATTGCAAATCAATGCAAAAGTAGTCCCGATTACCTCTCATTTTTTTCACTAAATCGAAAGTTTTTGAGTTATGCTACAATACAACATTAATTTCATAACTGTATGTTTATTACTTTAGGAGTTATTGTTGTTTGAACATAGCATATGCGCAAGCACAAAAGACCTATATTAAGTGACATCTGACATTAGCTGCGTGCTGTCCGAGAAAAGGCTAGCAATGCTATTCGCGACTAGCAAGAGTAAGCGAAATGGAACATATTGACCCTACTTGCAAAGAACTTACAGGATAAAGACTAGTTACGTTAGTTGTACCTTGCCCTGCCTTGTGATCCCTACTTTTACTTACCGTCCGTGCTGTTTACGTTCTGTATTAGTGGTTATCTTGTGATATGAATATGGCAAATCGTCAATATTCAACGCAACATATTGCTGACATACACTTCGTTTATGGTTTCAGCAAGTAATAAGACTTTAATGTGATTTTAATGTTTACCAACCTGTTTAAAGTCCCGATAAAGGTATTTTGTGCTTGCGCATACGCTATGTTCAAACAACAATAACTCCTAAAGTAATAAACATACAGTTGTGAATTTAATGTTGTATTGTAGCTTAACTCAAAAAATTTCGATTTAGTGAAAAAAAATTTGCATAATTTATTTACCCTTTTTTGCATATTATCTTTTTTTCAAAAGTTATGAAAACGTTAACATTTTGTTTTGACATGTTGTTGTAGGCAGTTTTATTGTCCGTCGAATTAGCCTATTTTTATCTCAGTAAGACCAAGCTTTAAGAGATATGAACGTTTTTGTTCACACGTTCATCAAAAAAGCAAAATGGCTGCCATATGGCGGGGTGGGGTATTGAGCCCTAGTATATAATGTAATTGTGTATTAAAATAGTTGCTTTACGTGTATTTAGATTATCGCTAGTTCGTAACCGGACACACTGTATATATATATATATATATATATATATATATATATACAGTGAGGACGCGTGGGTTGGAACAAATTCATTTAAAATTCAGTTATTGGTATTTTGGAAAAACGCTCTGAAACATCTTTTTTGGACTGCGGTTTTTGTGCTGAGAAACTCATTTATACAGGGTGGGCCAGAAATAAGTTGCGACCATCAACGTTATTTTTTCAAATGGAAACATTTGTTTTTTTTAGGGTTCCGTATATACAATATACGGATACCCTTATAATATCACTCCGGATTTCTGCCTCTGCCACATCACAGCAATTTTCTCCTAAACTGCTGGACGGAAGAGGGTGAAATTTGGTATCAATGTATAGTTTGGTGACACGATCAGGAGTCAGGAGATCAAAAAAAGAAATTTTGATTTTAGGGGTAGTTATGGGGGAAAAACTAAAAAAATCGACCGTTCCCCCCCTGATCTACTGAGCCTAAAATTTTGAAAAAATAGAAAATATAGAACGTTGCCTGAACTTTACAGGAAAAATAAGGAGAAACCATTATTATTAATTTTTGGGGGCAAATTATAGAATTAAATGAAAATTTAAAAATTAAAAAAATTTTAAAACGCATCATGTAATACATCAGATGAAAGGTCTCATTCTGAGGAACGCAAATATATTTTTGTCCTATTAAAAAAAATAATTTAAAAGATATTAACGAAAATATACCAAAATTTACCCATTGCCCCCCCTTATCTCCGAAACTATAAAACGTAAAGTTTTGAAAAATAATTCGAGGTATAGAGTCTGACCTGAAGTTTACTGGAAAAATAAGGAGAAACCTCTGCTTTTAATTTTGGGGGGCAAATTACAGTATTAAATGGAAAATTTAAAATTAAAATTGTTTCTAACCCATCATTTTATATATCAAATGAAAGGGCTCATTATGACGAAAACAAATATATTTTTTTCATATTTTTAAAATAAATAAATTAAAAGATATTAATAAAAATATAAAAAAAATTACCCCCCCCTTATCTCCGAAACCATAAGCTGTAAAATTTAAAAAAAAAATAGGGTTATAGTGCCTCACCTGAACTTTACTGGAAAAATAAGGAGAAACCCCTAATATTCATTTTGGGCGGCAAATTATAGAATTAAATGGAAAATAAAAAATTAAACTTGTTTCTACCGGATCATGTAATATATCAAATCACAGGGCTTATTACGACCAATACAAATATATTTTTTTTACTTTTTTTAAAATAATTATTTTAAAATATATAAAAATAAATTACCTATTCCCTCCCTTATTCTCCAAACTATAAGACCTATTTTTTGTTTACAGGAAAAATACGAAGAAATCCCTAATATTCATATTGGGGGCCAAATTATAGAATTAGCGGAAAATAAGAAAAAAAATGTAACGCATCATGCAATATATCAAATGAAGGGGCCCATTATGAGGAATACAAATATATATTTTTCATATTTTTAAATTTAATTGTTTACAAGATATTAACTTAAAGATATAAAAAATTCCCATTTCTCGCTTTATTTCCGAAACCATACTTACCTAAAATTTTCAAAATAATTAGGGGTACTGGGGCTCACTTAAAATTTATAGGAAAAATTATTAGAAAACCTCCATAGTAATTTTAGGGACAAATTATACAATTATATGGAAAATAAAAATTAAATTTTCAAACGCATCATGTAATATATCAAATAAAAGGCTCATTATGTGAATGACAAATATATCATATTTTTAAATCATTTGTATAAAATATATTAGCAAATATATTAAACGTCGACTTAATTCCCATTTTAGAAACTACACTATTTAAATTTTGAAAAATCTACTTTATTTGTATTTTTAAATAATTCAAATAACAGATTTAATAATTTATAATTTAAAACTTAACCTATTTTCCCTTTATTTTCCAATCTATAGAGCCTCCAAATTCAGACAGTAGATTGTAAAAGGCTTCCCTGAAAGTTTATTAGTAAAATAAAACTCTAATGCTAATTTTTGGGGGCCAATTTAGAAAACTAAATACATATGTATTCTTATAAAAATCAAGCGAATTTTGAAGGTGGTACGGAACCCTTAGTATGCTAGTGCAACTCGCACGTGACCAAATTATTTATTTTTAAATTCTGCATTGAATTCTAAGTGTTTTTCATGTACAATATCCTATACCGAAAATTAACAGTTTTTAAAAATATTAAATTTATTTGAAAAATTAAGAAAAAAAAACATCAACGTATCAAATTAAATGTTTATAGTGTTGACCATTAACTTCCTAACAATAGACGATTTTCAAATTCTCGTAACACTTCATTTAGCGTTTTTGATAGGATTCGTTTTATTTCGGCCCTAATTCTATTCTCTAATTACTCGATATTTTCCAGCTTATTGAAGTAAACTTCGATTTCACGTAACCCCAATGATAAAAATCTAACGGGTTTAGATCTGGAGACCTAGCTGACCATTCGATATTACCCCTCCTTCCGATCCATCTATTTTGGAAAATATTGTCAAGATCATCTCGCACTGTTCGCGAATAGTACGGGGGCGCTTAATCCAGTTGAAACCATACCGAATCTGCAAGTATATAGGGAGTTTTCACCAATCGGGTAAAGTTCGTTTAAACAGGGTATTTTGTCATTTTGTAATAGGTCCAAATACTTTTCCGAGTTAAGTGTTTCATTAATAAAAAAAGGACCTACAATTGAAGTACCCACAATTCCGGCCCATACACAAACTTTCTTGGAAAACTGTGTATGACTTTCCATAATCCAATGTGGGTTCTCTGATACCTAATATCGAAAATTTTGCCTGTTTACTGAACCATTTAAACAAATTGTTGCGTCGTCGGAAAAAACTATCTTACTTGAAAAGTGCGGGCAAGGCATCTATCCATCATTATTTTGCAAAATTCTACTCTATGGTCCAAATCATCTTCAGTAAGTTCCTGACCTAAATGAACTTTATATGAGTGCCATTTATTTCTATGCAAGGATTTTAGAAAAGTATATGCATCTATGTATAATATTTTTTGCACCACCCTGTAGAACTGTAATTCTACTGCACCTTGTATTCCAAGAACCCTGTAAATTGAACCGCTAATGGGCTTCCCTATATAATTATCTTATTAGTTATAATTGCATTCTACTCTATATTTAAAACACCCTATATATGCAACTGCTTATGTGCCAACCACGAAAAAATTGATTTCTAACATATCTGGAATAGCCCTGTATAATTATAATATACAACGATTACTCTACCACTGAAAAATAACAACGCTTGCATGCCACTTCCAGAAGTACATGCTCTAAGTAATATAACAGCATTGGTCTCTCTATATATAATTACTCAGTGTTTTGAGTCTGGCGGCGGCGGCACATTCAGTTGTTTGGCATTGACATTATGGACGTAAATAATAATTTTTTATATTATATTTTATTTAATGCATGAACCAATATTATAAATTAAGATTAGCATTCTGCACTGAAGGTCGTCAGTAGCTACTAAACAAAATAAAATTGAAGAAAATCGGTTGAGAGACAGAGGAGAAAATGGTACCTAATCGTTTTGTCTTTGCCTATTTATATATAGATTTGTTCCAACCCACGCATCCTCATTGTATATAGTCACTTCCCATCTCATATTGATGAATCAATTTAAACACCAAAGCTTAATTCTATTAATTAGCTTCTTACATAATTCTATGTCAAACGTGATGTCGCGGATATTAAAAACGATGAATAATGTAATTAAAATATATTCATTAATATTTTCATAGAACAGAGGGCACAAGCATTACCTCTCCAATTATTTTCAAGTATATTTCGTTGGAAATATATATTCAAATCGGGATGTCGCTTATTAGGATCTACCGTGAATATCTGGCGTTTCCAATTATTTCGAGATATTGAAACATCGTTCGTTATTATACGGTTTAACAGGAACGACTACGTACTGAATATATACGAGACGAATAAAATTACGGAATGTTTACTGGAGTATTTAAATTGTAAAAACGGGTATTATTACAATTGTTAAGCGGCTCAGGCTGTTTGAGAATAAATTTTATCTTATTGCAAACATGACATAGAAATGAACAAAATTCCAATCTTTGACGATAGAATCGTTTACAATGTGAATCACCATACATATCATATTTTACAATCTTGTTATTGTATAGCATGTTTAATTTATTTATTGGCAAAGTATTACAACTGTGTGATTTTGCAAGTCAAAAATACGAAAGTATAAAAGGTTTTAATTTTTTATACAGTTAAGAATATACTGTGTGTCTGCTTAAGTTCGCACCATACGGGAAACTTTTTTATTATTGGTTTTATTAAAAAAAGTTATTCTTTATAAAAAGTTCTGCATGGTCTTAAACCTAAAATGTTACAATCACATATTAATTTTTTTCAGTCGTTTATAAGGTTTGGTAAAAAATATGAATTTGACTCTAGGGTAAAGCACCTTTATTTTTGACAATATCGAAAATTGTTATTAGGAAAAGTTGTTTAGAGTTGAAAAGTACGTTCAAATATGCAATTACAGTCAATTACATGTATTAGTCTACAATGACAAAGCCAATGTAACATGAAATCTAGGATGCGCTGATTTACAAATGATTTTTTGACAACAAGAATTGTTTGACATTGAATGTCAAATATAGTTTGATAACATGCCGGTGGTATTTAGTGTGGAAGAAAAAGTAGAAATTGTGTTAATCGTTGGTGAGAATTATAAAACTTATCGTGAAGCAGCTGAAATATTTAACAACAGACATCCAGGGAAAAATATACACCATACATCAGTAATGAGAATTATGGAAAAATTCAAATCATGTGGAGATGTTAATAATAATTTCACAAACAAACGTCGAAAACCTGTTGCAAGTGAGGACATGAAGTTAAATGTAATCTTATCTGCAGTGGAAAACCCTAAATTGTCTCTACGAAAAAGGGCATCTTCGCTTCCAGATGAAGTTTGTAAAGATACAATATCAAAAATTTTTAAAGATAACAAATTTCATTCATATAAACCACAATGTATACATACTTTAAAACCAGGAGACTACGACAGAAGACTAGAATTTTGTTTTCTCATCCAAGGAAAGCTAGAAGACGATCCTTTGTTGGTTAAGAAAATAATTTATTCTGACGAAGCTACATTTACGTCTAATGGAACAGTGTCTTCACAAAATTGTCGATGGTGGAGTAACTCGAATCCTCACTTTACGGTTAAAACTCGCAATCAATATTATTTTAGAACTAACGTTTGATATGGCATTTACAAGGATAAAATAATAGGACCCTTTTTTCGACAGTCTTTGACTTCTCAGCGATATCTACATTTTTTTACAAAATCAGTTGCATGATTTTCTTCGTGACCTACCAAGAAATGAACGGCAACAGGTATGGTACCAGCAGGACGGCGCAACATGTCATAGTACAATGGAAGTAAGGCAATACCTGGAAAAAATCTTTAATAAAAGATTAATTCATAAACATTCCAATATTTTTTGACAAGCTAGCGCGCCAGATTTAACCCCACTAGATTTTTTCTTATGGGGTAACTTAAAAGAAAAAGTATATCGACACAGGTCATTCACAAACGTAGAACATTTGGAAACAATTATTACGGAAACAATTCAGGGTATAACTAGAAATGTATTGAGGGAATTATCTTCTAGAACGGAAACCTGCATTGTAAGAGAAGGCGGATACGTTGAAGCAATAGTCATTTGATGATAAAAGTATTACACGCTTGTTATGCAATTAACATTATTAGCACTGTATTCTGTAGTTGGTAATTATTGTAAAATAAATAATTTTGGTATGATCAATTATTTTAATGCATCGTCAAAATAATGCAACATGGAGGTTAAGAGACGTAAAGGTTATCAAATTTTGATTGACTAAAGAGATAACTGATAAAAGTTTCCGATATTTTCAAAAATTCATTTACTTTACCCTTAAGCCAAATTCATATTTTCTACCAAACCTTATAAACGACTGAAAAAAATTAATATGTGATAGTTACATTTTAGGTTTAAGACCTTGCAGAACTTTTTATAAAGAATAACTTTTTTTCATAAAACTAATAATAAAAAAGTTTCCCGTATGGTGCGAACTTAAGCAGACACACTGTATAAATTGTTATTAAAAATGATGAGACCATAAAACTTGCTGTTTACTAATATTCAGACAACAAAGTACATTGTGCAGACAAGTACTTTATACATTATAAATTTATACATTAAAATCAATTCCTAAGTACTCCTCGAAAGAAGGTTTGTTTTACAGATTTTCATTGTTGCTTTAAAATGATCTATGTTAAATTTTTTGATTTCTGCTTTTATAGTCTATATATACCCTTAAGGTTCCCTGCAATTTGTGGTCACTAAGAACTAAGTCTCAGCCTGTCCTAGTTGAATAGGAGTAAATACTGTTCTATATTTAGTAGCTATCTTGATTCTGTTTCAGATAGACTAGACACTGAAGATGGTGCTTGGTAGGCTAAATAGTTTTATCCTCACAAAGTCATCTCTGCAACACCTCCGGTAATCTCACCCAGTGGGGGCTCATCTCTCCAGTCGCAATCCCCATTTTGGAATCTTACTAACACCTCAGTTCGTTTAAGATTTCCTTACCGATGGGTGACACGTTCGACTCCCTTGACGGGATTCTCTCCCTTTTACTTTTCTGGACGAGACTGACTTCCGTTTTCTAGGTGTAGGTGCCTCTACTTGTGGAACCCTTTGGCCCAGTTTTAGGAGTAATAGGCAAAATGTTGGCAAAGGGCTCTCGTCTCCAATACAGGGGCAATGACCCGACATCTCAAGCGACGGTCCCACTGTTACCGTCGTCTCATCGTTACAATACCGAAGGAAAGCAGATCTGAAGACTACTTATATTAAAGGCTTAACAAGTCGTCCTCGTTCCCTAGTACTCAATCCAGAAAGAAAGTGATTTTGGCGAACTACTTGTGTAAAGTTTTGACAAGTGACACTCGAGGGTGAGGGCCCTCTCCTTCCCTAGTTACTAACGGGCACAGACTTGTCGCCAGAAACGAGGTCTCGAATCGACTACCATGACCCCGAAAGTTTCAAGGGTAGCCACCGGGAAGTATTTTTACATACTCCTCTAGAACTCTAGAACAGCGGCGTTGTAACTTAAAAAGTTGTGCATAGTACGGAAAACGACTCCAGTTTAAACTTGCAAAGGAAAACCTAGAGCTAAAGGACCGAAGATACGCTTTCAATAAAATACCGCTAGATAAACTTTTTGAGAGGTTTCTTATTTTACATAATTTGGAGCAAAGAAAATTGACCTGGGCTCCTCAGGTCTTCCCAGGTTAAAGGTAGACGACGAAGAACTTCGTTGATGCATCTGTTTCTAGGGTCGATGTAAATGTAAAGTTAATTAGGGTCGATGGTGAAGATTGCAGTGTAAAGTTCTGGGTCTTACTATTATTGACACTAAACCTACTCTCAATTTCACGATGTTTGATTTGAGTCCACTGCAATATTGGCTCTGAAGTTTGATAGCTCAGCAATACCGTTGTATAATCAGTAGATTCCATAGATTGTTAATATTTGCAAATCATTATGTATTTATATGTTAAATTCACTAGCAGAGTTCGCTCAATTCTATGGGGATGTTTTTTAAACTATTTTTGAGGACGACATACAAAATAAAACTGGATACTACAAGTCTATATTCTGAGGTCGGTTTTGTTATATGTTGTTACAGTTTGAAACAGACGGATTTTAGTTGAGACGGGCAACAGGTATCTTATGAAAAGTTGTGCGGTATTTCGTGCAGCCTGCTTAATGATATAGAAGTATGTAAAAGGATAAGAGAACAAGATGGAGGGAAAAGACACTAAGTTAAGATTGAGGGGAGAGAGATACGTTTGTGACAGACAAAGTGGGGGGGAAAAGCAAGTAGGATAATGGACTAAAATTTCGAACATCAAACTCTGCCTTATATGTGAGTTGAGAGACTGTAGTATCTAATGAGAATTGAGAAGGCATGATGAGGTGACAGGAGTGTATATTATTGGGAGATTGATCTTTTACGTAGGGATTTTGAATGAGAGAGATGGAGCGAGTGTAAGGGGATTGGAGATAGAAAGGTTGGGAGCATCATTGATAGATAACTGTGTGGAGAGCATGGTACCTTGGTTGTGCCTGAACGTCTGACACTTGTATCACTACACTAGTTTCGCCATCTTCATTTAGCGATCATAATATAAGCAGGGCTAAATGTTATCCTGGGATCATTCTCTGCCAATTTCATCAGGTAGAGTGTTAGCTATCTTCTCTGGCCTTGCTATTGCATGACCAGTAAGCCGTACGAGAGAATTCGTAGTACCTAAGCTCATCAGGTCAGGTCAAGTCTTTTGATTTCATCGCTGAACTTACTTTTTAGCTATGGTATTAATTAAGTGTAATGTACCGAATATTTAATACACCTTTTATATTATAAACTGCTCAATGCTGTTAATATTGGACAAAATGTAATACTATACCAATTTGAAATATTTTTTTATAGTGATTTTCAAACGTTATTATTATATATCCCAAGAGTTTTAATTTATTATTTAATCCATTTTTGATAAAATAAATTCTGTCAATATTAAATATGAGGAGTTTATGTCATTTCATTAATATATTGCTAAATATTGTGTGCTACGCAGTTAGATTGTTACAACAAAAATGTAATCTTGATAGCAAAAGCATACATCTGACCTCGTATTTTATTTACATCATTTTTTTTTAGAAGCCCATTAAATCGGATACATCGAGCTATTAAATGAGAACATTATTTATTATTAGCGATATTTAACAGTGCTGAAAATAAATTGTGTGCAAAAACTATTTTTATGAACAATTTAGTTTCAATTACGATAAATTGTTACCAAAGTGTGATAAAGGTAATGTACAAAAATTCACAGTATTAGTGTATTTTCTTTCTTTAACATGTTAATTATATCTCTTGCCACATGGAAAACACCTATTATAAATATACTAACTTTTAACTCAATTGACAGAAATTATTCCTATTTACATGTTCTTATGAAGTTGTCAAAGACTCAGTGAGAATTATTTGCGCCCAGATAAAAAGATTAAAATTTCCTTGAAAAGGGATTTACAATTTCTTCGTTTGTTCTCAAAAAAGTGCAAGTTGCATATAAATTATTAACTTCAATAGCCACGCTTCTACTTATTGGAAATTTGAAACATTGCACGCCAAACAAAACAGACGTATGACAAACTTTAACTTTTCCTTGGGATACAAGTAGTGACAACTTTTGTTAAAATTATGGATACAAGTGGTGTATCTCTAACTCACCTATAGGATGAGTAACATTAAATGAATATTATAGACAAAGAGCTAGTGACCCATGTTTGATTCACGTAAATATTTAAAATAGAGGTGTAGATAGGTTAGGTCAGAAAAAGGTGTCGCGATTGCATCCGTAGCGGCAGAAGCCGGTTTGAATAAAATTTGTAACAAATTATCGCAATTTGGTGTATGCTTTATTTTTTCGAGTTCTTACCTTGTAAGTAACAATCTCAAATTTTATTATGATAACTTTACAATACGATATATTGTTGGAAAGGGGATGAAGTAGAGAAGTTTTTGTAAGCATTAGAAATTCTCGATGTGTTTCTAATTTTTTCTTGTAACGTGATAAAATCTTTAACTTATTTACTTTTTTATGGAACCTCGCCATTTGTGGACTTTTTCAAGCAATCATTTGTGTCAAATATCGAATGCAGAAGAGCAAACAAAAATCATAGATTCGATTTAAGTTTATTCGGTGAAGATACTGTGAAAAATAAAAAAGTTGCAATAGCTTAAAAGTAAAAACTGAGAATTAAGGAAAAAAAAATTAAATTAAAAAAAAACCGTAAGCTATCTGGGTGTTATATGGGCTACATTATATACCACATAAGACCACCTATCTGCCCTCCATGTTTGGCGAACATTCTACAAACACCCTGTATAACAAATCCGGTGTTCTGGGGTTGCAGCACGATTAGTAAATGTAGTATTAATTTTCATCAAACATATTTCTCTAGAAAGGACAAAACAGCACATATCAGGTTGGGTAGCCCTATCTTAAGGAACTGCTTTGATTCAAGTATGAGGGATATCTTAAATATATAATTTTAATTTATTTCAGTTCATGGTAAAGATTCTAAAATTGTATTCAAGTTTTTTGCTTTGATTATATAAGACTTATATAGTTGGTATTTAGGTTTCATAACGCCAATAATATTCACAATAACTGCATTAATTATGTTCGTAATTCGATATGAGGATATCTAAGCAGGCAAAAATATTTTCCGAAGAAAGTCGCCTCTTATTTACAATGTTGTTACAATTACTTTACACATTATATATTGTACTGTATTGTTATTATAAATATACTGTACATAATATTTTGACTAACGTAAAAGGAATGCTCTATGAATCATTATCTTCCCGACTATTTTATGGTGTTAATGTAAACATCGGGAACTTGAATGATTGCGCTTCGGTTTTGGGTTAGACAGATATTATCTTAAGGAGACAGAATAAGTTTCAAGTCAGTTGATACATATACGCTGTATGGAAAGGTTGTCAATTAAAAGTTATATTAAAAGCTTATTTTGGAATTGGGTGTGATAATTGAACCTATCTCACATATATCTTACAATGTAGATAACTTTCCAAAAACACTACCAACTTTCCCTTATGGAAAACGAACCTAATGTAATTCTAACTATCTCACATATTTGGACGAATATGTAATAAAAACTTTGTAGGCAGAAATTGTGTCATATTATAGAGTTTACCATCTCAATGTAAGCACAAATAGTTTTTATGACACTTGATGGTAGTACAATTATTGTGGCCGAGCTTTTGTCATCCACAAATAACTGGACACATTCAGGAGCACCCAAATGTAAAAAATGAATTTTATAAAATTGGCCTGGGAAATAGCGAGGATGTGAACTTTGCAGTTTCAAAAACAACTGGACTACAAAAATGGTTATAGAAAAATGAGTCCAAGCTTTTAGTATAGATAAAGATACGAATTTTAACCACATCGGAATACTAGGTCACAGTCTGGTATTACCACTGGATACGATTCTTAAATAATGACTGGACTATACAAACTAATTGCAGGCAATTCTCATAAAACGGGAGCATTTACTACCAAGAACATGTTCGAGTTAATATAAAATTCACGATGTAAACATGCATTATAAAATATTTCCATACCGTCATTCGAAACCGTTTGTGATATAAACATGAAATTCCGAACTAATTTTAAACACTTCGAATGCTCGTACGGTATAATGTTTGGTGAATTTATCATCATTAACAAAGCCATAAGTCAATTAAAGACGATTGTTTAGACTGGTTAGTGAGATTTTAGGCGTCATTTCGTTTATAATATCAGTGCGAACTGTGCAACCAGAGCAAGTGGGTCAGGTAAGGCTATATATTTCTATTTCTGTCAATGTTTACTGTTTGATTTGAACGTAGCATGTCGGACTTGGTCATGTTGACATAAAATTAAAAATATTGCAATTGAAAACAAGTACTACTAAGTAACGCTTCAAAGTGCTGAAATGGACACTAAGAAATATTACGAGATTTATTCATAGTGGTTAGAATTTTTTGAGGGTACCACAAATTATTAAAGTAATATTTAAAATTTGTAGTACGGATTGAAAGAAAACTACCAAATGTATAATGTTTACTAACTTGTTGTAGTTTACATAAGTTGTTTCATTGGTGATTTTAAAACTTCATGAGTGTAAAGATGAACTTGTAGTTATTGTCGCTACACGTACATGGGCCAAACAGGCAAATATTTTAAAATGAGAGGTAATGTACACTATGTTTGTTTCGTAATAAGTCACTATTCAAATCATATCAGTTAATTAAAACATTGCTTTGATAACACTTTCAATCATTTACATATAGCACAAAAAGTTACAAAATTTAATCATTTCAAAAATATAGATTGTTTAATGACCACTTAAAACTAAACAAATTACCACTTCAAACCTTACTGTAATATTAAGGAAATATACTAACAAATGAAATACTCAATTAGACCAGAATAGACCCCAATAAACCGCAAATTGTAATTTTCTCAAATAGTCTTAAATAAATATTTGAATTTTAGTTTATTACGGTAAATTGTTATGGTATGTCCTTTGTAAATTTCACTTATTCTATGATTGCCTCAAGTACCCGCAGTGTTAATGGTTGTTTTATGTTTGTTTGAACAAAGTGTGTATAAAACTATTTGCATTACTATTTCATCATTGCTAACAAAAAAATTTTCTGCTTGGTTTTTTTGTCCCATATTGTCGAATGTTCTCACTAACTATAATTATAAAAATTTTGTTTTGTCAAAAGCGTAATCCCTATTTAAAACTTAAAGGATTGAAAATTTACATCATTTAACATATTACATTATGGACAAAACATGATTGTACCAGTAAATTCACCACATTCATTTACAAAATATATAAAAAATGGAAATTTTTAAATTGATGTAAATGTGTCAAGATCTTTTCTATTGATACATCAGTCAATACATCAAAATAAATACCTTTTGGACAGTAATTATAACTGTTATTCTCTTATTCATCCCTTCAGTATTATTTTTTCCGGATAATTAAAAGGTAACAACACAAGGATAAAAGTGAATTATTTAAGTAGATTCGCAAAAATATAGCCTCTTTGTTTTTCCCTGTATAATAAGAAGTGATGAACTGTTCGTAATAATGTCTATGTTATATTACATCGAGAAAAGACGGAAGAAATTGTATTAAATAGATATTTTGATATAAACACAAATTTTTTGTAGCAAAAAATTATATATATACCACATATTGTTTAATTTAAATGCGCTCAAGATGAAGGACGCTGGACTATTAGTATTTAAGAAATTGTAATTTAAATAATTTATAGAAAAAATTACAAATCTCACCTTATTAACCATGGTTATCCACTTAAAAGGCATCAAAGATGTTGAAATCATACATTTTGAAACGTTTTCACAAAATTAAAGTGAATTTTAAGTCGTTTTAAATATGCATGATGTATCTCGATCGGAAGATCATGATTTATGCTGTGAGTTGAAATTATTATTACGAAAAATTATGAATTTTTCCAGAAAATCGATTTTCCATTAGTTTTCTCGCCTTTCATTGCGAAAAATCTCCTATCAGATTTTATGGACGAATTTGTTATTCCCTAAAACTGTAAGGGCATAAGCGATTTACTGTTAATTTTCATGTCACTTTGTTTTGCCTGTAATTAAACCGACTATACAAGGTAACCAAGGGACAGGTTACATTTTAGAATTTGATATAGAATTTCAGGAAAAGCAATAGTTAAATGCGTCATTAAATTGTTTAAATATTAGAACTAACAATATCCCTTACTTCAAGGTCACCTATATAGAAATTAGTTATACATTTACTAGAAAAAACAAAAATTCTTTGGTTAAATGCCTTTAGTTATTATATGGATTAGATAAGTTGATGCATCCCGACTAAAAAGGCACTCCTTGTACAACATTTCCTGAAAGTGACGTTGGTTTTAATCAAACAGCGAATTCTGTACAAATAATAGCGTCTATGTTTGACTTGCGCTCTTATCTTAAGGTTCGACATTATTGACAGTCTATAAAATTTATATCGTTCCTGCTAACACGTAGTTCAGTTTAGCTCGTGTTTTCAGTGAGACACAGGTTTGTGAATAAATCGATATTCCATTATATCAAAGTAAATATATTGTTAGTTGTTAATCAAGATAACTATTACTACAGTGAACTTTTATTTAGTAAAGCAACCTTTTATTTGATCGATGATGGGCAAATGAGCCGTTCTAGCTTAATTTTGGTTGTAAGATCTATTAAAAAATGGCCATAACAAAAGTGATTGCTGTATTGTTATTCTAGTCAGGTAGATTTTCCTCATTGCTAGTAAGTCGGAGGGGATCACTTAGTGTTCAAACCCCCTTTACTGTAGATATACAGAAAAACAATAAAATATGCCACCAAGTTCAACTCCACATTTCTTCTCCTACATTTTAATAGTTAGGTTGTCATTGCCATTGTTTCCGGTAAAGCAATATTTTCCTTGTTCATCAATAATTGATTGCTGAAGCAATAAAATCTTAATCTTTCAGTTCTATAAACTCAACATTTATAATTAGTAGTCATATGAATGTGGTAGTGGCGAATATGTGAGAAATATGGATCCGTAAATCCACTGAAATAATTCGGTCGATAGTTCATGGAAATTTATATAATTAAATGATATTAGCTACAAACGTAATTTCCACAATTTTACGATTTTTTAAACATGGTGAATGAGTTTCGGTATATTTTACCTCTTTTATTAATAGTAGGAGAGATAGAGCGGGATTTTGCTCGTCATCCTGAAAATGGGCAGAATGCATCGTATTAAGTTCAATTCTTGAACTACATCACGTTTCTAGGCAGGAGCCAGTGAAAGTGATAACCGATGATAGTTACAGGGTTGGGTGTGAAAATTGTAATTTATTTTGGTCATGCTCATCATCGAGTTAACATTCCAAAATAGGCACCATACAAGATTATGATATATTTAAGTAAATTACCGAGTGGCGTCTGCCTAGAGCGTTACCATCAAGCTGGCGGACAGGGGTAAACTTGTCAAAAATAGGGGTGAACTTCGTCATTAAGTAAAAAGAACGCCATTTGCTCCATTTTTTTTGCTTACACAATATAAATCATAAACCAAAAGGACGTACAGCTAAATGAGATAAATATATTTTCCATGGCGTCATTAATGTGGTCTGTATGACGTCATACACAATTTTTTTAAATTAAATTTTTCGGAAAGAGCGGAAAATTTCATGTCCGAATAAGACTTTGAACATGACCTTGAACTTGATCTTCCGTGTCATTTCAAGATCAAAGTTTTTTGAAAAATCAACCAATTATAGCTAAATTAATTGTACGGGGGTTTCCGACATCGCTGCTTTTGAATCTGAAAACAGTTCAAAATTCACAATCCAAGATGGCGGACCAATTTTTTGAAAAAAGTCAAACAATTGATGCACAACCAATTACCGTTCTCGATGTTTTTAATCCTGATCCGAAAGTTGACTGATTCAAATTAAAACAAATTTGACGTTGAACTTGGCCACTCCTTGTTTTGAAATTTTTCAAAAACCTGTTTCATATTCGTAAACATCGTCGTCGAAAACCCCCGTATAGCAAATCGGGAGTAGATTGGTTGATTTTTTTTCAAATTGCCAATTTTCAAAATCTGATTAAGAAATCTGAAATCAGATTTTCGCAATTCAAGAGGGCGGACATATTCGGACCTGAAATTTTCCGCTCTTTCCAAATCAGTAATGAAAAATGTGCCTTCACATTAAAAAAAATTGCGTGTGACGTCATACAGACCACAATATATTTATGTCATTTAGCTGCACATCCTTTTGAATTATGATTTCTTTTGTGTAAGCAAAAAATGGTGCAAATGGCGTTCTTTTTACTTAATAATGAAGTTCACCCCTATTTTTGACAAGTTTATCCCTGTCCGCTTGATGGTAACGCTCTGGGCACACGCCTCTCGAGAATTTGCTTAAATGCTACACAATCTTGTATGTAGCCAATTTTGAAACGTTTGCTCGATGATGAGCATGACCAAAAAAATTCCCACTTTCACCACCCGTAACTTTCCTCGGTAATCACTTCCACTGGCGCCTGCCTAGAAACGTGATGGAGTTCAGGAATTGACCTTAATACGATACATTCTGTCCATTTTCTCGATGACGAGCAAAAACCGGCTCTATCTCTTAGACTATAAGGACTGAAGTAAACCGCGCCTCAAGATGGTGAGGAAATTTTTTAGCCAAGACGCTTACTGAAGTAAAATGTGCGGAGTTTTCACGCCAAAATTTTTAACGTTAGCAAAAAAAATGTATACATAACTTTCAAGAAATGTTCTCGAGTTTAATTTTATACATGGGGCTAGTCGAAAGTATCCTACCCTCCTCGTATCTTCTAAAGTATTATACTTACACTACTGAAATTTGAGGAGTCAAAATAAAGAGTTGTAAACTTCCTTTCCAGTGGTAACACATATCATAATTTTAAATAGAAGTTATGGCACATTCATTGGAAAGGGGTTGACCTACTCAGCCATATTAATTTTGATCGGGTATAGACAAATTAAAAAAATACTTTGTACATATAGTAAAACTATTTTGTTTTACATTTACAATGTAATTAATTTAACGAATTCTTACATCAAATTTTCAAAATGTACTCGGTCTACCTGCTTAAATAAGTGCATCCTATTAGTAAATTATTGTCGTACTCATTAGAATGTGTCAGCTGAAACTGATCTGAATTCTTCAATAATTCGTTGTTTTAAAACATTATTATTGTCGAGTTTTATTAGTGTAAGTTTAACTATTCAGAAAATAAAAGGGTGGAAGGGACTTTCAGTCAGTCGAAAAGAAGATATTTAAAAAAATACTTAGCCGTCCATTTCTCTATATAGTAGATCGAGAGGCCAAGATAAGGAGATGGCAAATCAAAAACACCTGTTGGTATAGATGCACAATAGTTGCCATAACTATTCATTTTAGTGGGAAAATGTTAACACATAAATTGTAGAAAATTGTTTCTAGCTCAATTTTGTGTATAAATGTTTTTATCATCATTTCAATATGACGGCGCAAGCGGCAAACGTACAAGGTGGCAACGTTGAAATACGAGAACAGCATATCAGAATCTTAAAATTACTCATTTTCAAAACATAGGCAAATCTTTACAACTCCAAATATCAAACAATTGTCTTATAACAACGAAATTGAAACTTATGGAGCTCATAAATGTATATTCCCTGACAAAGAAATCGCAACTCCCAGCAACTCCAGATTACCTAATAATCTCCTGCTAGGAATAGTAAGGTTTTTGTTTTGATTAAAATATACCAAAGAGTTTAAATTTTCTGGATTATTAACTTTGTGAGCAATAATATCCCAAGCTACCTATTTTTCATGTCTCCGAACCTCCAAAGGCCCTGGGGGCTGGAGTAATTTTCCAATTTCTACCCAATACATTCCAAACATGCTCTACAGGCTAAAGATCCGATGATCTGGACGGCCATGGCAACAGATTTACATGGGTCTCTTCAAAAAGCCTTTAACTAACTCAAGTAACATGAGGCCAAGCATTATCTTGTTTAAATATGGGATCCATTACCCGATTAAGATAAGGTAGTACATACAGCTCTACTACTACCTAAAGATAATGTTGTAGTGTCATAGTACCTCGAACCAAGACCAAAGGTAACCTATTTCCATGTGCACCCGATACCACAAAGTCAACTGTTCGGTGTAAATGTCTAACCCTTCTTCGGCCATCATGCCCACCCAAGCAGAATAGTAATTGATCAGACAAGACGACCTGATGTCATTCCACATTCCAATGTTGTCGTTCTCTACACCACTGTAGTCCCTGCCGTTGATGCTCAACGATCAGACGTAGCACAAGATAGGTCGATAATGCTGCAGTTCGAAAGACCTTATATACCGGTAAACCGTTCGGACACTTAGAAAATCGCCTTTTGGTTAGGAGAATAACCACACATCTGCCAAATTTCGAGTTGAAAATCGATCGCTAAAGGCAATAAGCCTTCGACGTCGAACTTGAACTTCATTTCTGCCCTTTCAAAGAATTCGTTTTTTGGTAAATTTAAAAAAAAAATCCAAAAACAGTATTAATTAATAAAAAAAAGTTTACATGAACAAAACATTCACCAAACTTCTCCAAATTTTAATAATTTACTACTTACTATAGCATCTATGTCTTACGAAACCATTATTAAAATTAAACATCTGCTTGGTGCTGCGATTTCTTTGACAGTAAGTATATTTATAATTATTGCAACGGAGACATTATGTTTATAGATTTAACACAGACATAAAAATTAAATAGCTATTACGAAATTCCTTAGAAGTGATGACAAATGCGTAAAATTGCATCAGGTAGCAAGTAGTATACGCGCACATACTGTTTGCCGGCGAAAATCACGTTGTCCCGCCATCGCGTTCGAGGTCAATATCACCTAACCCCATACAATTCTGAATTCAATTCTCGTGTTTTTGTTTTACGGTCCATTTCGCTTCGTTGGGTTCACATCACGACAGCAAAAATCAGTTATAAACAGGGCTGCAACTTGATACAACGTTTAAGATTTAATTTAGCCACTTGAAATGTAGGTTCGTGAGATCATCGATCCATTTACATCAATCAGTGTTTTTGTTTTTGTTTCAGCAATTCATCTGCTTGAATCATCATGAGCGACACAACAGATAACGCACAGCAGAATACACTCGAAGATGTTGAAGCGAGTACAGATAAGAATGAAGGTGAAGCAGTTGAACAGCCTCAGACGAGAAAAAAGAGAGCGCTCATAGATGTTCCTTCAAGGACGAATGTTGATGAAGATGGTAACGCAGTAGACGAATTTAAATGAGACTTTTCGCTATTATCCTATGTTTAATTAAGTATTTGGCACAGTATTAATTTTTTATATATTTTGCACTTGTGGAATGAAGTATTTATTTTGTGAAACTATCAAATAAAATTCTTAAGAATTTATAGCGTTTCTTATTATGTATCTCGCCAAAACAACCACCACTTATTTAGTTTGAATTAAATGGCAAAATTTTATAAAATATAGGGAATAAAAATGTTTTTATGTTAATAGGTTTTCAACAATAATAATTGTGCCTATGTTCTCCATGTCAGAATACTGTAGAATATATTTTTATGAGCAAATAAAAATTGAATAAAACATTAAAAATATATATATAACCGACTTCCAACTATAACTAAAAAGCTAAAAATAAATATAACAAAATACAACTCTAGCAAATAAATAACACATTCAATGTTTAAAGATGTTAGACCGACATCTAAGACATCGGTCTTACATCTCGCGTCTTCAAATTTAACGAAATGCATCAACTGCATAAAGAAGTGTTCGAGAGGACATTCAATTGTGGGAAGCGCAATTGATGAAGGTTCCCTAACCAGAAACAATATATATTATATTGATATATAATATATATTGTCTACCGTACAAAGGAATGACACCTCGAAGAGAACATTCAATTTTGTTAGGTACCTATCCAGTAAGTAAAAAATGTAAACGTTAAAAGGTGCTCATTCTGTACAAATTAATTACCTACCAATCTAGTATATTTTTGAAGTCGGTGCCAAGCAAATCTAAAATCCTTCATTGAGTACTTATCTACTACTTCATCACACTTGATTGTTGCTTGGCACCGACTTCAAAAATATACTAGATTGGTAGGTAATTAAATTGTACAGAATTAGCACCTTTTAATGTTTATATATTTTACTTCTTGGGTAGGTACCTAAAAACATTGAATGTGTTAATTATTCGCTAGAGTTGTATTTCTTATAATTATTTTTAGCTTTTTAGTTATAGGTGGAAGTCGGATACATATTTTTTTAATGTTTTATTTAAACTTTTTAGTTTTTTTTTGAACTCAGGTAGTTTTCATTCTTTATTTTTTATTTTGTATGTATATCCTTAATAGCCAGGCCCAGGTAACATCGAAAGCCTCAACATTACACAATGATACATTTTCATTTAACTTGACAGGTAAATGTTTACGAACAAAATGTACAAGTACGCGATGACTTAACAAGCCCAAAATATATTTATACCTTATGGACCACGCCATGTAAACTTTTTTTGACAACTCTGTATAACTATAGATAATTCCACTTCACCCTATGTACCAACCATCCTGTACATACGACTGCCCACGGACAAGCATAAATTTGTTAGCTGCCTTCTGTAAACTATAGGACGAAGTAGAATCTATCCCATATTTACGGAGTCAAATTCGTCCTATATTCCAACCATAGTATATAATTCCTTGTGGGCTAACCCATAAATTATTTCAATTTTAACATTTTATATTATCGCCTGGTGTAACATTAATTCCTCTCCACACTTTATGCAACTTCATATGGGCTATAAAATAAATATTTTTTTAATCACACTGTATAAATATAATTTAAATCCAGCATGTATTTCAACCATCCTGTAAATGATTTGTTAACATCCACATCATATAATAGTTTTTTATCTATATCTATTCCCAACGGCCATTCCACCCTATATTCCAACCATTCTCCGTCCTATATTTCAATCATCATATAAATATAAATGCAACTCCTTCTATCACTTTACTTTGTGATTTTGTTTGCTATAACTAAACACCCTGTGTATAAATGCACCAATAACATGTTTGAGTTTGACATGTGTTGTCACTGAATTTACTATTAGGCCGGGAGAATGTGACAACCAAAAGCACCGTCTTCGCAAAATGGAAAAATTTGCATTTAAATAAGTATTTGCCTGGTATACAAACAAAACGAGCTTGGTACTCATTTATTTAAGGAACCGAAAATATTATGCTTGACTACCTATATGCTTGAAATGTTTAAAGAAAGTTTTCAAATTCGCAATTAAAACTTCCAGTGCCTAAAATTCCCGCACTATTACGTTGGAATTAAAATATTTATGAGGAAAGGTCCCTTATCTCATTTCGATGAAATTTTATATAAGAATTTTGTAATTTTCGGCGATTTTCTGCAAAACTGCAAGTTGCACTTCGCAGAAAAGTATATGACATCACTTAGGGATCTTCCTTAATAGATTACACGTTAAAAAACTACATGAGGAGTTTTCGAAAAATCGACCAATATGTTAGGAATATTGGTCGATTTCCATGCACGCATGCGTTCATTCACAAATTTCATCACTTTACCAAGATTTGAAGTTTCACCAACATACATACAAAACAAAATAATACGCGACAAATTGATAACCGTCTCCTTTTTGGAAGTCGGTTAAAAAACGGTTTACCACAGGCGAGGAAATCAGGTAACATACATACAAAAAAAAATACGGGACGAATTGATAACCTCCTCCTTTTTGGAAGTCAGTTACAAATGGACTTTAAAACACCATTTATCTTAGGAGAAAAAATAAATTCAGGAGGGATGGCTGATATAAAATGCTTCTGGTTTGACTTAGCCGATTTAAAAAGTAAAAGTGGCCAAAGAATACCTTACGGGTTAAATAGAACAATAGGCATCATACTTTCGTAGTAAGATAGTGTTATTTGAAAATTATGACTTTTTATTTTCTATAAGAATTTGAAATGAAACGAACGGTATATTTAATCTACCATAATCGGAGAGTGTATTAAATTTGTAAGAAAAAACTTTCGTTCCTATGGCATGTAGAAAAAATACTCAATAAACGTTATTTAGAATGAAATGTTCTACAATACGGATGTCATGAAATTTCATAAAATGTTAAAAAAATTTCCAATAATGGAAAATATGAGAAAGTTCTCCTTAGTCGGTACGGTATATTTTGGTGCATTACAGGAGCAAGAATTAATTTGTTGTTTAAAAAAATTTAAATTGCAAGACCTGTCAACTTGAAAATTACATGCAAATTTTCAAAATTGGTTGTGAATACCTTTATCATGTACAAAGGTTAAATCTAGATTTTTAAATTCCAGGGTTTTTTCAATATTACAAATAAAAACTGTCAACAAATGTCAGTTACGTAGTAAGTTTTTAATTCATTTTTATTCTGTAAAATGGAATACAGTGCTTGTTACAGATTTTTAATTTCAGCTTTCAAAAATCCCATTTAAGGGATAAAAAATCTTAAAAATGTACCAACAAAATAAAAGTTGTTTATAGGGATATTAATTGTGAGATAAAAATGCTTGAAAACAATGCGAAAATATTTTATAAAATCATTTTGGCAATTGTTCAGAATAAAGGTACCCCAACTTTGAATGCACAAAAAAACTTCAAACTTTTTTATGTATTATTTCAAATATAGCTGTTGCCGCAATTTTCAGATATGTTTAAAGCAAAGAACTGATTACTGCTCTTCTAGTACACTGATACAGACCCATTTTCGGGAGGATTAACTACTTTAAAGAAATCTTTTTTCCGAATTTTTGATCTACAAAATTTGAAAAAATTTTCTATACCAAATTGTAATTTAAAAAACAATATTTCTTCAAAAACCACAATTTTTACAAAATTTTCAAAAACTTAATGGCATCATCTATTTAGAAATTTCTGTTCTAACGAAATTTTGTTAAGAATTTTTTTTACCGCCCTTAGGAACAAATTTATAGAAAAGAATCTGCAAAATGACGTGTTTTTAATATTTTATTGTTTATAAATAATTTTCCACGCTTTTTTTCATGACGCATATAGATTCACTAATTAAATATATTGTCTGGAACCTATTCCTAAAAATACGTCTATTCTCCATTTTGCAAATAATCGCTTAATTCGATTTAATCTGTTTGGAGTCAGACATAAATTTATTAAAGATCAATATTTATTTATAGAAACACGCATAACGTGACACTTAAACTTAAGATGAATCGAATATCATAGCCATTTCGTTATTCACCAGAGAAAAAAATATGTGTGTATTATTATCATTGCTAGCAACTTAGCATATTTTCTGGTAAATGACACACTATCCGTCAAACCACAGGCGTACAAAGGTCAGTTTTACCATGTTAAATAAAACTCTAGACAGAAAAAACAATTTTACTTAGTAATCATATCTTATTAATAAATCTCTTATACAGTAGTTCTAAATACCTAAGGGTTAGAAATACCACTCTTCGTACGACCGCTTAGTAATAGTTATAAATGAAGTTGCAGTGAATAACATTTTACTTAATATCATTCGTGCAATTGATGAAACAATAGCAGCTGTTTGAACATCTCTAGATTATTCAAATTTCTTTGATCCAATAGATCATGATCTGCTATGAGCAAAATTAAAATATTATGGGGCAGACAATATTGCTTTATCGTTTTTTAAATCTTACCTGTGAAATCGCCAGAAATGTGTGTAGATTGGAACAGAACTATCGTCAAGAATTGTATTAGGTGTCCCACAAGGTCCTTTATTGTTCTTATTATATACTTCAGATATACCTGAACAAATACTCAATAGTGAAATCCAACAATATGCGGATGATACACAACTCTTCATTACTTTGATCAATCTGAAGTACTAAATGCAAATACGTGATTAGCAAGACCTGGCAAACATCTCCCGCTTGTCTAAAGAGTATAACTTAACATTAAATCCAACCAAGACTACTCCTGTAATTTTTTGTAGCAAAACTAAAAAAGCTGGAGTTGAAAACCAACTAAAACTGGAGTATGATAATAGAATCTTCCAATGAATCAAAAAATCTTGAAAGAGTTTTCATGGTAATTAAACATGAATCTAATCATTATATTAGCATTTTGCATCGTCACCACCCATTTTCAAGGTGACGGCGAACAATGGTGGTAAAATAACGAATATGAAAAACACTTTATAAACGGGTTTTTAGGGTTGGTGCAAATAAATCTAACTACTATTCCATCTTCATTCTACTTTTAAGGTGAATACGCAAAATGTTCATGTGAAATGAAAAAAAATAAATTCAAGCACTAAAAATTAATAATTAATACATAATCAATATTATACACAAGGAAACGGTTGAGGTGTGGTAATAATACATATACGAGAACAATGCGAACCTACTTGATGAAGGCAGATCTTAAGAAGAACCATTTGTGTATAAACTTACCTACCGTTTACACATTCTACCAATTTTTAGTTCGGTTAACTGGGAGCATTGATCTCAAAGCAGTTACAATTATACCGGGCTTTCATTTCGAAACTATCCACCCGAAACAACTTTTAAAACATCTTTAAAAGAAAAAGACAAAAAACAGGTTAATTTATATTTACGGCGGGATACATTTTATACTTACCGGCCACCCTCCAGTTTCAACCCCTAAGAGGGAATGAATATCACTTCTACAGGTTTAGCTACAAAGCGGTATCATGTAATACCTCTTTTTAGAAGTCCCTTTTGACAAATCTTAATTTTTCTAAATCAGATTGTTATTATGCCATTTTAAACGTTCAAATTAAAATAATTATTATTTACATTGTATTTACCTTTATTATCAACTTGATCATATAATGTATAGCACCGCACTCCCTGTGAGGCACGCTATGAGTGCCTTTAGAAAATTCAATAAACTCCAGATATCCTAGATATGAAAAGGGTTTAGCTCTGTGGGAGCCCTTGCGAGGTTTTTAGGCCCGTGGCTGGAGTCGTGGCAGCAGTTTCCCATGAATTTCCTGACCGTCCGGGCTGTTCCTAACAGCATTTGTTTGTAAAGAAGTTCGTCCAGACCGAGGTATTTTAAATTGTTTATTAGATGTTTTGGGACTAGTCCTGTCGTTGACATAACAATTGGTACAGTACGTGTATTGTTCATGTCTCACTGAGTCTTTATTTGAAATTTCAAATCTCTATATTTGGTTATTTTCTCAGCCTGCTTGATATTTATATTATTGTTGTTAGGAATTGCTATGTCAATTAAACTTGTTTTCAGAGAGACTTTATCTACCAAAACTATATCTGGTCTATTGTGAGCAACAGTCCGATCGGTCAGTATCGTGCGGTCCCAGTACAGCTTGTAGTTGTTATTTTCTAAAACAGATTCTGGTTTATATTTATAATATGGTAATCTTACCGACTGTGATAATTCAAGTTTCAGTGCTAACTCCTGGTGAACTACTTTTGCCACATCATCGTGTCGTTCTTTGTATTCAGTTGCAGCGAACGCTTGACAACCTCCTGTGATATGCAGGATAGATTCGGATGTTTGACAACCGCACCTGCATCTGTCGTTGTTAATAGAAGGGTCTTTAACGATGTACTTTAGGTAGTTCTTGATTGGAATTACTTGATCTTGGATTGCCAATATAAAGCCTTCCGTGTCAGGAAACATATGACCAGAGATCAACCAGTAGTATTTACGTTATTAATATTGTATTAGTGTTAGAATTTTTGAAGCGTCTCTGGTATAATCCGCTCACACTGTTCCACTATTCCTATCTAAGTTGAGGTAGAGCGCAAGGTTGAGTTTTATAGAGCACAGTTTTTAGATGTCCCCAGAAAGAAAAGTCATGGGGCGTTAGGTCTGGTTATCTTGCTAGCCATTCTATAGCGCCCAATCCATATTATCTGGAAATGTCTCATTAAGTCAATTTCATACAGGCAAGGCATAATATGGAGGTGCTCCGTCCTGTTGAAAAAATAGGTTTTCTTCGTCTAGCAACAAAGTTCCATGTTGATCTACTTTGTTTTCTAAAGATTCCGTTATAAGGGGATTTATCACATATTCTCCAAATACTATCCCTCAGTTAAATTTTCTTCCGCCAATTATTTTATTTGCGAGAATTCCAGCCTATACGTTGATTTTCTGAGGATTTTGGTTGAGCTCTTCCCGAAAAACTGGACAGTGTCTACAATTATGTTTATTGAGAAATCCTTTAAAAAAACCTGCTGCATCAGAAAAACAAACATTTTTAATTTGTTTTTCTGCCCTTTGAGTCATTAATTCGGAGAATTCTAACCTTCTGTCATAATCATCCTCAGCAAGCTGTTGTGAAAGCTGTATTTAGTAGGGAAAGAATTTATTTAGGCGTAACATTTTATGCACCGAGCCTGTGCAGCTTTAGTTAAAACTTTACGATTCTAAACAATTTTCCTTTCAGTTTCTTGAAATTTACGAACTAAATCCAAGACATACTGATGCCCAATATTTTTATTAGGATGTCTCTGATAAAAAACAGAAGCAGTTCTGCGTGCACAGCGTTGTTATTCCCAATAAATAAATATTATTTCAATTATTTCTTGTAAAGAATAAACCATTGTCGAGGTCATTACTCTGTAAAAAATAATTTGATTTAAAAAACGATTTGTCAAAAGATTAGTAAAAAAGAATCCTTTAAAAAGAGGTATCACATGATACCCCTTTGTACTAAAATTGTAGAAGTGATATTCACCCCCGTTTAGCGCTTGAAACGGGGTGGAAAATGTGTCCCCCCGTAAATTTAAATTAAAGTGTTTTTTGTCTGTTTTTAAAAGTTATTTTTGGTGACTAGTGTTCAAATAAAAGCTGTTTGAATACCCACGTGATTGTTTGGCGAAATTCATGCATATCTAATTTGAATAATTTTTAAAATCTGTTGAGGAAATCCAATATCGTAACATATATGAACAGTTTGACATAACTAACTTATAGAATCGCATCCCCATTACAAGATAATAACATTATCGAATCAATATTTTAAGTAAGAACCAGCCAGTCCTTTATTGACATGATGAGAAAAATATTAAGGCGGTAGAATAAAAGCTCACTTTAATAACATTTGCAAACTTACTGATAAGAAACTTGTATGTCCCTTAGAAAAATTTAAATAACAACAAGCTGACAAGCTTTTCATATTGTTGTATTTTCCACACCGAATTTCAATGAGAATTATGTCAATAAAACAGTAATTCTTGCTAATCTTCAGAAATGCTACCTTATACAAACGTAAATAAATTGTCACTGTGTGATAGAGGTGAACTTATCCTTCAGCTTCAGCATTAGTATTGTGTGGAGAATTTATCCGATAATTCGTGAAAGGGACATTCCTCCGATATTTCTGAGAAGTCGAAATGTTCGGCTGGCGCATCGAGGTCGGCGGCATGTTGCTTTGATGTAATTCTCGAAGAATCTAGCCTGGTCTCGGCGGTTCTTTGACACTCTGGAGAATTCCGAGAAGAAATATAAAAATACGGACGATGGAATTCATTCAGTATTCGACTGCCGTAAAGTTTAGATAAATTGTAAATAACTGTGAATATAAATTATGTTAAGTAGTAGAAATAAATTAGAGTGAGTGTTTTTTTCTTTTTGGGTTCAGTTCAATTCTTGGATTTATTTAAAAATACAATGAGCCAGGGCATATTCTGAGGCTCGAGATCTCCTGATGTCCAGAGGAATAGCCAAGATGTTTACCAAGAAGTACAGCCAGTTCCAGAACCTAAGGGAGCAAGATACAGTGGTAGGGAAGGTCCTTCATCTCGAAGATAAACAACCAGTGGGTACCAGAGACATTTTCTATTTGGTAACGAAAACGTTCTCGCAGAAAAGGCCAACATATAGCAATCTTTGGAAGACTCTGGTAGAGTCGACGACCATAATTATGGAGAAGAATCTGAGGAAGTTAGCGGTCCCAAAGATAGCCTGCGGGTTGGATGAACTGAATTGGAGAGTGGTGAGAAGTATAATGGAAACAAACATTCGATTCAGTGGCATCGACCTCCCTGTATGCTGTCTCAATATTCGCAGCCCAGATTCGAAGAAGACTGTTACTTCCAGCAAACTTCTCGGTGTCGAAATGACCTTCAAATATCGTCATACTAGGAAGGATTCTGGGACATTCCGAAACGTGTGACGAGAATTCATCCCATAATTCGTAGAAGGGAATTCCTCCGATATTTCCGGGAAGTCAAAATTTTCGACTGCCGTATAGTTTAGACAAATTGTAAATAGTTCTGTGAATATAAATTGTGTTAAAGTAGTGGAAATAAATTAGAGTTAGTTATACTGTGTTATTAAATAAATCCAAGAACTGAACTGCATCTGAAGAGAAGAATAAAAACATTACAGTATCATGCAATAGCGCTCTAGCACAAATCCAGAGCTATATACGGACACACTAATGAAATTGAATTCATCATATACTCAGATTATATCCCTTGACAGTCATAAATTTATCGACTTCGTATGCGTAAACATGTTCTAACGCCGTTTCTTACCGATTCACTGATTTTACTACCACAAAAGGAAAACCAATCACTGTTCGTTCCTCCTCTTCCAACAAAACACCTATTAAAAACTCACTTGTTCTCCGAAGACCAATAAAATCTTAAACTCCTACTCGTAAACGGGTTTTACGGCAATGTTTTCCCATGAAATCACCTTCTGCGGTTAACCTCAAGGTTAATATTAAAGTAAAAGTTACCTAACATGGAGGGCAAACCTTCAAATAAAAAGCCCGTGCCTAAGAGCGGCGAAGTTTTCTTATTAGGAGACGGAGAGAACACGAGACGCGGCATAAAGTGGCGCGAACATCAAAGTATCCTCTGAGAACAAACAGGGTAAAACGGTTTTGTTGCAGGATTCCGAATATAAGGACTGTAATATAGAATTAAAAGCAAATATACCTGGGAAGATGGTGTTGTTGATCCTTTGATGTGCTAATAGGAACTAAGTAATTCAGTTCGTTTGAGTATTTACATCTAGTTAGTTATTCAAAGGTAACTTGATAGCTAATGGGCTTTAATTACGTTCATTTTTGTTTTGGTGAGTAAATGAGAACAACACACTAAGACATTTCAAAAATGTGGTCTTGCAAATATGTAGAATATTAGTAGCAGAAAATACAGTAACTATGGCAAATTCATCTGATCTGTAAGTTTTGTTATTTCCATTGACCCGGAGAAGAATTTAGTGTGGTCAATAAATATGACTTCTGAATCAGTTTTGGTTGGTTCTTAGTAGTACTTACTTCTGAAGTTTATTATACGTCGTTAAGTAATAAACCCAAGGAGTTTTTGTGAGATTCGGAAAGATTTTTGGTAATAATGTAGGCTATAATCTGAAATTATGGTGTGAACGCAATTTCCTGTTTGCATTACGTCATTAGAAAAGGTTGAATCTGTTTTTTGAAATCTATAAGAACGGTAATGTTTAGAGTATCTGGTAGAAAATTTTCATATAGTCATTATAACATAGAAGCTATTACATTCCGAACATATAAGCTTATAAACTCCTTACCTGTTGTATATATTTTCTTTGTCTTTTTCTTTGCATTAAATAATAAGTTTGATAATTGAAAATGCGATTTAAAACTGACTTATATATCTTAAGACGATAAAATTCTGCCTATTTTGTTACTGATATTTCCGAAAGAAGTTAATGAAATGTATTTTACTGGGTCCGTTTCTTAACAAAGGGATGAATACTTTGATAGGTTAGTTTAAGCTCTTTGCGTGAAATTAATTTCTTTATTAATGTTGAACTAAAACCATTATTTGAGGCTATAACATAAATTATATTAAATTCTTGTCTGAGGTCGCCCTTTGACATGGGTTTATAAGGTTATATATTCGGGCTATAATAGCTTCTATATTGGAATTTTTCTACCAGATACTCTAAACATTACCGTTCTTATAGTTACAAAAAGCAGTTTCAAATTTTTCCAAGCACGTATTGCACACAAGACATACTTTCTCAGAACAAATCAAAATTTTAAATCTCACAAAAATTCCCCTGGTTTATTACTTTACTACGAGATTATCCTTCAAACTAGCTACCTGGTTGAATTATTGATTTAGGATGGGGTTTTCCTCCATTATTAAATAATTCAAATTTCATATTCCATTTTTTTTTTTGCATTCAAAATTGCCGTTATTAATGTGATTTTGCTTTGTTCAGTTCATAGCTTTACTTAGTTAAATTTTTATTAATGTTAAAATGGTTTAGTTACTTAGTTTTCACAATTCAATTTTAAATAAGGAAAAGTTTTTCTCATATTATATTCTTAAATAAATTGGAAAGCAGTAAAACATTTAAAAAATATATATATATATATAACCGACTTCCACCTATAACTAAAAAGCTGAAAATAATTATAATAAAATACAACTCTAGCAAATAAATAACACACTCACTGTTGTTAGACACATACCCCGAAAGTAAAAAATGTAAACATTAAAAGGTGCTCATTCTGTACAACTTAATTACCTACCAATCTAATATATTTTTGAAGTCGATGCCAAGCAAATCTAAAAATCCTGGTTTGGGTACTTATCTACTACTTCATCAAACTTAATTGTTGCTTGGCACCGATTTCAAAAATATACTTACTAATTAATTTGTACAGAATGAGCACCTTTTCATGTTTACATTTTTTACGTTCTGGGTAGGTACTTAACAACATTGAATGTTTTATTTATTTGCTAAAGTTGTATTTTATTATAATTACTTTCAGCTTTTTAGTTAAAGATGAAAGTCGGTTATATATTTTTTAAATATTTTATTTGCAAATTAATAGACAGGACCAGGTAACCTCGAAAGCCCCAACATTACACAATGATACATTTTCATTTAAATTGACAGGTAAATGTTTATGAACAAAATGTACTAGTACGCGTTGACTTAATAAGCCCAAAATATATGTATGCCTTATGGACCACGCCATGTAACCTTTTTCAACTTTTTTTGACAACCCAGTATAACTATAGATAATTCCCCTCCACCCTATGTACCAGCCATCCTGTACATACGACTGCATACGGACAAGTATAAAATTGTTAGCTGCCTTCTGTAAATTATAGGACGGAGTAGAATCCATCTCATATATACCGAGTCAAATCCTTCCTATATTTCATCCATCCTATATAAATCCTTGTAGACTATCCCATAAATTATTTCATTTTTAACATTTTATATTACCGCCCTGTGTAACATCAATTCCTTTCGACACTTTATGCAACTTCTTATGGGCTCTGAAGTAAATATTTTTTTTATCAGACTGTTTAAATATAATTCAACTCCAGCATGTATTTCAACCGTCCTGTATATGATTTGTTAACGTCCACATATATATATATATATATATATATATATATATATATATATATATATATATATATATATATAACAGTTTTTTAATCACCCTATATAATTTTAATTTCATTAATTTTATACCAACAAACGTCCACTCCACCCTATATTCCAACCATCCTGTATATACGGCTGCCTATGGACCACTATCATTCTACTCCGTCTTATATGTTAATCACATATATATATATATATATATATATATATATATATATATATATATATATATATACAACTCCTTCTACCACTTTACTTTGTGATTTTGTTTGCTATAACTAAACACCCTGTGTATAAACGCACCAAATAGCAGTTTAGAGTTTGACATGTTTTGTTATTGAATTTTCTATTAGGCCGAGAGAATGTGACACTAAAACCACAGTCTTCGCAAAATGGGAAAATTTTCGTTTAAATGGGTATTTGCCTGGTATACAAACAAAACGAGCTTGGTATTCATTAATTTAAGGAGCCGAAAATACTATGCTTTACTACCTAAATTCTTGGGTTGTACATAGGAAATTTTCAAATTCGCCATTAAAAGTTCCAGTGCATACAATTCCCGTACTATTACGTTGGAATTAAAATATTTTTGAGGAAATGTCCGTTACGTCACTTTGATGAAATTTTTGATAAGGATGTTGGAATTTTCGGCGATTTTCTGCAAAACTGCAAGTTGCACATAGCAGAAAACTATATGAGATCACCTAGGGATCTTCTTTAATAGATTAATCGTTGGAAAACTATACACATCCATAAGAACTTTTTGAAAAATCGACCAATATGTTAGGGATATTGGTCAATTTCCATGCACGCATTCACAAATTTCATCACTTTACTAATAGAATTCTTTTCCCAAATTTGAAGTTTCACCAATCCCGATATATACTCTATTAAACAAGACCATATTCATTCAAAACGGTTCACCACAGGACAAGAAATCAGGTAACATACATACAAAAAAAGAAAAAAATTATACATAGGAATAATCTAGATTGTATGCAAAAGTAAACATGAATGTATAAAATGTTAAATGAAAAAACTATTTTCTCTCATGGATAATAAAACACCACTATATTCGCAAATGCAATTTTTTGCCTCACAACATTTTTATAGGGTTCTAAGCGAAAATGTTTCATTTAAAAACCATTATTTTAGTTTTTAAACACAAGGTAAAATTAAATATTAGTTAAAAGCCAAAAATTGTACTTTTACTTTATGAAATAAATACATGTAACGAAATGAAAAAATAACAGTTGATGAATAATAACAAACGTTTTAGTCTGTTCTGGCAAATAATTTATGAGCAAAACCATGGCATTAAAAAGAACTGATTCTCAAACAGTTGCTTTACATAAATTGATCCTGAGGGAAACTTAACCAACAATAACAGCAATACCTAAAGAGATATTTGTTTAAAATTAATTTATTAGATAATAATTATTACCCTCTTTGGAGGTATTCATACAATGAGGAGATGTATGTCAAAAATGGTCGATGAGGGACAACTCATGTAATTTTGATTATCATTCCAGAAAGAGTTGAAAAAAGAGATGGCACTTTTTTAAAAATACGGATTCAGAATCGCAAAAATGTAGAACTGAATTATTTAACCAATCAAGCCATCTTTGCCGTCATAACACTATTTCAAAAATATTCAATTAAAATTATTCAATTATAAGCATAAACATCATCAACTAATATTGATTGCTTCTACGATGATGTAAAAATTTTTTAAATACTTCTAAAACGGATTTTCAGTCGACATGGCTGAGTAGAATAAATTGACAAAACTAAATACTTGAACCCATAGGAAAATATGCACTAGGACAAAAAAACTAAAAAAAATTAAGAAACTGTCCAGATGCCTTTAATAACAAAAGGTCAATGTTACGAAAACGGTCTTCTAAAAACTGACACAAACGAAACTGACCTGTGCTGGTTTCGATGGATCTGCGAAAAATAAGGTTAATTGAATTTTGTGTAATAAAAAACATATTATTGTGGACTTAAACATTGTAAATCCATTCTCCATAGAAAGCAACTACTAAAGACTAAAACAGTCTACCTCCAAATACCAACTTAATCTTGAAAAAAAGACGACCTTCTACACAAACACGGGGAGACCTTAGCTGCACATGGTACAACAAAAGATATCCCAGATATTATGAATAATAACAGAAGAAACACAAAAAAAAAGTTACAGATTGTACATTAATAATATTGAAAATACTTTAAATCAAAATCCAAGAAGTTTTGGGGGTATATTAATGGCATGAAAAAGTCTTTTAATCTTCCGAAATCCATGTTTTATAAGGATGAAATAAGCAACGGGGCTGAGGAAACGGCAGGTCTTTTTGCTACCTACTTTTCAACGGTTTTTAAATTGCATCAGAACATTAATGTGCCTTATTTTCATTATGAAAACTCTGTTAACTTGTCTTCCTTTTGTGTAACTGTAGCAGACATCATTGGCAGAATTAATGAGTTTCGGATAAAGCTCTCGTGTGGCCCTGATGGTATTCCATCGCCTTTTTTAATAAACTGTGTCTACACTCTAGCGCTTCCTCTGAAAACAATTTTTAACTTGTCACTGTCATCCGGAAAGTTTCCCAGTTTTTGGAAACATAGCTACCTGAGGCCAATGCACAAAGGTGGATCTAAAGAAAATATTGAGAATTACCGAGCTGTATGTATGCAATCGGAGATCCCGAAATTATTGCACTACTTTTTCTCTCAATTCTTATCATGGCAATTTAAACACATTTTTGTTAACGAACAGCATGGATTTCTTCCAGGTAGGCCGTCTACGAGTCATTTTTAGTAAAAACTTTGGAGAATAGACTACAAGTTGACTCTGTTTATACAGATTTCGCTAAAGCGTTTGATAGACTTAACCATAGAATACTTTTGGCCAAACTTCAAGTTCTAGGATTTTATGGGCCACTTTTAGAGTGGACAAAGAGTTATCTCTCAGACCGATACCATTGTGTTAAAGTGGGGGTTATTATTTCCAGTATTATAAGTGTGTCTTCAGGAGTTCCACAAGGCTCTCACGCGGGGCCATTTTTTTTAAATTTATTTATTAATGACATTGGCAAAATTATTAATCATTGTAATATCTTAATATATGCTGACGATTTCAAACTGTTTAAAGAAATTGCAACTTGCACTGATGCTACGTTACTCCAATCCGATTTAAACTCTTTATTTGCCTGGTGTATTAGCCATGATCTTGACCTGAATATCAATATATGTTTTATTATTACTTTTGCAAAAATTTCACAACCTATAATCATTTCATACGCTATTAATTCACTAACGATACAGCGAGTAAGTGAAATTCGTGACCTTGGTGTCGTTTTCGATAATTGTTTGACTTTTCGTAGACACATTGATCTAGTTGTTTCCAAGAGTTACAAGGTTTTGGGTTTTATTAATCGTTCATCTAAAACATTTTCTCATAATACGATTCGTTTATTATATTGTTCACTAGTACGATCTATTCTGGAATACTGTTCTGTCATATGGAACCGCCACTATAACACACATATAGATAATATTGAGAAAGTTCAAAATAAATTTCTTCGTATAGTAGCATTTAAAATGGGTTTGAGTAGGGACAATTATCAATATAGTGATATTTTAGCACAAATTCATTTACATTTGCAAAATCGGCATAACATAGCTGACATTTGTTACCTATACAAGTTGTTGTCAAGTGAACTTGACTGCCCTTGCTTACTAGACAGAATATCATTGAATACGACTATGAGAACTCGTTCTTCAGAACTCTTCAATGTGCCATTTCACAGAACTAAATATAGATTTTGTTCAGCAATGACTAGGGTATTAGGTACGGGCAATCCTCACATATCGATCTGTTTTACAACTCCATCAGGGTAATCAAGCGCTCGTTGTACTATAACATTTAATTCTGTCGTTTATTTTGTTTTTGTTTTGTTCGCGACTACATGTTTTTTAATTATAATTTTAATTTTAAGTAACTATATTTTATTCTGTATTTTGTATAAACTTTACCTTACTCAGTGGCATCTTGAATTATGAGAAGGCCTTCTACTTAGGTGGAATTACATGCAAGCTAGAAGCCTACCCCCTCCCCCCAGTATTATGAGAATAGTCCAAAGATAGTCCTAATATCGTTTATAGTCAAAACAGCTAGCTCGAGTATTAAACTAGATAAACAATACGGGTGGATTTTTCTTCTTTTCATTAAAGGTTTCCTAAGGTCCTTACCACGGTTTTGGCCAGACTCAATTATGTACAAAACAATTTACAGGGAGGGCAACCCAGGACTAGAACTAGAGCACTATAACTAACACAAATATTAACTTCCAGAGACTTGGTATTATTTTAAAATGTCTTTGGACAATCAGAGATATTAATACAGAGATGATTCCCAAACTTGAAAAATAGAACGTGATGACCGGAAGTCCGTAGATATTGATTACTTTTCCTCTAGTATACCGGACTTGTCAGTATGAGAAATTTCCCATTAGACACTCCACCATCTGTCAGTGAATGCCTTCATTTTGTATACAAAACGTTTATTAAACGGCTGATAAGTATTTACCACATCATTGTTATTTCTATAAACAAAAATACCGATATGAATAAATGTGTAATCAGGATCAACACCAGCGATAACAATAAAAAATTCAGTACATCTCATGTGAAAACTCTTTTCAGTAAAGTCAAGAATTCCATCACTTTCAATTGACATTCCTAAGTATAGTTAAGTTAAAGCACTTTTAATTCTTTCGTATATTTGTTTACAATGCTGTAAAAAGAGTGTCAATGATATATACCGTGTAATGTTTGTTAAACAATTGTTACTATTTGTCTTTTCAATGCCCAATTATTCGGTCAAATTGAAAAAGTAAACATAGTGTTTCTGCGAAAGTATTATTTCATTATTGGGTCTAAGAGGAACTGTACATTATTGCTAATCAGTACCTATTAAATCATCATTAATTTTTATTTACATAACCTTGTGTGAATCCGGGCTCAAGACACAATGAGAAGTGAAATTCAACAGGATATATTAAATTGTCATCTGGTAGAATTTCCACGTTAATGTGTAGATTTGACAATGATTTAAATGTGGCCTTTAAGGTATTTTCAACCGATGATAATTGCATTGGTTATGCTGCAAAAATATTTTAATTGGGTTTTTGTTACTCTCAAACTTTCTTAATCTTAATTTTTATTTCAGTGCAGCAGATCTCCGAAAGATATACCAACCAAAAATGCAATTTCGGAATATTGTAAAGGATTATTCTGCATGACTGAACAATTTTTAAGTTTGTTAAATAAGTTTTCAATTACAAATTTCAAAAATAGTTATGTGTTACATAAAAAAAGTTAAAGACACACCAAATGTATTTTCAAAGCAATGTGTCTTTGGGAAATAAATAGCAAATTTCCAGAAAGAATAGATGTGGGAAAAATGGGCAGAGACTCAAAAGCTTATGAAAGAAGCCTAAAATTTTGTCTGCTTGTGAAATTTCTTAAATGACAAAAATTTATAAATGCTAAATATTAAAGAGGATCTTTGCAAGAATTTAATATAAGCGAATGAGGAAGAAAAATAAGGAAATCATCAGATAAATATTGTTAATAAGATACGCATATAATCAACGGGGGATATGGAATGAAATCAGTGATGGATGATAAAGACTGGAAGAAGCGCTAGCAGATCTAAAGAAAGTAGCAGTTACAGTCTGGAAAAGACAGTCTTTAAACCAGAAGAGGTGGAACACAAGACTTACAAATGTTATCTTCAAGTACTTCATGACCTATAGAGTTCTTTTTATTTACACAGTAACTGCAATATTACAAAAATACAAATTTATTTTAGAGAATTTAAGACAATCCCCAACGTATAACCTGTTTTCTTTCTCAGAAGAATCACCCAAGCTTTTTTGATCTGACAATCAATATTGAGATGCCTAATTCCTGAGGCGTAGACAAATCATCTAATTTAAATGTATCAGCCTAGAAGTTAAACAGTCACGAAATTTATCTAACAAGATCAATTTCTTCTGTTTCCTTCCGATTTTAAACAGAATTACACGAAATATCGACTAAATCTAGATTATAACTAAGTTTGGTATTTATTATTATTATTCCATTAAAGTAAACCGGGAAAAATCAAATTGCTATGAAATGTTTATTAATTAAAATCTTTTAAAAACATACAAAAATATTCGACAAATATTTAAATTAAATTAAATAGACAATTATTACTATGGATTAATACTTTTACGCATGCTACTACTAATTATTAATTGTTACTTAAATTCAGTAGCCTCCGAATCATCAGGGCCGGTATTTGTTCTTGGAGGACAGTCGATAACTGCTCTTTTATTTCGAACTTTTGTTTCTCCACTTAATTCATTTCCTGTTGTCATGCCATCAACGTCAGCCTCTTGAGAAACATCGCTTGTAATACCCCTTGAATCACTCATGGTGCAAATAGTTCCTTATCTGCAAAACAAATTACAACCATGAAGATATTTTTGTTAGAATTAAGTGAAAAATATTTAGTAAGATAGTATTAAAAAAACACATAATCGTTTACACATAAAATCTAAAAACCCAGATATTGAAGACTAACATTTGTAGTATGCCAGTAGTGCGAAAAAAATTGAAGTTCATGGAAAAACCTTCAGTCTACAGTCTAGCGGGTCAACAAATGCATTTAAAATATAACATGTGACAATGAAAAGTCTAGAAATATTGTTACAAAGTTTCATTTAAAGCGACGCGACTGAAGCAAAATATCGCGAAAATGATTCTATGCAAATCCGATTTTTCAAATAACAACTGACCACGGTGGCCTCCGGTGAAGGAAAAAGTTGCGTAATAGAAAGAACGCGAATAATTCATGTATATTCCCGTAGCAGGAGTATACTGGGGATGACAAGTTTCAGCTAAAGGAAAGATTGGTTTATGAATTGAAGTGAAGACAGTGGCAGTAGTATTTAGTTTTGTAGTTTAGTTCTGTGAATCCAGTGATATTGAAGTAAATTTATAAGATTTTATACAGGGTGAGTTTTTTTTGATGATCAGTATGAGGATCTCGGAAACTAGCGGAAATATAGCAATGGTTAAATTGGGAAAGATTTGCAGTTTTACTGGCCCAATTTAATGCCGCTTTCAGATTTTTGTAAAAAGTTATGGGTTACTAGATATTAAAAAAACAAATTCTGTCGAATTAGTCAAATCCCTCTAGCTCCTTTGTTTTTGATTTTATAAGAAAAGAAACATTAAAATTTAAGGGAATTGTATCCCGAATATAATTGTCATGTCCTCGTTTGCGTGACAACTCTGGTTTTCGAGATATTGACACAAACTTATCTTTTTTGAATGGAAACCATAGTTGACTATGACCTCAAAAAATCGGACATTTTTAGAGCTTTTCAACGATATAATACTCGATATAGTTATTCATAAAAATAATGGAGTTATGGATGTTTTTCTCCCTTATTTCACTTTTAACGTAGGTAGCCATGAAAAAGATTGATTTCACTTTGACGTTTCCTCATTTGAGAGTAATTCCATTAGTAGTGCTGAACTGACAGTCAATATTGACAAGTTTTCCTGATAAAATGGAATATTCTATAAAGAAAAACTGAATATGGTGGAATGTTATATCATATGCCATAAAAATTCAGTTCATATAGCTGAGGAATACTTTCATAGATATTTTAATCGTCGTCAACCTGCTTTATGTATATTTAAGAGGCTTTACGATAGTTTACGCAGATATGGATCTTTTACTAAACTACCAAAGGAACATAATCAAATTCACGAAGCAGCACTAATACATTTTTGGCAATGGTAAATCAACATCCATCTACATCAACTCGTGAGATTCCGGCAGAAGCTGGCACATTTCAACGAACTGTAGTTAAGGTACTGAAAGCGCACAAGTTCCAGCCGTTCAAACTTTCAGTTTCTTAAACTTTGCATGCTGGTGACGAACATCAACGTATTTTGTTTTGTACATGGTTTAGAGACATGTGCCTTGACAATCCACAGTTTCCATTAAAGGTGTTATGGTGAGATGAAACTAGATTTATTAGCTGCGGTATGTTCAATAGATACAATGAGCATATCTGGGCTAAAGAAAACCCTTTCCATGTAGAACAAAGATGACCCCAGATAAAATTTGGTCTTAAAGTTTGGTATGGCATCATCGGGTCTACTATTCTGGGGCCTTTTATCTATGACGAATCACTTACTGGGGAGCGCTAATTGCATTTCTTGCAATACACTTTTCAAGGCATGTTGCATAATTTGATTTTGAGAACTCGTTTAGAAATTGAGTGTTTCCAACATGATGGAGCACCTGCTCATAACTCGTTATTAGTAAGAGAACACTTAGATAATATCTATCCAAACTCTTGGATAGAAAGACATGGCCCACGCGAATGGCCACCCCGGTCACCCGATTTAGCAGTTATAGACTTCTATTTATGGGCTGCGCAAAAAACAAAGTATACAAAAGAAAGTATGAGACAGTTGGTGACCTTAAGGAGGCGGTATTACAAGCAATTGAAGAATTTGATGGGCGGTCTGTGAGGAAAGTGGTAATGTCAATCTTAAAAAGATGCAATTTTTGTCTAAATAACAATGGTGGACTTTTCGAACATAAATTGTAACTATTATTATTTACTTTAATATCTTAAGTTTTTAGTAAGTACTTATTTAGTGTTTTCATTTTATCGGATATACCTAATAAAAAAATCGTTCAATGTTTTTTGTAATAGTTATTAATAAATCAATCTATTTCATGGCTAACTACGTTAAAAGTGAAAATAAGAGAGAAAAGCATCCATAACTCCGAATATCGTTGAAAAGCTCTAAAAATGTCGGATTTTTTGAGGTCATAGCCAACTATGGTTTCCATTCAAAAAAAGATAAGTTTGTGTTATATCTCAAAAATGAGAGCTGTCACGCAAACGAGGACATCATCATCTTCGAGATACAATTCCCTTCAATTTTGATATTTACCCTTTTTTTATAAAATCAAAAACAAAGGAGCTAGAGGGATTTGACTAAATCGACAGAATTTCGTTTTTTTTTAAATATCTAGTAAGCCATGACTCTTTACAAAAATCTGAAAGTGTCATTAAATTGGGCCAGTAAAACTGCAAATATTTCCCTGTTTAACCATTGCTCTATCTCCGCTAGTTTCCGAGATCCCCATACTGATCATAAAAAAACGCACCCTGTATATAGTTAAAATAATTTGCAGACGAACCCATGAAATAGATGATATTTTAATAAATAATATAGGAATTGCATTATACTGAAGTGAACTGAATCTAGCCTGGTCTCGGCGGCTCTTTGACGTTCTGGAGAAATCCGAGAAGAAATATATAAATACGGACAGCTGGCGATTGGTTTCATTCAGTATTCGACGGTCGTATAGTTATGTAGAAATAAATTGTAGATAGTTCTGTGAATATAAATTGTGTTAAAGTAGTGTGAGTTGGAAATAAATCCAAGAACTGAACTGAACCCGAGTGTGAAAATAAAAACAATACAATATGTAAAATGATTATGCAAAATCGAGTATAGTGTGTAGTGTATCTAGAATTGAAGATTATTGTTATTTTAGCCAGCCACAAAACTGATACTGTAAGTCGGTAAAGTGTTAGCATGGTGTTAAATTTGTTGAAAGTTGGTTATTACACTGAAATATGAAGTATAAATAACGAGAAAACTCGAGTTTTGATTTTTTTTATTAGAACTAATATACATTTAATGGCCCAGCAATGATGGTTTAGTTTAGGAATTCCCAAAGAACATTAAAGAAATCGTTATAGTTTTTACTCTTAGTTTAGATCTCATAAAATATTCACTTACATTAAACACTTTCAGGATCTAGTGTATGGATTTGACACGAAACAATATGAATACGAAAACTAATATTAAACACCATAATAGTAATTTTACTCTCTAATAACTGATAATGAGGCTATTAAAGTAAGGAACATATTATATCTAAAATAAGAGCTCATTGGGTTTGTACTATGCTGTTAAATATTTTTCTAGAAAGCTGAGGAGTAATGTTTCCATGGCATTTGAATATCAACAACGTACGCGATTACATTAATTATTTCAGCTTTGTATCTTAAGAAATCAGTCGAAAATATGATATGAAGATGTGAAAATAATTCTCAAAATAGGAATACTATGCTAAATAAAGTTAGAAATAAAATAAGAACCATAAAACCAATAAAATGTGAATTTAAAACTAGTAAATATTACACATAACTGGAAAATAAAGACTACACTGAAATCAACATTATACAAGATTATTGTAGAAGCGAACACTTCTTATGAAGAATGACAATGAACAAACATATAAGAACAAAACAATTTTTTTTTCAATAAAAAAAACAAAGGAAGACAACAAAAATAAATACAAAGAATAGACAGAACCAATGCAGCAGATGAGCTCAACACTTCATTATACTTTCTAAAGTAAAAATATGAGAAGTACTGAGCACTTCTTGAATATAAAAATTTACTACATAATATGACAAATAAATTTAAGAGCAAGCTGTACATTTTCGTTTGAGCATAATATAGGTGTAAACTATTAAAGAAGAATATATAACAAAAAAAAAATAGTTTTGTGTATGTAGAATGGAAAACTGGAAATGTCTTACCTTACAAGTCGATATCACGTTTTTCCAAAACCGTAGAAGAATTTGACGGCACACAATCAACTATGGCACTTCAGACGTTAAATTATTAATGAACAGTAGTAATATATTCACTTCCTGAAATAGATTGTGTCGAAGATACGATAAGAGTTAATCAAACAAAGATGCCTCGATAGTGATTGTTGATTTTGAACGTATGTAATTCCACTCATAATTGATCAGATCAGTGCCGTCCTAATCAAAATTGGGCACCAAATAAATATTCAGAACTTGCTTAGTCATATTAATTTCTGTACGGAATATTTGTCAGAAAATATTCGAAAATAATTTTGTAGAACTGCGCGAACAATATGGTTTTTAAGAAATATGATTTATCAATTACAAAATGTTGGATGTGGCACATGATCTTTGCGTTATAGGGAAAGCCATTTGATAGAAAGTAAACAATTATTAAGAGTAAGGAAAAAAATTTCTGGTACAAAATCTATAAATTCAGTATTCCCTCAAGGGTCCGTTTTAGGCCTCTTATATTTTAATCAGTGACTACAAATATAAATGGACCCGTCTGTTTACATTAAAATAGTAAACATATGCTTACCTATACTTGCTTACTTCTTTCAATTGTAACAAATAATACTTAAATCTAGGCATTCTACACTGATGCATTACGCAATCGTTACGATTTATGTGGGGAGCAGGCAACAGCACACTTTACCGACAGTTCGCTTTGTTTATGTTTGAATTTGATGTTAGTTTCAATTTTCGTATTATTTAGCTTTTTTAGTGTTTAAATCAGAGACTATCTTGTATGGGTTTAAAAAAAATAAGACAATGGTATTTCAGTGCTAAATATGCAGTAAAATGGCATATTCGTTTGCCGAATTATCTTCTCATCGGTAAGCATAAGATCATAAACGTGTTAACCTATAATATATAATATATTTATATTTGTGGATTACGTACGTAGTTGTATTATTTTGAATCTGAATAACATGACCTATAATTTAATGCAGATTGGACGTTGCTGTTGGAGACGAAATATCTGTAATCAAAGATATACGTCTCTTTCTATTTTTGTATTATGTCTCAAGGCATGTTTCGTTTTGTCGGATATGAAAGTCCCGGGTTCATTTATATTAGTTTTCATTAATTTTAATTTACACCGTAGATCTACTAAATATCATTACCGAATGCAGAATACAATGCTTTACTGAAGACACTTAGACTAACCACAGCTTCAATATAAATTAATAAAATCTCCGACATGGTCTCAAACTGAATTGTACAAATACCAAGTCACTACTTTTCTGTTAAAAAAAAAACGGAAATTTCTTTCGACAAATTGGAAATATCAGTTACAAATGAAATAAATCAATTTACTTCAGAACCATAAAATTTGGCCTAACCATTGATACTATATTTTGATATATCGAACATTCTACAGCAGTTATTAAGAATTGTTATATAGACATAAACTTCTTTAATCAGCATGATTACGTTCCCATGCAGATCAAAATAATATAGTATTCCAAAACATGAAAATAGTTGCTGCAAGCTGTTCATGTGTCCCCCACTCATGTTCGAATTAAATACCGGGTCATTTGTTTTTTAAAGCTTGTCATGCTTTAATGTCATGTCATATATTACTTAATACTTAACACCTCCCTACGTTTCGGCAAAGCTTGTCTATCTGAACGATGTAATCATATTATAACAAGACACAAAGATTCCCTCAGGACGTTACACTATCAGACTTTCCTATTTCAACGGTCCTTTCATTTAAACGCGGTTAAACTGTTCAATTCAATGAATATCAATCTAGGGAAGAGTATTTTCAAGAAGACATTTAGAATCAGGTTTTGAGATGATTTACTAGAATCATAGGTTCCAAATTGTGCTAAGTAACATTCACTTAAACAAGGTAGATTAATAGGTTCATATTAAACTCTCATTTGTCTTCTAAATGTTATTTATGGCATATTCTTGATTCACAATTGAATTAAAGCGCTGTATATTGAACAAAAAAACCAAGCGTTTCAAAGTCGATTCTGACTTGTAATGAAAATTGCAAAATGAAAGTTTGATTTATGACATTTCAGTTGACACAATAAAAAAAATTGTTGTTTTTATATATACAGGTAGCACAAAAAATTCTAAAAATCATGTATTATGGTTAAACAAGTTTCAAGTTGGAAGAATTTGAAAGAGTTGTCTTTAGAATTTATAAGTGGCGTTCCTAAGTACGACTTTGTTATAAGATAGCGCATTCGCCAAAAATGCGATCAAAGAATTCTGCTGTTCAGTGATTCCAGTAACGTCGTAAAGGAAATCCTACGAAAAACCTTATGAACTATCGGAATAGAATTACTTGATTGCATTTATAAATTCTAAGACAACTATTTCAAATTCTTTCAACTAGAAAGCTGTTTAACCATAATATATGAATAAAAACAACATTTTTTTTTCTTATATCAACTTAAATGTCATTAATCAAACTTTCAATTGGCAATTTACATTTTCAATACATATGAAGCCATTGACAACGAAGTCAGAGTCGACTTTGAAACGTGTTATTCCCAAGAAAACATAAAAATAAACTCTCATTTACCTAAAAAATGATATGTATTTATGTATGTATGTAAGTATGTATGTATATATGTACGTATGTATGTAAGTATACTTGTAGATGTGTATATTATATTTATGTAGGAATATGTATGATATAAAGAAAAGAAAGTTTAGTTAGCAGTTAGTCTTAGAACTAAACTTCGCCATTGTAGTTTAAATGTTAAATGTACAATAAAGTTGGTATAATTATTCCTATTGTTATAACTGACAATTGTCATTCTGACATCTATTCTGTTAAACTTCTGGTCCCTAGAAGCGGCCATTATTCCATGCACGGTAACAAAAAGAACATACTTGTTTCCTGAAGGATAGTTGTGACATTGTTTGTCAATGTTTAAATTTTTTTTAATAAATAACGCCAGAATTTACTGTAAAAACGTTTCGGGGTCCAGGTTAGACCCCGTTGACAATGCCAAAGAAACTGTAAAAAAGTCAACATTTTCAAATCTTAAAACTGTGCTTTTTTTCGCAGTTGGCGTGTAACTTCACGAGGTACTCAAACAGTATTTCATATATAATAAATTTGACAGAAAAACAGATACAACAGATATTACATTGCAAAATAATAACTTTTCGTTTGGTTTCAAATTCTAAGTAATTTTGCCAGTGCATTGCACGCCAGAAGTATATTCTCTAAAGTCGAATACTAAGGAATTCTTATTCAGAAATGTTATTGGAAAATGTTTACTTTATAATATGTACGTGATCAGAAATACTAATGTAATGCCAGCTTGGCTACGTCGCTCTTTTTGTAGTGTTTTGACTTCTAACGTACATCAAGTAACTAATTTAAAATATCTTTAACAGAGAGTTAGAAAGTGTATTAGCAAATTATGGGCTGGTGTTGTATATTAATTGGAAGATTTCTTTGTAAGTTTACAACAATTTAACGATTTTCAATAAACTAAGAGACTTTTAATATACAACTTGATACGTAATTACACAAAAAACTAAGTTGCATGGGTATTTCAAGATGAAATACATCTCGGAACAAAGCTCATTTTGGGATTTCACTTCTAAGAAGCTTTCGCTTCAAATATTTTACATTTTTCATTAACAATTTCATGAGAATTAACATTGACTAAGGATTGACTGATAATGAAGCATTGTGGTTAGTTTGACGAAAAATGTAAGTCATTATCATTTTTATAACGTATACACAATTTCTCGTAAAAATGTACAGTTCCAATTAAGCCTGTCACAAATTAACGATCGATCTTCGTTAATGCTAGGGTATTATCAGGATCCAGATAACATAATCCAAACACATGGAGACCTTCAGCAATGTTTTCTTAGGACACAAGCATAGGATTAGGTATCACTAAGCATAGCGATATTTCTATAAACCGAATTCACTGCCCGCAACATGTATCGTAATTTCCTCCAGTAAAAAAATGCGTAACGTATTCTGTGATGTAGAAATGGTATCAGTGTTGGTGAATTCAGTCGATTTAATTAATTTCAGGAATGTATTAATTATGAGAGGATGTTATGATTTCTGCATTTAAATATGTTTAATATTCATGAGAGCGATTAAATGCGAAATGGTAATTAAAAGATTTTGAATTTATTCGATCGATGAATAATGTTTACATTTCATATTCCCGGGGGCGAGTGAGCAACTGGGGACCGTTTAAAATAGCAGGGTGGTCGTTAATAATTTATAATGTTTCCCTAAATCTGTACTTCAAGTCGGCAAAATAATTTCAATCGAATGTCAATAATTTATATTTAAAATACATTTTATTATGTTATCTCTCTCATTTGTATTTTTTATTTATTATCCACATATTTTTAACTTTTATATTTTTTTATTATTATTCGGACTACTTTCCTTAAGTACAACTCTAAATTCACTCTATATTGCAACCACCCTGTATATGTTTCTGTGTATTGGTCACCCAATATAAATTATTCGTCTATCATTTTCTAAATCAACCTGTACAACTATAATTCAACTCTACACGATGTTGCAACTGTCCTGTATAAGTATTAATCCTCTCTACCCTATTGACTGTTTCTACTTTTCTATTGTCTAAATCCCATGTATACCTATAGTTTTACTTCGCCCAATATGCCAAGTATAAGCAACTATTTATGTTCCACATTATATAACATTTTTTAACCACTCTATATAACTATAATCACTTAACTTTATATTCCAATGATCCTGTATATGCAACTGCTTCTAACATTTTTTGAAACATTCGCTATTATAACTCGAATATCCATGCTGCATATGCTTATTTAACCATTTTTGTTTTTTTATCCACTCTGAATAACTATAATTTGACTTCACTATTATTTCAACCACCTTGTATACGCAACTACTTATGGGGTCGCCCAATACAACATTTTTTGAAGAACCATTTATAACTTTAATTCTATTTCACCTTACAATTCAACCGTTATATGTGGAACTGCTTATGTACCACCCAATATAACATTTATTTGTAAAATTTCTTGAACCCTCATGTTTAACTGAAATTTTACTTGGCCCTATATTTCATCTGCACACATTGGTTGCTGCTTGAATTTCGATGCACGCACACACCTACCACCGTATACCATATAGAAAAGATCGTCAACCTATTTTTTTTCTTTTCCATACACTAATGGAATATTTTGTGCCATTTCACTCGACTGCAATGAAAACCTTTACAAACATCCTGCACGATATACTTTCATGGCCTATCTTGACATTTAAACTAGATATTTATGATTTGACATTTACTTTGATGTATAATTGATTTATGTTGATGTTTTTTTGTACATATTTTTATAATTTTCAGAAAACGGTATGTTTTACGTTATAGATAATTATCTATAATAAGGAATCAAGCTTTGTGTAATATTCCTTGACACAATGCTGTTTAAATCATCAAAATTGCCCAAGCCTTTTTTAATTCTCATACATTCTCATACATTAAAAAAACGTACCGTCGAATTGATAACCTCCTCATTTTTGGAAATCGATTAAAAATCTATTAACAGATGGAAATTTCTAAATACCTGAATACAAAATAAATAATAAAATATACTACAAATAAATAAGCAGTATTCCATAAGAGTTTATTTTTAATTTCTATGACCTATTTATTTCTCAAAGTCCCTTAATTAAAAATATTTTATGTGTTTAGAAAACTACTGTGGTTCACCTCTAAACCAAAAATTTCAATAGTTTTCATAAATATATCTAATGTTTTTAAAAAAAAATTATAAAATATATCCAAATAAATTTTGTTTATTTACCAAAAGATTTATTACTAAGTTATTATTAGCATATTGAAATGTATTTTAAATCCGAACAAATAAATATTTTGTCTTGTATATCAGTAATATATGTTTACATATGGGTAAAAGTTTTATAGCTGAAACTTTTCTTTGTAGATTCACTCAATCAATATAGGTGTTCGTAGCTCCTCAGTACCTTCTAACCTGTTGTCTTCTACAGCCCAAAACTGCTAAAGACATTATTCTTGTCATTTGTTGGATAGAACTGGAACTCTGAAAGGTTCTAATTTTTTTTCTCATATAGTCCAAGATTTCATAAATTATGTTTGTTGTTAAGAGTCATATTTAATTTAAAATCAATTAAAATTCATTCCGTTGACATATGTTTACAAATGTTAGATATATCAAGTTAGAAATAAAAGAATTTCTTTTTCTGCGATAAATGTCGTTTAATCGTTAAAAAGGTTACTGTGTGTGAAGAGGATTGGGTTATTCTCGATTCAACTGTGATAAGATAAATACTTCGAGTCGCATGTTGTAGGATTTTAGTTTCACCATGTGGGTACGTTCACATAACGTTTTGGGAAGCCGACTAGGGTAATAACAGTCATAAAAGATAAATATGGAGGCCTTTTTCCAATAGAGATCATCTTTATTATCAAGATGCTGCTTAACTAGAACAGCGTTTTAAACAGATGGAAAATGCGATAAATATTCAAGAGTTTATTATTAGTGAAGGTACTGAACTATTTCGCTTAAAGAAATTTCTCAAAATTTACAAACCAGCTATGAATCTAAAAAACATAAGGCATAAATAATTCATTGGAGTAGCAGTTGCATCAATATTTGTGTAAACGTGATAGTGAAAAACGAATAGATTTAAATGAAATGTTGTTAGCAAATGTCGGCGCCGAACCGCAATGATCCATTTAATAAACAAAATAAAATGAAAGAAGCACAAAAATTAAACACTTAATATGAGAAGGCAATTTTTGATAAAGATTTGGCGGAATCCGTGTGCCAGTGTTATTGGTGATAAAAGAATTGGTCCTACCTTTTATAACAGACAATTGACAGAACCACAAGCTCAACACACGAACAAAGAATTTAAATATTGCAAACACAAATTACTAATCTGAGTCCAAAAAAACGAAAACACTTATCACTTCAAGAGAACCGTAAATATTGACGGTATCAGCAAAAATAAAGTTCATTATGGAAGGTAGTTGTTACTGTTAACCAGCTACCGTGACGTAGAAACAGAATTAAAAAACCAAATACAGCAAGCATATAGAGCAGTAAGTTGCTTAAAATACACAATATCAGGACGGAATCTCAGAAAAGGTTATATAAAGCTACTAAAAGACCAATAATGCCATACACGGCAGCAATGATACAATTCCAAAACCCACAGATGATAGAGTGATGAAACTAGAACAGCACGCAGGGTGGGAAGAATAGCGTTACGCTACGAATCTCATACAGTATTCAGATAAACGTTTTATGGATAATGTATCACTACAAATGGTTCAATAGAATTGCCCATTAGTAACAAATAACTTTAGTTTGGAACTTTGTAAGTAGCGTAATTTAAAACAAACGCTCTACATGCTCGAATTGTTACGGGATTGAATCAGTCAGCATCAAAGCATCAAAATACACCATAATTAGAGCTGCTACCTTGAATGAAGAAAAACAATGAGAAGAGACCCCCATTACGACAGATTAGACTCTGCAAAGACGTTGACGAAGAAACCGAGGCACCCTACATAAAAGAGACGAATCTCCAAAATTATCACCAATTTGAAAAACAGCAATCCCATACCAAAACATTGATAAAACAAAACCAACATATAACCTCATAGGATTACCAAATGACTTACGAATGAATATTCTTAAGGAATAGGATATTCGAATGTCATAATATGATAAGAGCATGATGAACAAAAGCAAGTTCTGGGTGACCAGCAAGCCCCCCCCCCTTATGTTGAGAAGAAAAATCAGGAAACAAGATAAATCGTTTCAAAAACACCGTATCCCTTTCAAAAGTGCCTTTTTTCCGCTGATATAATTCGAACGTACATAACTTGCAGCTCAAAAAAGATACAGCCTCCATAATTCACCCAATAATTGTATCAAATTTATCATTTTCAAGTAAGGAAGAGCCCGGGTCCTTTCGAGGTCCATCTTAAAGACAGCAGCCACGACGAACAAGTGGTATCTGCGAAAGAGTTATGAGGATCTTATAAATATAATATCAATAAATCAAAGCCGGTACAAGACTGCAACCGACATTAACGCTAAGTGTGTGGTTTATGAATCGGATTTCGTTGTCATAAATAGGTTTCGCAGAGTAGAGACAAGAAGCCAAGAAACGAAATAGGCGGGTAATTCCACAACAATTAATCACTACCGATTTCTACATTCGCAATCGTAAAGTTTTGTAATTTATGGTTAACACACGATTGCGTTTTATTTTGATTGTTTTAGATTTGTTTGCTGATTGGATGATAAACGGCGATGCTATGAACTCGGGAAATTTTCTATTATATTTGTTTTCGGTAAACAAAATGAAAATTATTGCAATATTATCTGAGTCTGGGGCAGCATTTCCTTGAAATAATTTTGGTAAATATCGTTTAATTCCTCACTATGCTCAAGTATAGAAAATGTTCTGAAAGGCATCACTTATAAATAATTAATACTACTATTACCAAAACGTTCTTTTTTACAAATAACGACATTTTTTATAAGAAAGATGCACTCTCCTTAGGGCTAACCGAAATTGATTTACTACACTATACCTACTATAAAAGAATATATGCAACAGTCAATGCAAAAAAATTATTGCATGCTTTTATGAAACCAGGATGTAAGTAAAACTTTAAGGCTCTATATATAGAGCCCTAAAAACAAGAGCGGTAATCAAATGATGTCGTCTTCGATACCGACATCATTTGATTACCGTAGCCGTGATCTAACAAATGAGGGCAGGTGTAGTCACCGGTTTGACTATCGTCATGTTAGGGGTGGCGCTCAAATAAACCGTCCTGAAGCCCCCTCGACTGTCACCTCGACCTATTTGTGGGCGACATTTTGTCCATGCACTTTGTTACGATTTTCCGATGATTAACTAGTCTATTCCATTTTATTGCAAAAATAAAAGCCTTCCATTTTCTTTTGTTTGATCCCAGCTTACTAAGATGTAATGCTTTAATGTTTTCTTGCAATTGACGAAAAAATTATTTAACACTTCAAGTAAATCCTACCTGTTCCGGATAAGTAAACAAAGTGGGTTCCAACTATGGTGCTTTGTAGTTGGCCGAAGCCGATCGAAAAACATAAGCTCAAACGGCATCGAGGTTGGATTAAAGACTTTTATCCACTCATATTGTTTAAAGAATGGGCTTGCCGACGGCGGTATTTTCGTCACAGTAAGGCCCGTAGTTTCGACGTGAAAAATTATTGAAATCGAAGCCCAATTTGCTTATGGCGTGTACACTTTTCTCATTTTCAGCATTCTTTGTGGTATCAAATTGTCTCGTTTCTACTGTGTATATCATAATTGGTATTATAGTAGCTTTATATAGTCTTGTCTTAGTTTCCGTTCTGATATGTTTGGCCACAGTGTGTTGTTTAGGCAACCTACTGCTCTAATCGATTTTAGTATTTAGTTTATACTTATTTTTCTATCTCTGTGATTCACACATATTGGCCTTCCATTAAATATTTTATTTGTACAAACACAATCAAACTTTAGCTTAAATTTATTCAGTTGTTTTCTAGTGATGCGTGTTTTCGTTTTTCCTGTTGTCTTTGGGGCCTAAATTTTGCATCTCTCCCACATCCTCAGACATTTCTATTCCAAAATTTTTAGCAGACATTGAATGTGCATTACAGTTTTTACAAAATAAAAGTTCACATGATATTTATCCTTCTGGAATAACCAACATTGTCACCAATTATTTTAATCATAATGCACCCAGTTATAATCATTTGAATCATTTATTTGAGGTTACCAGACGTTTCGTTAAAGACAATCCACATCTCCTAGTCAGACAAAGGCAATGTAACAACCATCATGGACAGAGATACTTATTTTTCTCTTTCCAATGAACTACTGATAATATGAAAGTGGATATTATGCTTGAGTTTCAAGAAAACCGACACAATTCTTGTCGATAAACAGCCCCACTGATCAACGTTAGTCACACATCAATTTTTCGAGTATTAAAGGAAAGTAAAATGCAATGATGGTAAGGTTAGATAACAATGTGATCCAATTAGAAGATGTTTTGTTTTCTAATAAGAGCAGATCTATACTTCACGGTCATGTTAATCGCCAAAATTGCCGCTATTGGTCTATTGAGAATTCTCACTGGATGACAGAGAAATATACCCAATATCCTGAAAAAGTTAATGGTTGGCCAGATATTGTTGGAAATCATATCTTAGGTCCCTTTTTCATAGATGCAACTTAAATGGAAATAAATATTTAGAACTGCTCCAAAATAATGTTGTGTCAACTTTGACAAACTTATATTCTGATCCAGTAAATCCACAAGTTCCTCCCTTTACAATATGGTTTCAGCAAGATGCCGGACCGCCCCATTGCGAAATCAATGTCTGGAGGTACCTGAACCAAATTTTTTCAAATTGGTGGCTTTGGAGGCGCGGATCGATAGAATGGCCAGCACGCCCAATTTATGTGGGGATATGTCAAAAGTACTGTATAGAAAACTAAACCTCCCAACTTAGATCACCTAAAACACGAATCACGCAGGCGATTAGATCAGTCACGCATCAGATTTTTAGTAAAGTTAGAAGACATTTCTATAACAGATTAGCATGTTACCAGTATTACTTATAAGGTTTTTAGTGTAGTGTAGTGAATTTGTGAAATAAAATAATTTTATTTTTTAATGTTAATTTTTTAATAAATTTGAACACTTAATATTTTTGAAACAGTTGAATATAAAAGTAGGAGATTGTACACGAATTACGTCTAGAATTTTCTGGAGAATCCAGAAAATATAATAATATACAGGGCCTTGCATTTAAAATAAGAAAGCTGGTATTAACCACTGGCACATGACACACCCTATATTCTTCTTTTTGTTGAAAAAATGCGCATTTAAAAATACTAATCGATGTGACCAAGCGTTTTTCCCAACACGCCCTTCCTTATTCGTTATCGAATTTACTCTATTTGACGGTTCCACACTGTAAATAATGCTTCTTAGGATCGATGATCAAATAACGGCGTTTCGATTGTCGAATCTGTCACCGTGAAGATGGTTCACATTGGTCTTGTATTTGTCTTCTCACGCTTCTGGTTACTATAATTTCTTAGATGCTTTGAAAATCATTACCACACCTCAAGCTTCTGCTGCTGTTGTAGATAGTTGTTTATGTATCATTTATATTTTGACTGATTGAAATTATTTTAACTCATTTCATATGAATATTTGATGAAATATTTTAATGTATATCCTGTTCCTAAAATTTCAATTGGATTGTGGTTTCATAAAACCACACAGTACGTTTGAATTCTGTCGTTATAGGTACTACGTAGTGTTGAGTCTCGAGATTGATTTTATTTTGACAGGACAACTTGCCGCGAACGTCTTGGTAACATGCTAATCTGTTATAGAACTGCCTTCTAACTCTACTCAAAATCTGATGCGTGACTGATCTAATCGCCTGCGTGATTCGTGTTTTTAGGTGATCTAAGTTGGGGGGTTTAGTTTTCTATACAGTACTTTTGACATATCCCCACATAAATTAGGCGTGCTGGCCATTCTATCGATCCACGCCTCCAAAGCCACCAATTTGAAAAAATTTGGTTCAGGTACCTCCAGACATTGATTTCGCAATGGGCCGGTACTGCATCTTGCTGAAACCATAAGTATCTCTGTCCATGATGGTTGTTACATACCCTTTGTCTGAATTCATGACTAGGAGATGCGGATTGTCTTTAACGAAACGTCTGGTAACCTCAAATAAATGATTCAAATGATTATAACTGGCTGCATTATGATTAAAATAATTGGTGACAATGTTGGTTATTCGGGAAGGATAAATATCATGTGAACTTTTATTTTGTACAAACTGTAATGCACATTCAATGTCTGCTAAAAATTTTGGAATAGAAATGTCTGAGGATGTGGGCGAGATGCAAAATTTAGGGCCCAAAGACAACACGTTGATCACATTCTCAGGAATCGGAGTGTTAGATAGGTTCTTAAACCAACCCTCTTTAATGTTAATAGGGAAATTGTAATTTTGATTATTAAGATTGTTAAATTTTTTGATGTTAGATATTCTAATTTTGTAGAAGGTTCTATTGTAACTGACTGTGAGTCTTCTGGAAAATTCATCAACAACAAACTCAGATAGCTCAGCTCTAACTGATTGTTGTACTTCATTGGTAATAGTTACTAACCTGGAGATAGTTGCATTGACAATACTAATCTCAATATTTATTATTTTTCTGTTAACATTAATTAGACAGTTTTCCACCCATTTTCCCTAACCTCCATTTTGCTTACGTCCCATTGTCTCGTCAATAAACTCCCCTGTCTCTGGAATTGCCAATCTGTTAATGGACATTCTAAATAAAACATATGACAAAAATAACTAATACCTACTACTTTGAGGACTCAGCTACCTTTGCTGAATTATTTAAGGGCTATTATTCCGATACTTCTGGGAATCCGAAATGGTTAAATGGTTCGTCTCTCAACAGGCCAACCGCTGCCGTTACTGGGGACTCCCTTAAAGCTTCCAGAACATGAAAGAGTTTCCCGATGGTTCGTGGAATTACCAGACAATTCGGAGAGAAATATATAAATATGGACAGCTGGCGATAGGAGGCATTCAGTTTTCGACGGTCGTATTGTATAGTTAAAATAAATGTAAATAGTTCTTGTGAATATAAATTGTGTTAAAGTAGTGGAAATAAATTAGGGTGAGTTGGACTGTGTTTTTAAATAAATCCAAGAACTGAACTGAACCCGAGTGTGTAAATAAAAACATTACAATATTTAGTATGTATTGCAATATTTTATCTTTGTCCTTTACCATATAATTAAAATTTTACCGATGAATGGAAGTGAATATAAATATAATTAGAATGTATTTTACAGGGTATTTATAAATGTTGATTTTATTTTGTAATTTTATCCCTTTAAAGATCTTTTTAGTATTGGATGGAATTAAAATCGGGCACCTTAAAATATTGACCAAATTCAAAGTCTAATAATGTTTTGTTTATGAACCAATTTTACTGATCCTTTTAGCAAAATGAAGATAAAATATTCCACGTTTTAAATAGCATTGGCAGCTACTTTTTTATTTGTCTTTCATGACCAAGCTCCCAAAACTGATAAGTTTTGGAAAATTTTTGTGAAATAAGTGAGAAACATTTGTGTCCGATATCTCCATAACCAATGATTTGTAGAATAATTATTTTATGCATTTTTCTGATATTATTATGTACAGTTAACGAAATTCAAAGGACAATAGCACTGACAGTGATCAACACTGCAGGCAGACAAGATGCTAAGGCTACGAGTTTTGACGAAAATAAACAAAACTGTTTTTTTTTTTCAAATTAGTAAAATGGAACGCAGGAATGGTTTTTACTTATTATCTCAATATCAAGAGCAAAATGAGAATTACATATTGAGTGTAATGTAGGGAATTTGTGAAATAAAATATTTTTTTAATGTCAATTTTTATAATAAATCTGAAAACACTTAATATTTCATGCATTTAAAATAAAAAAGTTGGTATTGGTGGCTGTCACATGACGAAACCCTATATAAATCTCATGCTTGGTACGGTATGGTAAGCTCAAATGCAATAAAAGTGTGGCCATTCAGCTGAAATGAGTTATGTAAAAAAATCTACATAAAATAACACTGACCATAACCAGGTTATCTATTGATCACTTTAGACCCTCTTGTTTATTTATATAGGGTGCGGCAGAAATCATAATTACAATAAACTTACAAATATAAGAATAGATATACCAATTAGAACGGCAGGTCTCATCTTTGTGGTCAGGCTTTCCTCTAAAGAACTGTTTATTTCTTTAAGGTTTTTTATTGGTCCATGTGATTTGAGTTATTATTCAGAAAATTTTAAAAATTATCTGACCGGTGATTGTGCTAGTTCATATTCTCTATGAGTGTGACTGCAGCGCCAAACAAAATATGAACTATGGGAGGCTATCAAAGCATGTTTTTATACGTATGTCAATAGCAACAAATCGAAAAATAAATAAATATTATAAACAATAGTAAAAAAAATATGTGACAGTTTTATAGTGATTCCAGTTTTTTCTTTCAATTAAACGAATCAACAACAAGTATAATGATAAAAAATAAATAAGAACGCAGTAAATATTAGGTTAAGTTGCTTGAAATTCAAATTAAAGTCAAAAAAGAATGCAAAGGAAAAAATTAAAATAAAAAATAAGTAGTTAAATAAATATCTGTTGAATTAATGTAATTTTTTTTGTAGCAACAAAGAAGCCATGGATATTATAATAAAAACCGGATTTCAGTCGATCACTCATCAAATAGAATTTCAACCAGCAACAGTCACCAAGGGTAAAAATCTTGCTCTTGCAGAGCATGTAAGAGACGTCGAGGAATATAGACGGAATAATGACAGCTTCTTAATAAAATCTCATATTATTCGACAAGCCTCGGTCCACAGTACACCATATATTACTTCATTGAACGTAATTAAAAATTTGATTATTTATTTTGTCGTGCTAAATAATGTTAGAGTATTGTTATTAACAGGTCTTTCTATTATTTTATTTTAGATAAATTCGGTACGCCATGTGACAGATTTACACTGTAATTGTGTGTATAATCAGAGTAAAAAGTGCAAACACATCGCGGCTTTAATTTATTTTATTAACAATGAAGAGAGCGCTTCAAAAACAAGTCATGAGCAGCAGTGGGGCAAGCCGAGTGCACGTCAATTTGCAAAAACAAAATATTCCAAAGGAGAATATTTTGAAAATATGATTGTGAAATCTTGCAGACATTAATCAATTTCTTGAATATTATAATAAATAGTAAACAAAATTATTAAAAACTGCACAATTAGCAAATGAAACAATTTATCCGTACGTTTTAATTATTTAAAATTTTTTATTTTTCATATATTTCTTTCATTTTCAAATATATGTGTTTGTCTGTTTTTTTTAATTTTTGAATTTAAGGATTTATATATTAGATTATTTTGCTTACAGAATTCCTAAAAAATGATTAACTTTTACAAAAGTTAAAAATTTTGCAAAGGTTTGCAATGCTCCAAATTATTGTTATTGATAAAATTAAGGTAATGGTATTACTTACTTTAGCCTTTTAACTGCAGCTATCCACTGATTCTGTTGATTTATTTTCCATTTAGCAGTCGGAAATTTATAAAATTTGCACCTACTTTTTCTGCTGGTATTCTTGCAATTCACAACACAACAACTTTGGTGTCTCATTTTTTTTATTTTATTAAAATTAGAACAAAATAAATACTTTCACGTGTACTTGCTTACAATTTCAGTAATAATAGCCTCCCGTAATGCTCAAAGTGAACACTACGAACGCGTCGGTCGATTTTATTTCCCCTATCATGACTTCGCTTAGAGCGAATAGCATCATCCCGGGCTTATTAAGGCGAAGGCAACTAAATTTCAGCCCTATATATATATTGTAAGATGATTTATGTGTTATTCTAATCTATATTTTTTAATTGAGTAGGTTTCTAAGGTCGGTGTCAATAGATAAATTATAGTTTTGTCGTGGTCAATTAGATTTTTTTCCACGGTATGACAGAGCGGAAAAACAAAGTTTATTTACCTTTTAAAGTATTCTATCCTCTCTAATTTTTTCGTGTATTTAGCATATCGCGTTACATAGAGGAAACATGTCGACAAAGGTGTAGATTGTTGCCTATCAAATATTGACTCGATAAAGTTATTACCTTATAATGGGGGATACGATTATATAAGTTAATTATGTTAAAGTATTCATATATGTTACGATAATGAATTTCTCTCATAACTATATCCATCCGTGATTTTTTTTACACCAGTCAGTGCAAACGTCTTGTACATATTTGCTCTTGGTCACTTTATAGCAAAATCAACAAATGACTCATATAAAGAAAGAATTTCAGGAGTTGAAATGAACGAAATAAAAAACGTAAGACAATAGACATGAAGAACGTTTGTAAAATCTTGTATGAAGTGTAAAAATGACTTTTCATATTCAACTAAAGTTGTGTGTGTACAAGTTTGATTTACTAAATGAAGATGACAATACAGAGTTGTTGTGGGTTTTTTATATAAGGTTTTGGTGTTAGGGTGCAAAACTGTGCTTTTATACATTTATGCCACACCAGAGGTTCCAGAGCAGGTCCAAAGTTTCCCTTGTATTGCAAAAGTTCTTTATCTTCCTACCCAATAAATTTAGGACAAAATATCTACATATCTATCTAAGAGCAGTTGGAATAATACTTTTTATTATTTAGGTTTTATTTGCCTGTGTTATCTATAATAACGATGACCAGTATAAAATTGGACTAAAGCAAGAACAAATATATTTTTTGCAATATAGTCTTTCAAAATGGTTGAAAAATATTTACAATTGTTCAGACAGTTTTTCAGTATATTTGTTTATATAGTTTAATGCTTTGAAAGTTATCTATATTTTGATTTCTTTTTTGCAATCCAATTAAAAGTACTCCGACATTTCTCAGTTTATTATAATGAAGCAATTACACTGTAATCACTTCAATAATTGGTACTTTGTTCACAGAAAATCGTGTGGTATTGGTTTGTAAAATATTTGGCTACTTGCTTCAAGAATAGGTATTTAGTACGCAAACGTGAAATAATTCTTTTGAGAGACATTTTTTGGGTCTAACAAAAATGCGTTGTGTCCTGTTGCTGATATCCTGCATTTTCTGGACAATGTATTTAGGTAACAAAATTCTGCAATTGTAAACCTTAAATTATAATGCATTGATTATAATGTTTACTAAGTTCAGTAATACGTATATGGATGGCATTCAAGAAATTAAAATTCATTCATTGGGCAGCACTACTATTTTGAAATAATGCATCCAAATTTCCCTTATTAGTAAAGTTTTTGAGAAGTTTTCTGGCATTTAGGAATAATCACATGCAATTTTGTTAGTGTTAAGGACAAAAATGTACTTTATTAACTGACTTCCAAAAAGGAGAAGGTTATTAATTTGTGGGCATATAATGTGTTTTCAAAATACAGCAAAATTTGGTAATTGTACTACAAAATTTAATTTATTTGATTTATAAATTAAACAAATTACATTTATTTCTTTACTTCTGTGAAGTAAAAAAAATATTAAAAATTCAACAAGCCTGCAAGAAGTTAGTGAGATCTTTTGACAAGCTGATTCATTTTAACTAATAATGGCTCAATATGCAGAGTTTAAAAACAAACTATTAATACCTATAGAAAAACCTTTTTTTAAATATAATTCCATAAATGATTTCTTTCAGCTCCAGGATGCACCACATTTTCTTTTAATAAGCAACTCCTACCTTTAACAGAACGTAAAGCACCCAATCTTAAAGGTATGTCTAATAAAGGACGTTCATTTTAATTTAATGCTAATTTTTTTTTGGTTAATTGTTACCAATTTTTTATTTCTGTTTCAGGGGACGATTCTTGTTTTACAAAAACAGTGTCAATCAAATTAAACAGCACGGAGTCGAAGGTACTTCAAGGTTTAGGGGTTGTTATCAATGCTTATGAGAACGTCTCTCATCCATTACAAATGTGGCATTTGTACCCAACCACAAACGGCAGCTACTATATCATAAATGCAGCTACGTGGTGAGTTCCAGATAAAACGGAGAACTAATAGGACTCAATCGATATTGATGAAAAATTATTTTCCTTTTTTATCTTTGCACTCCAACATAAACAATATTTTAAATTAATTTAAACGTAAACAATAGTGTGTAAGTCATAACTGACATAATTTAACCAGCAAACTGATAGATGTAAATTATTTGAGGCTTAAAAACTCCAAAAAATATGGGGTATCTTCGTATTTTGCTTATAGGGTAAAAGTAATCATCTGTTCATAATGCCATCTATAGATAAATTATAGAGAATCAGAAAATCGCAGCGTGTTTCATAAAGAAAAGCTGGAAAAACCGATTTAAAGTGAGTGATTTATAAAATTCATAACACGGTTGTAATAACAGCTGGAACCTTAATCTGCCTCCTAGTGATAGCTTATAACGTTGAGATTAATAGGGCTAAGGTTGATTAGATCTTGCAGAAATGCAATTTAAATAGTTTGTAGAAATATTTTGCAGAACGTGTCGTATTAAGCACGAAAGTTCGATAGCGATATGCAAAATATATTTTGAAAACTTACAAAATGCACTTAACTTATTATGGACTTTTGCCATAGTGCCGTAAAATTGATTAACACTGCTTTCGAAATTTGGTTTAAACATCGGACCCTACGAGTTCTTGGCAGTGGCGGATCCAGTAAGTGGACAAAAGTAATTTAATTAATATCTGTAAACTGTATACAGGTAACCATTAACTTAATAAACCTAAAAAATAGATTAATATGGGCAGCAACTAGTTATGTCAATAAACACGTAATAAATTGCTGAGAAAAAATACATGTTAATAAAATTTACCATAATTTTCATTTCGTGCCCCCACCTAAGAAAATTATAAATCCGTCCATGTGGCTTGACAGCTGAACTGCTGGCTGGCTGTCACATATTCGTACACTTAGTGCAATGCTTACTATTGTTTTAAACCAATTTCCCGGCATTATAGCGAAAAACCAAGATAGACAAATTGAAGTGAAATTTAGGATCTTTCAAAATATCTTGTAGTCCATCGTGAGCCCATATAAATGTAATATCATAAACTATAGTTTTGACGATGACTAATATTTCAGTAATTGTTACCAGAGAGTTATACATTTTTGAAAAAAATCCAATTTTAAACAGTTTGCTGAGTAAAAAAATAATCCAATCAGGATGTATAAACACTCACTAAGAAGGATTTCTTATTCTTTCCAACTTTCCTGTAAACGGCATTCCGATTCCTTCATTACTTTTCATTATATAAGCAAAAAAAATTCGTATTTTTCACGGTTATTATTATTTAAATAGTTTATTTCTACGAGTTTGCTGTTAAAATATTAGTAATAATTATCTATAAACTGTTATTGACGTGATGGTATAAGCGAATTTACTAACAAAATTAATTTAACAATAAAAAATGGTGTTTCAGGCTTTCACGGCCGGTACTAGTGGATAAAATGTGAGTTTTCCGTTCCGTTCTGCCATTGTTTATTGGAAAGTCTTCCGAACTTTCTTCTGCAGCTACCGCAGTTGCGTAGACTTCGGTTATACCTCGTAGACTGCTCGCGTGTAATAGCATTTATTCCTCGCCCTAATCTCTCCTGATGGGACAATTACAATGAAAAGGGCGGGGCTTGCAAATCCCATCGATAGCTCTACTGGATTTTATTTAGTTCTATTGCTTCCTTTTCTATTCTATTAAATTTGTATTGATGTTTAAAAATACCTATGGTACCAATTTGATTGCAACTCGTCAATCAGGAAACGTCATGACCCGACAGATAGAAATAAGTGATAATGGCAGTTCGCATGATGCGTTGCAGAAGATATGTGCCAATAGACCTCGGCAAAACAGTCAGGAAAAAATAATTTATCTAATAAAGAATGGGTTTCATACAACAACATATCCAAAGAGCGAAAACATAAGAATGCACCATGAATTACAGAGGAAGGTTGAAAAAGACTGTACTTATTCTTATTTATATGGATAAACTACACTACTTTTTATATTTATTTGATTATTGCCCTAACATAAAATTTATTGCTCCAGCTCTTTCTGAAAAACAGTGTTCGTTATGGCTTCAGTGTTAAACCACATTTTAGTTAATTAGCAGTTTTAATTAGCAATAAATATCTTCTTCAGATCTTTTTCTGTTGTTGAGATAAATCTATGGACGATCTCAAGCCATATTAGACAACTTTATTGAAAGGTGTTGTTGCAATAAAATGGGTTTTGACACAAGTTTCTTACAAAAAGTAATGCATTGATAATATAAATATATAGGTATTTTCCGAGATTTTACAGGCTGTGCTAGATTAAAGTGTGGATTTGTGTATAGGCTACAGCGTTATTTACATCAAATAATTAGCAATCACTTTAAAATACTTCTAGTTACTCTTAAGTCACAGTTTTTTACGAAGGGGGCTGATTAATTAATAAAGTTTTCTTATTAACCATTATTTATTACATTATCTTGCATTGGGTGGTTTCAATATTGTAACGAAAGATGTTCTTAACCATTGTGAGAAAATATTTTCATTATCATATATTTGACTGAAAATCCTTGATAGGAGAATTAGACGGTCATCCATAATGACAGACGTTGACGCATCATTAAATAATTTAGGTAAGTGTCCTCATTTAATATATCAGCCTTTACAATTTTAAGATTTCTTCGTGCAATATCCATTTCCTTTTTCAGAATCTCTGGTCACTTTATTCATTATATTATTAAACCCTGTTTTGATGTCATTGAAGGGGCAGATTTGCAATTTTCTCACTAGCTCTCACTTGGTATTTTTCTTTCGTGCGTTTAATTACTTTTATCTTTTTATTTGCGTTAAAACTTTTATATTACAGAGATAAACTTTCGACTTTTTGACATTTGATATGAAACCAATCTTCTTTTACTTCTCGCATTCGAATTCTTTGGTACCCGCTATAGCTCTAGCTCTTTCACTCAATATCCGTTACTGTAAGAAATTAGTTATTTCTCAATTAATCCGTCCAGATTTTGTTGCCAAAATATGTTCAGATGTTGATTATTTAGTTTTATCTAAATCATTTCATTTTCTGTATTTTAAAAATTTCACAACACTCTTAATTCTCATTTATTTATTTAGTCAAGCCGTTTACTTCTCTACGTTTTTTAATGCTCCTGTGCCACTTTTTGTTTCTTTATTTCTTTTTCAAATTTATTAGAAAGTACCCTACTACGATAATATGATTCTCTCCAATTTTAACTAATTTAAATATATTTTTAACCGACTTCCAAAAAGAAGGAGGTTATCAATTCGTAGGCAACTTTTTTTATGTATGAACAGCGATTATTCAAAAACGGCTTGAGCAATTTTAATAATTTAAACTGCATTATATTAAGGAATATTACCGAAAGGTCCCATATAATTGTATATAGCATGAAATTTGCGGTTTTCCAGAAAATCATAGAAATAGAGTAATTAAAGGACAACATTTCAGTGAATTTCAATGAATCTTCACTGTTTTCTCTAAAACTTCTCGAGCAATTTGAATATTATAAATTGCATTCTACAAATATATGTTCCAGCTTCATTCCGTATATATTTTTCTGTGACGTAAAACATACTATTTTTCTGAAAATTAGAAAAATATATGTATAAAAAGTGTAAACATCATGGTAAATGTCAAATTTACATCATAAAGATCTAATTTTAATATCAAGATATGCCACGAAACTGTATAGGCTGTTTGTAATGGTTTTCATTTTGAATGATTTGAAGTCAGTTTCTTTTAGAGGCGAAGTTAAGCTACAGGGCTTATAGTCGCGTGAAAATATTCCATTAGTTTATTGAAACGAAAATTTGTTATGCCGGCGATCAGTTCTGTATGGTATACGGTTGTAGGTTTGTGCGTGCGTGCATATGATATTAGGTGGTACATAAACAGTCGCATAGAAGGATAGTTGAAATATAAGTTGGAATTGAATTAGTTATACAGGGTGGTTGAAAAGGAGCAAAACTGTAGTTATACAAAATAGTAACGACACAAAATGCTAACAAAATATTTGTTACAGGGAATGTGTACGCCCAGATAAATGTCTATTAGGGGAACTTATCGTACAAGACGAATGTCAAGACAATGACGATCATCAGTGGTTCATCAGTGGGGACGGGTACATCGGTTCAAGTTGCTTTAGAGTCTATGTTATTACTATTGACCCTGATAACAACGACAATGCAATTTTAGGCTATCTAGGAGAGGATAACGACAACAACAAGTTTGTTGTAACAGAAGCTGTCTACATACCAGAGCAAACTGAAGAATGATCTTAACAATTGTAATTTAAAAAATTAAAATGTATCGAAGTTAATGTTGTATATTTTTGGTCAATGATACAATCCATAAATTAAAGCACCCAACATCAGAACAATGGAGACAAAGAAATTTCTAGACATCCTGGAACAAATTTTCAGGAAGTACCGAGATACGAATTGGCAAAACTGACCTAGTTGACAGTCCTAAAGCCATCAACAATTACGTTCAACACATTTGAAGAGTGAACAAGGGAGTTAACAGAGTCTGAAATAATGTGGCCCCATGTTGTCGTATTTTGTCAGGTGTAAATATAAGGTACTAAAACTATAAACTTCAACTTAAATTCTGTGCAATAGCTATCGAAGTGGACAAACTTGTGAATTCTAACTATAATAAAAAAATAAATTTGTATGCTACTTAAATTATGACAGTGGGTTTTTAAAACACAAATATACTCCACATTCTGCCCTTCCTCTAAAAAATATTAGCGTTTTAGAAGGTCGATAAACTCCTTCACTTCGAAATCAGATGTTTACTACTTCGCTATCTATTCACCTGAAGTCGTGCTGTACGTCAGCCTTTTTATATCGTCGTAGTTGCTCTCTGTCTTTACGTTCTGACCTGCTAATGTAAATAACTTCTTTTCTATCGTTGGTTTACATGAAAAATTGGAGAAAGTACTGCAATTGGGTTCTAGGGATATATTTATTTAAACTCCTAAACTAAAAAAATACAAGCTTTTTCATAGAGTAATCCGTATATGTTTGGCTTTCTTCATGAAAACAAGAGTTTGGGCGTTGATTGTAAAAAATACATGTTTTGTCTTAGGGTAGAAAACTTAGTGTTTATGCATTATTTTATGGCAATCAATGTTCAGTTTTAGATTTCCAACCAATATCGTTAGGTGTATAAAATGGGGTCAGATAAACAAGTAGCTGTGTTTACATAAATTTCCGACTTTAAACAAAGGAAAGTACGTACGTCTAATTAAACACACATAAGTATGTCTGAAACGCTGGACATTGTGGAAATTCTTAACGAAGAAAAAATTCAAGGATTACACCAGACAGTCATTTTAGTATACAGGGTGAGTTCTTTTTATATGAATGGTTAAATCGGGAAAGATTTGCAGTTTTACTGGCCCAATTTAATGACACTTTCGGAATTTTGTAAAAAGTCATGGCTTACTAGGTATTTTGAAAAAACGAATTTCTGTCGATTTAGTCAAATCCATCTAGCTCCTTTGTTTTTGATTTTATAAAAAAAGTGTAAATATCAAAATTGAAGGGAATTGTATCCTTAATATGATTCTCATACCATAACACCTTTAATGGAAACTGTGTTTTGTCAAGGCACATGTCTCTAAACAAAATACGTCGATGTTCGTCAGCAGCATGCAAAGTTTGAGAAACTGAAAGTTAACTACAGTTCGTTGAGATGTGCCAGCTTCTGCCACAATCTCACCAGTTGATGTAAATGGATTTTGATTTGCCATTGCCAAAACATTTATTTGTGCTGTTTCCTTTGGTGGTTTAGTAAAACATCCACATCTGCGTAAACTATCGTAAAGCCTCTTAAATGTACATAGAGCAGGTTGACGACAATTAAAATATCTATGAAAGTATTCCTCAGCTGCATGAACTGAATTTATATGATAAAACATTCCACCAAATTTTTTTTCGTTAAAATATTCCATTTTATCACGAAAACTTGTCAATATCGACAGTCAGTTCAGCACTACTAATGGAATTAGTCTCAAATGAAGACATGTCAAAGTGAAAACAATCTTTTTCATGACAACCTAGGTTAAAAGTGAAAATAAGAGAGGAAAGCATCCATAACTAAGTTATTTTTATGAATAACTATATCGAGTTATATCGTTGAAAAGCTCTAAAAATTTCCGATTTCTTTAGGTCATCGCCAACTATGGTTTCCATTCAAAAAAAGGTAAGTTTGTGTCATATCTCGAAAATGAGAGCTGTCACGCAAACCAGGACATGACAATCATATTCGAGATACAATTTCCTTCAATTTTGATATTTACACTTTTTTATAAAATCAAAAAGAAAGGAGCTAGAGGGATTTGACTAAATCGACAGAATTTCGTTTTTTTTAAATATCTAGTAAGCCATAATTTCTTAAAAAAATTCGAAAGTGTCATTAAATTGGGCCACTAAAACTCCAAATCTTTCCCAATTTAACCATTGCTCTATCTCCGCTACTTTCCGAGATCCCCATACTGATCATCAAAAAAAACTCACCCTGTATAACTGGGAAAACAAAATAATGAACGGAATAAGCAAACCTTATAACCGTTAGCAATTACTACAAAATTTTTGGTTTTATAACCAGTACTTTTGTTAAAATATTATATGATAATATTTTAATTGCTGCATATTTTCAATTCAGAAAATATTACTACCCAAAATATGCCAATTTGTTAAAATAAAATATACATAAATGAATAAATTTCTTTAGAGAAAATTATTTGTTAAATACAGGCGAAAAGTAAACATTTGCATCAAAACGGAAATGCATTTCAGCATATACTTTATTATTTTAAATCACTTATGTTTCAAAATAGGTAAAAAAATTTTAAGAAATTTACATCATGACCCTTTCTTCTAAATATTGTAGGACATACTGAAAGAGTACCAAAAAATAAGTTAAAAATTATGGAACGTGATGACGATTCTTTAGAAATTTTGGGTAAGTTAAAATATGTTCTAAAATAATGACATTGTAATATACTGTAAACATTGAATTCCAAAAAATATTCTGGTGGATGAAAAAATTTGAAGTGTGGTATGATAAAATATACAGGGCAATTCATGTCTAGAGAAATTATTATTAGTTCTAGCGAACTAAAAAGAATATTGTCTCAAATTTCTTGTGTAGCATTATAGGTTATGAACTAAATATCAAAACTTCAAAAATTGACAGTTATTCCGGCAAATGTTTGCATCTTAAGTGTCTCAATAGTTCAAGTATTCTCGCCTTTATAAAATCACAGAAATCATAAACGTTAAAACGATTCCAATAGAAGAAGGTCCAATCTCCATAGACTTCGGTATCCCGCTCTAAGGTGAGACCAAGGCCATCGATGAGTCCCTAAGGCTCCTCCCTTTCAACTGCCAGTGGTCAATCAGAACACTACAGGCAAGATTCATTACCAGTGCCCATGGCAAACTAGAATATTTACATTTGCGTTGTTTCAAAAATGGCGAGAAAACTTAAATTGCAAACATTTTTTTAATACTCATAATGAAACTTATTTGTTTATGGCCTTGGTCTATAGTCTGTTTAATATATTATTAATTTAAAACCTATAGAATATATATGAATTTTGGGCGTTGACAAATATTTGGTAATTTCATTATGAGCCTTTACAAATATTTACAAATATAAGGACAATTTTAGTGCTCTAGCTATTTTGAAAACAATGCAAATCTAAATGTTCTAGTGTACACCGCATGCCAATCAAATTCAACTCCGTCATTATATAAGGTAACACCGACGCCCGCATTCGAAAGAAAATCTATACAACTACAGTAAATTTCGGAAAATTACAGTAATACGTACAAAAATTTAAAAAAGGTTACTTTGAATTACAAATTCAGTCACAGAATAAAGTTATTGCTGAGGAGTGCAAAATAATAATAATATACTCTGACATAGAAATCACAACACCTAGAATAAGATATTTAAATTTAGTATTGTTTTGGTAAAACATGATATAGTAGGAGTAGATGATTAAATAGGGGTAAAGCTTAGTGAATCTTTTTCGAGGTAAACATTTGTAAATAGTTATATACTCCGTGGGTTCAATTAAAATTAAAAAACTAATATTCACACTCAGTTGCTAACACGAAATAAACTCTTCGCAATAACTAACAAACTGGTGCGATGATGGGCCGCTCCTTTTAAAATCAGCATAGAATTCTCTCGTACAATCCAGTGTCAATTTTACAGTTGTCGAGTTATTTCGGATAAGTTTTTTTCCCATCCGCACCTAGCTCTTTTTTTTCTATCAAAGCGATTGATGTCTCACGAATTGAAACCAGGGACGAACTGGATAGATTTTTAAAACAATATTGTCGTATTTTCATTTTTTGATAACTTACCAAAAAACAAAATATTAAATGGGATCCAAAAATGATGTTTAGTAATTTTAAAATGCCTAAAGTATTGCCAGCTAAGTGAATTTGAAATTTGAACTACTGTTATAAGATTTTGTCAAGAGTGTTTTGATAATACCCAAAACCGGGCAGGAGTAGCCACCGGTCGTTGAAGAGGTACAAAAGAAATTCAAGATTGACGTCTAACATTGAAGGCCTTTAGTGGCCGATATTCGACAACTCGAAATTTGGCTGATAACTGGTTAGGAGAATAAAACCATATTGTAAGTGTCCGAATGATTTACACAACCCACACTGTGAATGTGAATGGCATCAGGTTGTCTTCTCCAATGAACCTCGATTTTGCTTGGGTATATCTGACGACCAAAAAAGAGTTAGACGACGTCCAGGATTTGATGTTGAGCGACATGTACACCAAACAGTGCTATTGTTATATTGGAAGTAGGTCACCTTTAGTCTCTGTTCGAGGCAACATGACAGTTCAAGGTTATCTTTCTTACTTTAATCGGCTCATGGATCCCACATTTCAATAAAATAATGCTCCCCCTCATGTTGCTCGAGTTAGGTCTTTCGCCCATAGAACACGTTGGAAGATAAGTTGAGATTTTATTGTCACGTCAAAAATCTTATAAAAAAAACTTACTCAAGACTAAGAATTCTTTACGCTCATAAATTTATTTTGAATTACAAATTACGGAAAAAACTATGCGAATTCAGTTAAGAAGAAGAGAATTCAAAGTATTTAAAATAATTCTCTCTGGTTTGAGAAAGTTCGACCACGTCTCAGAAAAGTATCGTACACTTCAGTGGATGAAGATGCCTTTTTTAATTGACAACCACTATTTAATATTTATTTACAGACTTTTATTATCATCTAAACCCATGTACTTGAGAGAGAAACTCATCTTCAGATCTCAAGAACATGATAAAAATATTAGACACAATACTCTGACAATTCCCTATCACAAAACAGCACTTTTTAAAAGATCTTTTACCTACAATGCTGTAACCTTCTATAATTCGTATATAGCTTTATTACAGGAAAATATGTCTTTATTTCAGTTTAAAAAATATACGAGAAACAGATTGTTTGTCATTAATTATTAGATGGTTAATTGTATAACTCCAGTTCATGTTATTTTGTCTGTATGTCATTAGTTTAAATTAACCTGCTATTTTCAGCACAAAATCCCTATCTAACAATGGGCAGTTGGTTAATTGTCATAGCTAAACTTCGCCAACTAGCCTATTTCACTGCTATTGTACACTAACATATATTGTACTATTATTTCTGATTAAATAAAGTCGATTTTATTATTATTATTATTAAAACATATTGTTACGAAATTTATCTAAGCCGGCCCTGGCTTCATTCCGATGAGACATCAATCGCTGAGTAAATAAAAAGTTAGACTGGAATATTGGAAATGGCGCCAAACAGTATTCTCGACGCTGGCCAGAAAAAGGTACTACCATCGAGAATGACAAATTAACCTATATAAAGAGACATTAATTTCACCAGTTTAGTTTTATTTTGGTGCGTTCAGCATATATTGTTGTTATGATTTCGATGTAAATATTAGAATCAGCTGTTGGAAATATTTGATGCTTTACCTGTAAATAAAAGTTCTAGAAAGTGCCGTGAATATTGTAACGAAATTTCCTTAAGCCGGCCCTGGTTTCATTTCGAAATGGCTGGGCAGCTGTAGAATTGATGATTGATTGTACGAGAATTTTCAATGCTGTTTTTAAATGGAAGCAGCCCACCATCGCAAGTTGGTTAGATAGCGACGACGAGCGTTTATTGTAATGTTATTGTGAATCAGCTGTTCTGTATAATTTGATGTAAATAAAAGTTATAGAAAAGTAATAGTGAAAATTAGTGGTATAATTTTAAATTGCACCCACGAACTATATAACAATATTATTTATTTTAATTAAATTGACTTTGAACTCACAGAGTTTACGATGAATTAACGGATAAAATTCTCTGAAATGTACCCCAGCCCCCAAGGACTTTGGAGTTTTTAAGACATGAGATACAGGTAGCTTGGGATAGTATTCCCAATAGACCCCCTTATTGAATCAATGCCAATAGGTGTTGCTGAATGTATAGATACCTGCGGTGGGCCAATGCATTATTAACAAACTTAATAAAAGAAAAATTTAAACTCCATGGGATTTCTATTCAAATTTTAATCATCTACTACTTACTATAACATTTATGTTTTACCAAAATAATATTAAATTTCTATGTCAATGAGTATTCTTTTTTTTCTAATTTTGAATAACTACCACTTACATCAGCGGAGATCATACATTCCGTTCACATCTAACAAGTAGGGGATTTATATTTCTATTGTTTTCTTGTAGAGCCTCCACCTTGCAGTATAGGTTCAATCAAAATTATAGATTCTGAGACCTACAATGCGTTATACGTCTCTTCAAAACAAATTGAGTCAAACAGATACAAGAGAGGTGACTCAAAATTCCAGTGGAAGTTGTGGCCCCAACTAGATGGTAGTTTCAGATTCGAAAACACAGATGTTGAGTAAGAAAATTAATTTTAAATTGTTTATTTTGCACCATTTCTAGAATTTTGCATCTGTCGGACTTTGGCGATGTTGATCGCACAGCTGAAAGGCAGATAATATTTGCCAATTAAACTTTTTGTATTTCGGCGCATTATCGTCTCATCTATTTGCCACTGATATTCAATTCTCATATTTATTTATTACTAGCTGTTACCCGCGGTTTCACCCGCTTATGGAATGTAGGATTCTTTGCAAGCACAAATAGCTTATAAAACGCATGGGCAATCCAATATAAAAAAAATTCTAACTCTGTTGAACCACCTAAAATAATTTTAAATCTACCAATCCCGAATACGTTTCACCCAAACTGCAAGTGATTATGGGCCACATTACATGATAATTTTATTCAATATTTGTTGGATCCATCTTGTATAATGTACATATGCTATTGTGTCTTTGTCACCCAATATAACATTTTTAAATTGCCTAATTATAATTTTACTCCACCCTGTACGCTATATAACATTAATTTCTGTAAATTTTTTAGCCACTTCGTAAACTATAATATTAACCGGCCTTCATATGCAACTTTTTCTAACATTATATAAATATAATTTTGTTTCGCCCCGTATTTCTGGTATTCCATATAGTAGGATGCAGCTTCATGGTCTACCTTATATAATTTTTTTTAAACATTATTTAATGCACCCTGTAAAACTACAATTCTACTAAGCCCCCGATCTAAACCACCTTATATATACAACTACTTATGCACCACTCAAAACATTTTTTGTATGACTGTATAACTAAATTCACCCATCCCCAACATATTTCACCAAAACCCCAACTGTCGATGGTCACCCTACATAACAATTTTATTCAATATTTTTAAAAACTACCTTCTATTGCTATAACTCTATATCTATATATCTATCTATCTGTCTTGTATATACTGCTGCCAATTAGTCACCTATTATAACTTATTTGTCTATCAGTTTTTGAACATCCTGTATAATCATAATTTTAATCTACAAAATATTTCAACTACGCTGTATATGCATCTGTTAGGGGCCTCCAAATATAATATTTTTAAGGACTTTTCAATAACTTTCATCCACTCTATATTTCAACTATCTTATCTATGCAGCTGCTTATAGACTACTCTAAATAACCATTTTTGAGATATTTTTTAAGCATCCTGGAAAATATAATTTGACTCCACCTCGTATGTCAACCAAGTTTTACTCAAACTGTATAACTATAATTCTACTCTACCTTCTATTTCTAACCACATTTTATGTACCACTAGTTATCGGCCACTCAATTTCACATTTTTTGTATAACCCTATATAAATATAAATCTATTCCTAATAATATTCACCAAATCTACAACTGCTTATGGAACACCTTATGGAACAATTTTTAAATATTAAACTAGTTAATAAATAAGAAAGGCAGGAGTAGAGATTCCTCTTTGAAACTGATTATGAGCTACGCTATTTTACAATATTTCCTCATATTTTTTGAAGGACAGTATAAAATATAATTTCTCTCCGCACTTCATTTAAACCATCCTTCATGCAACTATTTCTAACGTTGTTTGATTCACATTGTGTAACGATAACTTGACTTCGCCCTATATTTCTGGTGCTCCATATGTGCAACTGCTCATGCAGTTACCCCCACTCTATAATTACACTGGTCAACAAAAAGATATGTTCATTTTTTTCATTTGATGATAATGTAATTTTTAACTAACGCGCATGCGCTGATTTCAAAGCTAACGCTGTTTCATTTGTACCAGCTTTTCTTGGTGACACTACAGTGAAGAGCAGGGTGAATGATTTCAGTAAAATATTTGTATAATGGAGGAACGCTATCAAGGACAGTGGGACTGTCATATGATGGCTGATTACTGTTGGGATTTACAAAGGGATCAGTCTGCTGCCGAACAATCAAGAAAATCTTGTAACAAGATATTTTATGGGCGTTAAGAACAAATAAATATATTCAAAAAATTATATTAAAAAAATTGATTTCAATTAAATAAAAAGCAATTTTTTTCTGAATTTTAAATCTTTACATTTCAATTTTAAATAATGCATTTGTTTGCATTTCATCTATGTTTCTTTGAATCCACATGTAGTGTATTACAATAAAAGCTCAAGATTTTAAGGTTACTTAGAACACGGTTTGTTGGTATACATCTGAGAATTCAGAAAACGCTATAACATAATTCCAAAGGTGTTGAACCACAAGACCGTAGCTGCCAATTCTGGTCACGAAACCGGAAAATCTCGCAACCTGGAGCAAATACGTTCAAGACAGTTAATGACCCGTTGGACCGTCCTGCTCAAACCACATGTCCTCAAGATGCATTGCTTTTTCATGTATCTGTCGTGAATATTTTAAGCCGTAAATGCGCCCAATATTGCAGACTAATGAAGACATCGAAGTGAAAATGGGCCTCATAACTAAAGTAATTCAGTATTCAAAATGGGCATTCACTTCTGTCTGCTCATGAATCCAATTAGCGAACTCGCTTCGCTTTTTGGTCTGTTATGTTAAGTTATTGGCTTCTAGAAAGACTTAGAGAACATTTCATTATATTGCATGAGTATAACCCAAGATGAACTGTTAGTCCATTTTCCATGAAACTGTTATAGTTCCTAATTCACTCGATATTAACAGTACCACACTTCATAGAATCTAGGATACATTTTCTCTGGAATCAGTCCGATGATTACTTATTACTAAATTTTAAAACTGAATATTTGTTCTGAGCTATATTCGATACATATTTTACCATGAATATCAATATTTAAAAAAGGAATAATTATTATTTTTAATTCTTCAATAGACTCTGCATACAGATTACAAGTTGTGAAGAGGGTGCCAAGATTGTTATGGACGAATGCAAGGATACAGAAGATCAGAAATGGTTTGTTACAACTTACGTCACCATAGCACCGCGTTGCAACGCAGGGCTAGGTATATCTGTCAGCAATGACAGTAGTAGTAGTGTGAATTTAGCATCATCTGATGCTTTCCGGTATGAATTATTTCCAGCGGACTAATGAAAACAACAACAAATGTGTAACCTTATATACACAATAAAGTATTTACGACAGTGAAGCTGTTTTTTTTATCTAGTATGTAGGGTAACAATTGTTTTTTATATGCTTAGTTTATACCTAATAGTAACTAGTTAACCCTAACCACCTCTTTTCAGGAAACGTTATGTAAGTTTCTGATTGGTTGTCATTCACCCACATACGCTTGTGGGTGCTCTGATTGGTCTGTTCAAATGACTATCAAATTGTATGTGTATGCTATTGCATTTTACTTTCCGTTATCTCACATTTCGCTACTATCGTTTTATGTTGGTTCACCCACCACAACGCAGACGTTGTAAGACATGAAATTGGTTAAAATCGCATGTAAACCTGTCAAATGTTAGTACAATTACTTACCCTGATATGTTCACATTTGCACGCGGCCGCTTTCCATCGAGAATGTTTTTCGGGTGGTCCGGTAGTAGCAAATAATACAAAGAGGGAAATTTATTTACTTAGCTCCAGACATGTTAAATTATTTTAGATTAAAAAAAATGCCGTATAACTCTCAAGTCAAAAAAATCATGTCAATTCTTGTTATGTTAATCATATAATACAACAAATTTTACATTGGAGAAACCTCTAGACCCACAAATGTTTAAATATATAAACACAATTCGAAAAGTCTGGAATTGCTAATAACACACAACTTCAAAATTTAACCATATTAAACAAAGAAGAATACTATATATTACAAAAGCTGAAAGAGTCTGCTTTTATTTTATTAAATGAAATTGATTATTTCGCTGGTACTTCTACATATTTCAGCCGTTTCTGGTTACCAATAATCAAGGATAAAATGAATAATGGCAATGACCTTTTCAGCAAACTTATATCGGAATAGTTCATAAGGTTGTTAATAAATTTTTTTATGATTTTAATTGGATCTCAGAACACCAAAAATTTTTAATGCGAAAGCTTCTTAACGTAGGCCCACAATTACACAAATGAAAATAAATGAAGGGCATGAAATGCATAACGTTCATTTTTTGCGACCATTTGTTTCGACCTCACGATCTTGAAATGCCCATCCAATTCAGTTCGCTGTGTGCGAAACAGGGACCAGATAATCAATTAAGTCTCTTCGTTCATAGAAAATCAATAATATACAGAAAATAAACTAATATACAATACCTGCACAAAATATGCTGTCCTTTCTAATAAAAGCATGAATTCTTGACCAGCTTCATATTATCGAGTAAACATTTTATATTATGACTAATAATTAAAATTTATTTGGGAAAATCGTAACATGTAAAACTTCAAAAAGTCGTTTTCAAGAATTAATATTTTTGTATTAGTATCAACTGTCGTCAGTAGATGGCGTCACTGTAAAAAGGGAAAATTCTAATGTACCGGCAAAAGAATCAAAGACCTCCTCAACAATCCTACTATATTGTTTCTCTATTAGTTTTCTATTATCTATATCCTCTTCTCTTTCGATTCGATTCTTCAGTATTTTGCCATTGATTCTACTAATTGCAACTATTGCAGAGATAACACTATGGGTTTCACACCAATCTTTTCTTCTTTTTTACGAACTGTTTATGCTATGAATACTACTCAGTAATTTAATAACCATTTGAAAAACCCTGAAGCACCTTGATATTTGTAAAGTCTTTCTTTTCCCATTTTTTATTGGTTCAGCGGGTTTAAAAAAAATTATTATTGCAGTTTCCTCAACATTGTTCTGGCCAATAAGATGTTTTGCACAGACTATGAGGAAAAAAAAATGTTGGTATTCACTCATGCCTCAACTCAATTTCCCAGAAAAACAGCTGCCTTGTTCACCATATGTCTATAACTTACACAGAAAATGTTATTATACCTAGTTGTTAAGAATTACATCTAATTATTTCATAAAACTCCTCCTTTATCAAGGTACCTTTTCACTATCAACGTTACTACAAACAGCGGGCATAATTACCATTCTCTTTTCAAAATATTCCCTGTAATTGAATGCGAACGTTCGTTAATGAATTATTTTTTTCCCGTCTACAATGGTCCTGTTTTCTCTCAAGCAACAACTTTTTTTTGTAAATTCCGTGTTCTATTCAATTCTCTCTTCTCGTCAAATAAATATACGAGAATCGTAATATAATTGCTACGTGCCTCTCAAAGGAAACAATGGTGTTCCAATTAAAACACTGTGACTGGAATTATTACGACAAAATGTAAATCGAAATTGATAGCACAGCATGCTTAGCCAAAGGCTACAACAGGAAAAACTTTCATTTGCAACCTTTTCCCTGCACTGATGACATAATTAAGAGAATTTCTACGATTTTTCCTTCTCGGCATAGTGTTTTTCTTTGATTACAATTAAAAAGCATTAAAATTATTACTGTCTTTCTCTCTAATATATTTTCTACTGTTAATGTGAATGACAAATACTAATGCCCTAGCTTTTACGCGCGGTTTCGTCCACTTAATGGTGACTTTGTCAACCAATGCTGGTGGTTTAACAGTTGCAAAAAGAAAAAGTAACTCTGGAGTTATTGTTTTTGCCTCATCGCGAACTTAAGATCCCTTCTTGACACAACTAACATCTTTGATTAACTCTGCTTGGCGATTACAATAATGGGCACAGAATAAAACATTTGGTTTCTAACAAATCTATTTATATAACCATATGTAATGACTGTCAAGACAACTTTATTGTGTGCCTCAAATTAATATGAAAACACATAACTTTTTAGCCATACAAAAATGACCTAAAGGTTCAGCTATAAAAATGTAATTCTAGAAAAACAGTAATGAAATTTTTATAAGATCCTGCACATAAATTTGCATTGAAAGAATTTTTCATAGCAGGTTTAATCTCAAGTAAGTCACCAAATCACCCTGTATTGAACAAAGCTGTCATAATTGTAACAGTCTCGTTCTTTCTGGGTAATACGATTTTTCCCGAGAAATCGATTTGTAGATGCCAAAACAAAAAATGATTATGTGTGTTATATTATTAGATAAATAAGTAAAAATATATTTGCGCATATATATCTCATCTCGTTAAAAGAATACTAAACAGTTTTTGACTGATTTAAAAGATTGCCTTTGAACGTAGTAATGGATACACCAAAATATTAATTAATTGTTATTAGGGTTATCATAAATTCATCACTGAAGAAATGTATATACTCAACTTCAGGATCTGAAATAAAATTTATCAATTAGCTTTATAATATCTAAAAAGTTATTGTACTTACATAAAACTTTTCATCTGAATTCTTCTGTAAATGCGCAAACTTCTTAAAAACACATTCAATTCGATCACAACACAATAGTTTCTGAAGTCAACTCTTTTGTAAAAAAGTAACGTCATAAATGAACAGAAAAGAAGATTTTTAGCGCATACATCGTAGTAAGTAAAAGACGATTATTTAAGCAATATATATACTTCGCTACTCGACTGGGGTTTTGTCGACAGCTGTTAAATCTCTAACATTAGATTTTAATGGTTAAGGTAATTGCTCATAGTGGGCGCCACCTTACTTGGTTTCCATCAATAATTTATATTTAATGTACTTATTTTAAAAGAAATATTATTTATATTCTACACATCTACGGCATATTACCTTTGAAATTTTATACGTTGCATTACCCTAATTTCAAAATGAAGGTCGTAAAAAGGGAGTGCGTTTAGCTCTTTGCGTATTAATAATAGTATGGTTTGGCATGTAGTAGTAGGTATAACATCTACCTACTAACTTCTCACTTGGTTGATACCTATATTTGATTAAATTCTCATAATTTCTTTTTAATTCAGTAGATTTGTCAATATGACATGAACTATTTAGGAAGGGGGTTTTCATGACGGTTTCTACTCCGATTTCTCCTCCACTTTTTTTCTCATAGATATATACGTTTGATAAGCAAACCTCAATAATGTTCACAAATTGATGAAATAGGGTCGAATTTCGTCCAATAGGTGGCCACTAGTTTAAAGTTAAAACGCAAAGTTTAAAAGAATGTACAAGAAAATCCACTCATTTCCTACTTGTGTGAGACTGGAATGTTAGAAAAATATATACTTTGATTTGCCTACATTGTTCAAATCTCAAAGGTGGTTCGGAACGCCTTGTATGCGAGTCCAACTCGTACTTGACCAAATTATTTTTAATTGCAAACCCATTAAAAGTAATCCGACCTTTTTCTGTTTATTATAATGAAGCAATTATACTCCAATCACTTTAATAATTTGTACCTCATTCACGGAAAATCGTATAGTATTGGTTTGTAGAATATTTGGCTACTTGCTGCAAAATCGGTATCTACTTGTAAATCGTGAAATAAATCTTTTGAGACCGAATCTTCTTGGGTTTCACAAAAATGCGTTGTGTCCTATTACTGATTTCCTACGTTTTCTGGACAACGTATTTAGGTAATAAAATTGTGCAGTTGTAAATGTTCATTGTAATGCACAGGTTATAATTTTTATTAAGTTGAGTAAAACGTATTTGGATTCAAATAATTCATTTCTTGCATTGGGTAGCACCACTATTTTGAAATTGTGCTGCCAAATTTCCAACATTTCGTATATTTCCCTTAACAGTAAAGTTTTGAGAAATTTTCTGGCAATTAGGCGAAGAATATATAATTTTACTAATGTTAAGGACATAAATATGTTTGTTTAATTAAACCTACTTCCAAAAAGGAGGTGACTATTAATTCGTCGGTATCGTACTCAAAAAAGGGTAAATAATGTAATTTATTCTTCAAATTTTCAGTTATTTCATTTCTACATTGAATAATGTATACTTTTTTGTTTATAATCGTAAGGTAAATATATTATACTAAAAATAGATTATTCAGTATCCATGCAAATTACTAGGTACTTTCAACAAGTACCTAGTTGCTGATTCAATTTGACTAATAATGACTCAATATACAAATTATAAAATAAACTATTCATTTTCAACGAAAAACCCAATTTTGTACAAATGCAATTCAGCATATATCAAAAGTTGTTTCTTTTAGCTCCAGGATGCACCACATTTTCTTTTAATAAGCAGTTCCTACCTTTAACAGAACGTAAAGCACCCAATCTTAAAGGTATGTTTAATAAAGAACGCTCCTTTTATTTTAAAAGTTTTTTTTGTTTATTGTTACCAATTTTCTGCTTCTGTTTCAGGTGAAGATGATTGTTTTACAAAACTAGTGTCAATCAAATTAGACAACGACCAATCGAAGGTACTTCAAGGTATGGGCGTTGTTATCAATGCTTATGACAACGTCTCTCATCCTATACAAATGTGGTATCTATATCCAACGACAAGCGGCAGTTACTATATCATAAATTCAGTTACATGGTAAGTTACAAATAAAATTTCAGAGTACTGAGCTATTTCAACCGAAGTTTGATGAATTAATTCCCGACTTGAGCATACAGTGTATGGGAGCACACTCCCTCTGTGCTATGCTATGCGTGCCTTTAGGGGAACATTCACTACACCCCAGATATCCTAGATATCAAAACGGTTTAGCTCTGGGGGAGCCCTTGCCAGGTTTCCAGGTCCGTGGTTGGAGTCTTGGCGGCAGTTTCCCATGAATTTCCTGACCGTCCGGGCTGTTCCTAACAGGACGACTTTTGGCATTTGTTTGTAAAGATGTTCGTCCAGACCGAGTTATTTTAAATTATTTTGTAGAACTTTTAGGACTACTCCTCTTGTTGACATAACAATTGGTACAGTTCTATGTTATTCCTGTCCCACAGTGTCGATATTTGAAATTCCAAATCCCTGTATTTGGCTATTTTTTCAACCTGCTTAATATTAATATTCGTGTTTGTCGGGATTGCTGTGTCAATTAAGGTTGTTTTCCTAGAGATTTTATCTACTACAACTATATCTGGTCTATTGTGAGCAACAGTCCGATCGCTCAGTATCGTGCGGTCCCAGTACAACTTGTATGTGTAAAACAGATTGTGGTCTGTATATATACAGTAAGGTATTCTTACCGACAGAGCTAGTTCCTCATGCACTATGTTTACCACAGAATCGTGTCGTTCGTTTTATTCAGTTACAGTGATGTTTCCTGAATGATATTTGTGGCATATTTTTCCGTGTCTAAGTATTTCTTGGGAAATAACACCACAGTTAAGAAAATTGCTGTATATTCCAAACGTTTCGGGGTCTAGGTCAGACCCCGTTGTCAATGGTTAAGAAACTTGAATAAAAAAGGCAAAATTCTAAGATGTAAATTAAAACACATATTGTCAAATATGTTAATTTACATCTTAAAATTGTGCCTTTTTTATCCAAATTTCTTAACCATTGACAACGGGGTCTTACCTAGACCCCGAAACGTTTGGAATTTACAGCAATTTTCTTAACTGTGGTGTTATTTCCCAAGAAGTATTTAGACATAGATTCAGATGTTTGGCAACCGTATCTGCATCTGTCGTTGTTGATAGAAGGGTGTTTAATGATGTACTTTAGATAGATCTTAGTTGGAATTACTTGATCTTGGATTGCCAATATAAAGCCTCCCGTTTCAGGGAACATATGGGCAGAAATCAACCAGTAGTTCGACGCTAAACTGTCGACATAATCTTGGTTGACGACATTTATGTCATCCATGAAGGGGTTTCTCTGTCTATTTTAGTAGTTTCTGGTCAGTTGACTGATGATGGAATTGACCTTGTTGTGCTGTCAGTCGCAGTGGTGTTAAGTCATCAACTGGGCATATGATTGTGTATAGATCAGACTACGCAAATTAGAAATTTGTTGGTCTAGTAGTCTGCTTATATCGGCCAGTCCACTTCCTCCGTCATACCGTGGCAACGTTGTACCTTCAACAGAACTCTTTGGATGATGATTGTGAACTTTTGTTAGTAGCTGCCACATAATCTTGAAAGTCTGTATATTTCAAATATACAGACTTTATGTTTATGTGGTAGTTATTACCAAAGAACTCAGAAAAAATACCATAGATGCCACAATTATCATTCAGAAAACAGAACTCGAACTTTTCGTTGTAGATGTTCAATGTTAATTTTGCACCAATTAACTATACCGATTGAGTAATTAGGTACTTAACACGTGTAGGTGTTAATAACCTGAAACAGATTTTTATTGTTAAGCTTAGTTTTCAACAATCGTCTTGCCCTTCTATAGAACTCTGTTGATAGGTCCTTTTTCATGGTGGGGTGATCAATACGCTGAGCCTGCTTTATTCCAAGATATTTATAAGTATGACTTTCCACTATGGATTCAATTGATCTGCCATCTCCCATTTCGTAGGGCCCCTGCTGTGTTTTGCCTTTAACTATAATAATAATTCGGCATTTATCTAGCCCAAATTGCATATGGATGTCACTAGAGAACATTTTTACTATTTTAAGCATGTATAGCAAATGGTTTATGTTTAATGCTTGTACGTTGTTGTGTTTGAGACTGGACCCAAAGTTAGTCTAGTTCCGTTTGTGTTACAGTAGGTTCATGGTAAGACAGAACCACAGCGGGCTGAGAGATTCTCCCTGGAAAATACCCCTCTTGATTGGGATAGGATTCAGAAAGATTTTGGTTTGCCAAGAGGACATGGCACATTCTAAAAAGTTAACAATACAATTATCTACTTTATAGAGTTTGAGCACCTGAATGAGCCAATCGTGTGGAACTGAATCAAATGCCTTTTTGTAGTCCACATATGCCATGAACAGATTTCGTAGTTTGACGTGAGCTTCATTGCAAACAACGGAATCAATTATCAGTTGTTCTTTGCACCCCATAGAGTTTTTTGCGCATCCCTTTTGCTGTTCACTAATTTTGTTGTTCAGCTCACAATGTCTGAGAAGGCGATGATTAATGCACGACGATATAAGTTTGTATAAGCTTGGGAGGCAAGTGATGGGTCAGTACTTTGCTGGGTCTTGTGTACATAGGTTGTCCTTTGTAAGAGGTATGTAGCACGACCTAGGGGCACGTCACCTGATAGATGGAACAAGTAAAGGGAACCACAAATACACTACAACAAAACCCAATAACTTAAACAATGAACCGAGAAATATGAAAAACTAAAGTAAATAAATGTACTTAATTTCATGGGATCACGATTTCTCAGAAATGAAAAAACAACTAAGAAGAATAATTATTTTGGATGTTCATGTGGGTTTTCACACCTCAATAGTTTCTGAAAAAAAAATAAGCAAAATAATTGAAAATCAAAGTGTAATATCTAAGAGCAGCTTGTGGAAACTGCCCGGAACACTAGCTGCCTTATTATAGAAAAATTCTCTCGCAGGATTAACTGTGAGACAGTGGGTCTACGGATTTGTCAAATAGTTTTCCTGTATACTATGTTGGGATGTATTTTGTGTGATACTTATCGGATGTGACGTTTCGATTCCTTATCAGAAATCGTTGTTGAACTATATAGTTTGAAAAAATTTACACAATATTCACTTCCGACTACTCTTGTTTCTTTCTTTAGCCAAGACATTTTTCTCTGTATCTTTTTTAATGCTCCTATGCACAGTATTATGATTCTATCCGATCACTACCAGATGATTGGCCTTTACTAATTTAAAATTATTATTTTGTATCTTGTGTAAACAATAATATAATGGATTTTTTTCCTGAACACATTGCCAGGTTTATGTTTTTTGCATATTAATGTGTAGAATCTCTTGGGGAAAAGTTGGAACCAAGCGTTAGAAACGAAACAAAATGCTAACAAACTATTTGTTGCAGGGAATGTGTACGTCCAGATAAGTGCAACGTAGATGAACTTATCGTGCAAGACGCATGTCAAGACAATGACGATCATCAGTGGTTTATCAGTGGGGACGGTTACATCGGTTCACGTTGCTGGAGAGGCTATGGTATAACTGTTGACCCTGATAATGACTACAAAGCAATTTTAGGTTATGTAGGAGACGATAATAATAACAACCAGTTTGTTGTTACAGAAGCTGTCTACATACCAAAGCAAACAGATGAATGATCTTGATAATTGTCATCTCAAAAATTAAAAGTTGTCAAAGTTATTGTTGTGTATTTTCACACCGACTTCCTAAAAGAAAGTGTTTATCAGTTCGTCAGGATTTTTTTATGTATACTCAGTGATTATTCAAAATGGGATTGGGAAATTTTGATGGTTTAAGCTGCATTGTATTAAGCACTATTACAAAAAGTTATCATAACATCAATTTTCCATACCGTGAGATTTACGGGTTTCCAGAAAATCCGAATAAACAGTAATTAAGGAATTACGGCTCAATCAATTTGAATATTTTAAATTGTATTCAACAAAAATATATTCCGGGTTAAGTTTTTATATTTTTCTATAACGTAAAACATACGGTGTTTCTAAAAATCGGAAAAATATGTACAAAAATGGTAAACATCGATATAAATATCAAATTATCATAATAAATATCTAGCTTAAATGTCAAGATATACCATATAAATATAGTGTAGAGTGTTTTTGTAAGGGTTCTTATTCTTATTCATTTGAAGTCAGTTTCTTTATGAAACGAAATTATGTTACGGATATTACAGTCCAGTGCAATGACAGAGACTAATCCATTAGTGTATCGAAACAAAAAATTGTTAGGCCGGCTATCTTTTCTATGTGGTATACGGTCGTAGGTGTGTTCGCTTGCGTTCGTGCATTTAATTATTGGGTGGTACATAAGCAGTTGCATATATAGGATGATTGAAATATAATGTGGATTTGCTTTATAATTACAATGTTTCAAAAAATATTATATTAGGTGGCAAATAAATTGTTGCGCAAATAAGTTGTTGAAATAAGATTGAAGTAAACCTATAGTTATACAGTTATAAGTAAGAATATTTACATTATAGGGCGGAGTATAATTACAGTTATCCAGAAAAGTTCTTAAATTCTTAGAAACAGTTGAATATACGTAATGATTGAATTATAAGCTGGAGTAGAATTATATATACACTGGGTGGTTAAAAAAAGTTATATAGTTTGGAACCTACTAGTTACTTATACAAGGTGGTTGCAGTATAGGTAGAGTAAAATTATTGTTATTCAGGGTGAATCAAAAAATTGTTATGTAGGCATAAGCAGTTAGAATATTTTAAATATACGGGGGGTATAATATAGTTATAGAGATGGATTAAGAAAACTCACCTACATTGTATCAAATCTTAAAGGTGGTACGGAACTCTTAGTTCCCACTCGGACTTGACCAAATTATTTAAATATAAATTATCAAAACTGAACTCTTGCTGTACGTCAGCCTTTTTATATCATTATAGTGGCCCCTATTGCTCCGTGCTGCTATGGTAGATAACTTCTTTTCTCACGCAGGCGATGAACAGTTTCGGTTCGTTTTAATGCTTACTCGTGGGTTCAAAGAATTGGTCCTTACTACCCGTGTGGTTTTTTGGATAATTAGTTTTTTGGGGAACATTAATTTCTGGAAAGGCACCTATTTATGCGGCGTAAAATATGATGTTATAAGAATACTGTTGAGAATCTGCACAATCAATTTTAATGGTTAAGAACCAGTTTACTATATTCTATTCTGGTCGTACCAACAAAGAGTTCGTCAGGTCAGACACCGTCCATAATGTCCAAGGAATAAAAGTGGACATTCGCTGAATGAAAGTACGAGATGTAACTAACGATGTAGGTCTTGTAACTGTATTCCTACATCACATTTTGAATGAATATTTGGTCAGAATCGAGTGATTAAGAAGTTGCTGTTCCATCAATACAATGCACCAGTGATCAGGTATATAGTAATCAGGTTAAAAATCCACAAATGGAGTCTTCGAAATTCTACCTCATCCAGCATATCATCTAGATCTAGCCACCTGCGATTATTTTATGTTTCCAAACCTAAAGCAATGGTAAGGCGGTAAGAGAGTTAAGTCGAATGAAAAGGTGTTCCGTTAAACAAACGACTATCTATTTTGAAGGCCTTAAGAAAACCTATTAATTCTAATAAAATAAAGAATTTTCAACAACACTGGAGTATATATATCGGGCTACCATATTTAGAAACAAAGGTTATTTTTCCAAAGGAATATATTTTATTCTAATGGAACCTCGGCGGCAACACTTGACATCTCTTAAATTTTGTATTTATGTTCTGTAGAAGGACAGGTAACGAATATAAAGCAAGCACTCAAAGAAACACTGAAAGAGCCTACGGAGGACAAGAAACAAAAGCACAAAAACCAAGTAGAATAACTCATAAAGGAGAAATATGAATCCTAAGACCGAGAAGACAGTAGAAAATATTAAACTCTAATTACAGCAGTTAAGTGAGAAGAAACAACAAATAAAACCTCCAGAAAATAAAAAAGATGTATTGTCACGCATGTAGCTCTATGGATAGTGAAGCATGGACAACAAGTTCCATACTATTGTCCATTAATAAAAAAAGTTTGTTCACAACTTGGTTCCAGTAAACGAACTACTGGCATGGAGCTAAAAAAAAGTTGCACCAGTGCAGACACCGTACTTGTCATTTTATGATTGACCATTTTCCGTCTTAGCCGAATACATTGGACTACTGATACTGGACTAGGTATCGTACAAGCTAAGACATTGAAAATGATATTACGTGCCACGTAAGTCACAATGTGAATAACAATGTTTTTACAAATCAAAACGTCCGCTGGTGACAAGATTTTGGTGTTCAGTGTATTGAACCTAATAGATGTCGGTGACATCTACCGTCAATTGAGTAATTTAAGTATATGAACGCATACTATGCTATAACATATACCATACTCTTGACAGATGGTTCGAGTGTTTTATATAAAAACACATAAGTAAATATATATACAGATATATATCCACATATTTAGAACTATATCATTCAACGTATGACAGCCGTTTCGAACCAGGAGTTCTCGTCAGATACGCTTCCTTGAATGACAAGTTCTTAAGTTCTGACGAGAACTCCTGGTTCGAAACGGCTGTCATACGTTGAATGATATAGTTCTAAATATGTGGATATATATCTGTATATAAAGATTTTGGTGCACCATTCTCTAAATTCTGCTGCGAAGTAGGTTGAGAAGTGTGTTATTGTTGAATCGCATAGCTTACATAGAATAAACTCCTTTACATCTTCCGAAAAAAAAGATGACTGAGATGATGATGAATTCTGTGATGCAACGAAGCTTAAAATTATGAAAGGCTTAATTGTCGCATGTGGCCAAAAGGCTGAGATAAGGACATACGGTTATACCACGGTTTTGTCGCTTTTACGAAGCGGAAGAATGAAAGTTGATATTGAAGGTAGTCCACAAAAAATTTAGCATAATTTTTGCAAATGGCTAAGATTATGTACGGGAATAATTGAAATTTCCACAATATTTTCAGATTCTTAACCTTACTTGGCTATTCGCAAATCTTATGCAATTTTTTTTAACTGCACTCGACATCAACTGTCATTCTTCTACCTGACAAGCGATAAAATCTTGGTAAAGGGAAAAGGTTTTTCAATTATAACTTTTAAATATTTCAGAATTTTTTATTTGAAAATAGTTGCCATATATGTTTGGCCATTTTAGGGCTTATCAAGAGTGTTATATGACTACTAAAATCAAAAGTGGAAGATCTTACAAATACGTCTGAAGGTATTTACATAAATTACACCAATGTTAGTAGTTAACACTTACGTAAAAAAATACTAGAATGGCAATTATAAGGGAGTATACCTGCCTAAAATTCAAATTAAATGTAAATTACCTGCTTGAAATATTGAAAGAATACCGAAGAGAATAAAAATGTAAACTTTATCCATTACCGGGCTAAAATTAAGCTGGTCATGGGCTATATGAAGTGAGACAGTTTATAGACATTTTTTTTATTTCTAGATGTTCAATTTTTACATTATCTAAGTCAGTAAAATGAATATTATCTATACAATTTATTACAATCTTTGTGCTTTTTTTGTTGTTAGCCATAGAATTTTTATTTTCTATTATTGGACAATTTATACTTCACTACTACCACTTCGTCCAACATAAACAGCTTTACAAACTTTACAATTAATTTTATAAACTCCGTAGGTTATTATTAACTCATGCTCAGTTGCATCACAGAACTCATTTATTCAACATGACTCAATAATAAAAACCCTTTTGTTCTTCCTTCGAGACACGAGCGAGAAATGGTTCTTCATAGAGTAATCAATAGCTGTTTTTTTTTGGAGTGACGGCAAAAAAAAATTATGTATATATCAATCACTGTTCAATTTTAGACTTCTAATCAAATATCTCGAAAAAGCCGTAACACAACTTAAAGTTACAGCCTTAGTTAAAATTTTGTTGTGTAAAATATTGTGAGATAAACAAATGAATTTCCTAATTTAGAAGGATAGTTCTAATAACTAATTAGACACACTTTAGAAACGCTGGACATTGTGGGAATTATATCAAACAAATAAACATTTAAGTAGAAAATAGGAAAACAAAATAATGAACGCAAAAAAGTCCCAATCATTATAACCGCTGCCAATTAATAGAAAACCAATACTTTTGTTAAAATATTATATAATAATATTTTAACTAGTGCATATTTTTAATTCTACTACCCAAAATATGCCAGTTATTAAATAAATTTCTTTACAGAAAATTATTTGTAAAATACTCTCGAAGAGTAAGCATTTCCTCATAACAAAAATATCAAAACGGAAATGCATTTCATCATATACTTTATTATTTTAAATTACTTATGTTTCAATATAGGTAAGAACATTTTAAGAATTTACAATATTACTCATTCTTCTAAATATTTTAGGATATACTAAAAGAGTTTCAAAAAATAATTTAAAAATTATGGAACGTGATGATTATTCTTTAGAAATTTTGGGTAAGTTAAAATGTAATTTTCTAAATTAATGAAATTGTAATATACCAAAAAAAAAGATGTTGTAAAAATGTTATATTGGGCTATAAAGCTATGAGGTGTGGTGTGAGTTTAAATAATTGTAAAAATAAAATGTATGCGCTATAAGAGTATACAGGGTAATTCAAATTATTATTAGTTCTTGCGAATTAAAAAGAGTATCCTCTCAAATTTCTTGTATAGCATTAAAGGTTATGAACTATGAGTACTTTAAAAATTGAGGGTAATGATGAGACAAATCTTTGCATCTTATGTGTCAAAATAGTCAAGGTATTCTCGCCTTCAGAAAATCATAGAAATTATAAAGTTCCAACCAATTTCAATGGAAACGAAGAAGATCCAACACTAAATAGAATTTGGTATCCCGCTCTAGGGAAAACCCAAGGTCACCGATGAGAGTCTAAGGCTTCCTCCTTTTCGATTGCTAGTGGTCAATCAGGAAACTAGAGGCAAGATTAAATACCAGCGTCCCACTGCAAAACAGAATATTTACATTTGCTTTTTTTCAAAAATAGCTAAAAATCTAGTTTTTTTTAAATGCTCATAATGACATTTAGAAAAAATCGTCGGAGCTTATAATTCAATAAAACAATTACAATTTTTCTTCAATCTTTGAAGACATTTTAGAACAATACTTCTAGGTTTAAGCTACTAGGATACTCCAAGATTAAATAGTAACTAACTTCAGATCACTCGAGGTCTTCAAAACGATTTTTTCGAAAGTTTTGGTTAATATTTTATTAATTTAAAATAAATAAAGTATTTTTGAAATTTTGGCGTTGACGATCATTTAATAATTTCATTTTGAGCAATTACAAAAATGAAATACTTTTGGTTGCAGTTTTGTTCTCAGCCATTTTAATAACAACGCATATATGAAGGTTCAGTTGTACACCGCATAATTCGAAGTACCACCAACGCCCGCGCCTCTCAATTTATCTGTCGCAGACACAGATGAAACGTTCGGAAGAAATTCTAAACGACAACGACAGAAAATCTCTGAAAATTACGGTTATACGTACAGAAATTAAAAAGAAAATGGTTACGTTTGAAATATAAATTCAATCACAAATTTACATTATTGTTTAAGAGTGGAAAAATATAATAAAATATTTTTTGAATGCAGTTTTTTTGCTATTTTTCAATAAATACCACTTACGTCAGCGGAGATAATACTTTTCAATGACATACTACAAGTGGTGGATTATAATATAATTTGCAATTGAAAATATGAAGTTGATCACATTCTATTGTTTTGTTGTAGAGCATCCACCTTGCAGTATAGGTCCAATCAAAATTGAAGATTCTGAATCTCCCAATGCCTTAGAAGTGTCTTCAAAAGAACTTGGGTCAATGGAGTACACGAGCGGTGACTCAAAATTCCAATGGAATTTGTGGCCCCAACGAGACGGTAGTTTTAGATTCGAAAACCAAGAAACCGGGTAAAAAAAATAATTTTAAATTATTTGTTTTGTGTTCTTTCTGACATTTAGCAGCTACAACACGTTTTCGACCTTTATCGTCTAGCTAGAAGGTAGAAGGTCTTTCCTTCTTTTACTTTCTTCTATTGTGATCACTCGTTGGATGATTCATTTCCATATATTACCTGGGTGTCCCTTTTTTTAAATTTCAGTATAATTTAGAGTTCCATGGGTTTATTAGTTGGGAAACAGTATATTCCATTCATTCATTTATTGTTCATCACGTTCTCATTTCGTCATAGGAAATACAAATGCTACACACGGCATTGAAACACAAAAAAAAATCACTGATATTACTAAAGTAAACGACCTTAGAGAACAAAAAGTGAAACCAAAGTGAAGACAAAAAAACAATGTAATAAACAGAACCATTAGAGATAGTGTGAGCATAAAAGGGAAAGAGGAAAGTCACAAATTTGTTGTACGAATAAAGCTAACAGCAGCGCTAAATTGATGTACCATGGTGAGGCCTGTGTCCAAATTCAAAATAAAAAAAATCAGCTGAGGACCTCAAAACCTGACCTAATAACGCAGATATAAAAACTTTACAATTATTAACAGTTCTAAGACCAACAGATAAATATGCAACCCTACAAATTCTAGAATGCAAAAGTTTGTGAAGAACTACCAATAGCTAATTATAAGCTGGGGGTGATCCTAGAGTTGGTAACTCCATTTGCAAAAAGTGTATAATCTTAAAATGCAGAATGCCAAGGGTAAACTCGCTCGGGTTTCATTTCGGATGAGAGGGCTTGCCCGAGGAGCTGAAGCCTTATTTGGTCGACAGCTTTGTTACATTTCTCTGTTGGTATTTGAAAACTTATATGATGATCCAGGATCTCACACCAGCTGTAAAACAATGTAATGGTCCCATGATGCGTTTACATATTATACCATTACTTTTGTAAACGTGCAGTTTTTTTATTTTCCCTATAATTATATTGTCTTTCACTTCAGTTGGTGTGGCAAGTTGAACTATTAAGCCTGGTTTTCATTTCACTGGCCTTATGTTTAATATAGGCTGTTTATCTACAGGCACTTTACCCATTTGACAGCTTCAATGACGTTAGTGGCATTTTCGTTAATCTATCTCAATTCAGTGAAATATTCTGCTAGATGGTTGACAACCATATCTCCACAAAGTTATTCAATTTTTACAGTTTGATTGACTGGCCAGGACCATTTTGCAGCTTTTATCTTTTTTTTAACACTAATTTTATATAGAAGGCTGCTATATCCCTCGTTTTGGTGACCAGTTGCTACCGAGTCTTTGTGAATATGTATATTCTTGGGTCGCTTGATCAACATGTCCGTCTAGTTCTCTCATAATGTTTTTTTTTGTCTGCAAGTAGTGCAGTACATTTTAGAGGTTTTCCAAAGCAGATTTTTTTTCACTCCTCATCCCTCCCTGAGAAATCCATAATTCTGTTGTTTACCCACTTTGAGTCTCTGCTATATATTTTCATCAAAGATAAGAAGTATGCAGTTTCAATTATTGAATGTAGTGTATAATATAATGATATTACATAAAGTCGAGGAGTTAGCTTTCACAAAAGGACACAATAACTGTTATTTGATTGAATCGGTCACCTCTGCTAACCTATGCAAATCTATACAAACGTATGTTAAACAAGCAGTTATAGATTTTAATTATTCATTAATAGGGCTGGATCTACAGATATTCGTTTCGACAAACACTTAAAGATCATTTCATTTCTTATCAAGAATATAACACAATATGACCAGTTTCTCTGTTTTCCAGGTAATTTTTGTTGAAATTGATTTACCCCACATAATCTGTATCCCACTTCATACAATCTAGAATTGCTTTTTTGTTCGACAACAGCCATATGATGCCTGATTGCTAAATTTAATAGCTGCTTTTTTATTATTAGCTATAGCTATACACTTAAATAATATTACGATTTAAAATATATACAACTATATATATATGAAGAAGTTTTTATCCGGGAGTACGTTCGTTCGTTGTTGTGATTCATGTTTGAATCTTGCAGACGTTTCGCCAAGGTCTCACTTGGCATTATCAATGTGTTGTCAGGTAATAGACTGAGAACTGCTGACGGGCGGAGCCAACTCCAACCAATCAGCGTCTCTACAACCTTCGACAAAGGCATATAAATACAGAGAGCGGACACACCAACTCTTACTGTCAGTATTACCTGATAACACATTATTAATGCCAAGTGAGACCTTGATCAAACGTCTGCGAGATTAAAACATGAATCAAAATAAAGAACGGATAGATATACTACCGGATAAATATTTCTTCATATTTTTCCATCCATGAAACACTACGCCTAGACAAATATATATACATTGTTCCATAGGCTTTGCATACAGATTACAAGCTGTGAAGATGGGGCCAAGATTGCTATGGACGAATGCAAGGACACAGAAGATCAGAACTGGTTTGTAACAACTTACGCTACTATAGCACCTCGCTGCAATGCAGATCTAGCTTTAACTGTCAGCAGTGACAACAGCAGTAGTGTGAATTTAGGATTATTACAGGACGCTGTCCGATTTGAATTATTTGCAGCAGACTAATGGAGATATAACAGAGATGTAACCTATTATACACAATAAAGTATTTAAAACACTTAAACTGTGGCATTTTTTACTAATTTTTTGAACCACTTTGCAGATTACAACCAATAGGTAATGTTACGTAGATAAGTTCTTCGGATTGATTGTCATTCACGAATATGATCTTGGGAGTCTCTGATTCTTATGTTGCAGGCGCTGTATGTTACAAAACCGGCCAAAATGTCAAATATATGCTCACATTTTCTGACTGCAGCTTTCCATCGACAACATTTTATGTTGGTCGGTTTTGGCAAAAAATACAAACTGTAAACTTTAATTACCTAGCATTAGGCAGTTTAAGTTATTTTAAGTTTAAAACATATGTCATATAATTCTCAACTCATATTTGAAATAATATTGCTTGATGGCTAACACTAAATTGTCCTCCATAAAAATGTATGATATGTTATGTATATTTTTTATACGTTTAACTTAATAGGTTATCTAGAAAATAGGGAGTCCGGGAAATGAATGAGAAACACACCATATAAAAAAGATGGGATTTTAATCAAAATTAATATCTATGTCATTACAATAAATATAAAACATTTAAAAAAATATAACCGACTTCCACCTATAAGTTAAAAGCTAAAAATAATTATAACAAAATACAACTCTAGCAAATAAATAACACATTCAATGTTGTTAGGTACCTACGCAGGAAGTAAAAAATGTAAACATTAAAAGGTGCTCATTCTGTTCAAATTAATCTACCAATCTAGTATATTTTTGAAGTCGGTGCCAAGCAACAATCAAGTTTGATGAATTAGTAGATAAGTACGCAATGAAGGATTTTAGATTTGCTTGGCACCGGCTTCAAAATATACTAGATTGGTAGGTAATTAATTTGTACAGAATGAGCACCTTTTAATGTTTACATTTTTTATCTCATGAGTAGGTACCTAACAACATTTAATGAATGATTTGTTTGCTAGAGATGTATTTAGTTATAATTATTTTTAGCTTTTTAGTTATAGGTGGAAGTCTGTTATATTTTTATAATGTTTTATTTTCAACTTTTTAGTTTTTTTTAACTCAAGTAGTGTTCATTCTTTATTTTTTATTTTGTATGTATAACCTCAATAGATAGGACCAGTTAACATCGAAAGCCTCAACATTACACAATGATACATTTTCATTTAAATTGACAAGTAAATGTTTTTATATATTACCTTTTTTCAACTTTTTTTGACAACTTTGTATAACTATAGATAATTTCACTCCACCCTATGTACCAACCATCCTGTACATACGACTGTCCACGAACAGGCATAAATTTGTTAGCAGCTTTCTGTAAACTATAGGACGGAGTTGAATCCATCCCATATTTACGGAATCAAATCCGTCCTATATGTCAACCATAGTATATAAACTCCTTGTGGGCTACCCATAATTTATTTCATTTTTAACATTTTAGACTCTATAAATATAATTCAACTCCAGCATATATTTTAACCATTCTGAATGATTTCTTTACGTCCACATCATATAACCACTAACATTCTACTCCGTCTTATATTTCAATCATCATATAAATGCAACTCCTTCTATCACTTTAGTTTGTGATTTTGTTTGCTATAACTAAATACCGTGTATATAAACGCACCAAATACCAGTTAAGAGTTTGACATATGTTGTCACTGAATTTTCTATTAGGCCGGGAGAATGTGACAACCAAAAGCACCGTCTTAGCAAAATGGAAAAATCTTCATTTAGATAGGTATTTGTTTGGTATACAAACAAAACGATCTTGGTACTCATTGATTTAAGGAACCGAAAATACTATGCTTTACTACCTTTATGTTTGAGATGTGCATAGAAAATTTTCAAATTCGCAATTAAAACTTCCAGTGCCCAAAATTCCCGCACTATTACGTTGGAATTAAAATATTTATGAGGAAATGTCCGTTATGTCATTTCGATGAAATCTTTGATAAGAATTGTGGAATTTTCGGCGATTTTCTGCAAAAGTGCAAGTCGCACGTCGCATAAAAGTATATGAGATCACCTAGGGATCTTCCTTAATAGATTAAACTTTAAAAAACTATACACATCCATAAGGAGTTTTCGATAAATCGACCAATATGCTACATATATTGGGCCATTTCCATGCACGCATGTGTTCATTCACAAATTTCTTCACATTACCAATAGAATTCTTTTCCAAAATTTGAAGTTTCATCAATCCGGATATATACTCTATTAAACAAGTCCATATTCATTCAAAACGGTTCACCACAGGAGAAGAAATCAGGTAACATACAAACTAAAAAAAAACAAAAAAAAAATAGGAATTGATAACCTCCTGCTTTTTGGAAGTTAATAAATGAAAACTGTTAAGTTAGAATAACGATACGCTCAGCTCAAAACAAACTTGTTGAAAAATCAAATGTCAAAATAAATGTATGGCTAATTTCTTGTCAAAATATACATTCAATCAAAAAAACGGCAAGAACAAAAAGTGTGATTTATTTAATTTTCTTTCAAAATTCACTTGGATACTTCATACTTCCAGGAAATTACACATTTTGTCGAATAAGGTCATTTATTGCCCAGTCACGAAGACATAATATTAGCCATTTGATGCGACACCTGAAACCCTACCGCTTTCATCTTGAAGTTTTTCTAAATAATGAAATCCACTCGAAATATGAGATTGTCAGAAGATAAAGACTCACCCTTTATATGCAAATAATTCTAACGTACATACAGTGGTTTAATTTTCTCGTCATGCCACACCGATGCCTCATATAATAACCTGAATTTTAATTACAATTGTTTTGCAACATAAGCAAGACTGTAGTGATTACAAGTCTCTTGCATTATCGGGCTTTCCAAATTCTAAAATCTATTGACATAAAAATATGTATGAAAAGTATTTTCATATAAACCATTAAAATTTTTACACACTACAGAGTTCAGACTTTTATAATTGAAGCCATACACGTATTCAAACATGTCAGATTAATATTTCAACATAATTTTTTGCAAATTCTCAACAGAATTACGATGCAGTCGTAAGGTAACTTTGAATTATGTATGGATTCAATTAAAGTGTAATTAATGCAGCTGCAGAACTAACACAGTCCAAACGTTAGAGCTCCTGTCAGCTTAATTAATACCAGATTACACCTGCAGGCTACTTACTGAACGTGAATGCAGGTTACCGGTGCCACAGACAAGAAAGAATTCAGATTACGCAGAAATTGCCTGCCTGAAGGAGAATTTGGAGGCGGCTGCATCGAATGTGGTTGCTGTCGGGTGTATACTTGAACAAAATTTGAGTGTTAAACGACTAGAGTGTTTTACAGATTTTGTACTTAATGTTCTGCTTAAATCACAAAAAGGGCGGTGAGAATTTAGTGCTATGTACAGTGCATTCATGAAGTGTATTGAAACCACAAGTCAAATGAGTTTTATTGGTTTCACTTTTATTTGTTGACATTTTTAATTGAATTGTTATTTTTATAGGTAGCTTTAAGATATCCTTGGTTAGGAAGTGTGATTCTATTTGAATAGTAAACATGAACGCTAAATAAAACAACAGAAACAATAATTTATATTTAAAATAGAACCGACTTCAGCTGACTTAAAATAAAAAGAGTTTAGAAACCGTGTGCAATCAATCACTATTTTCAGGATATCTTCTTTTTTATCTGATTTAACTAAGGTACAATTTTAACTTATTCTTATCTCTCTCTCTTTCGCACTCTAATTTTTATTAGTAGGTCCACTATCTATAAATATAACTAATTCACTCTATATTGCATTCACACTCTATATGCTTCTGTATACTGGTCACTCCTATATAACTTATTGGTCTATCATTTTCTGAATCAGCCTATACAACAAAAATTCAACTCAATGCAATATTACAACGGTCCTGATATCTTTAAAACCACCCTGTATAAGTACAAATCCTCTCCACACTATTGACTCTATCTATTTTTCTATTGTTTAAATTATTCTTGTATACCAATGATTTTACTTCGCCCCATATGTTTAGTATTCTATTTATGCAACTGCTCACATTTTTTTAACCAGATTTTATGACTATAAATTTACTCTACCATTTATTTGAATGGCTATAATGATACCCCATCCTACGTCCTATAGTTCAAATATGCTAACTGCTTATGCTTATATAATAATTTTTTCAATAACAGTAATTTTACCATACCCTTACTTCAAACACTTTGTCTAAGCAACTACTAATGTTCCAAATTATATAACTTTTTGGAACCGCCCTGTATAACTGTAATTCTACTCCACCTTATAATTCAACCATCCTATATACTCAACTGCTTCTGACAATTTGTAAAGCCTTTTGTATAGCTGTAATTATTCTCCGTTCTATAACGCAAATATCCACTCTGTATAACTATAGTTATACTCCACTCTTATTTCAACCACCTTGTATACGCAACTACTTATGTGCTACCCAATACAATAATTTTAGAACCACCCGGTATAAATAATTTAATCCCAACTTATATTTCAACCATCCTAAGTATAAAACTGCTTATGTACCACCTCATATACATGCCCGCACGCACACACCTTCAACGATATTCCACACAGAAGAGATCGCCGGAATATCAAATTGTCGTTTATATAAGCTAATGGAATATTTTCTGCAATTTCACGTAATTGCAACCTAACTTCGACTCTAAAATAACCTGACTTCAAAAGTATTAAAAAGAAAATCAGTACAAACATTACAAACACCCTGTACGATGTTCCTTAATATAATGTAGTTTAAATCATCCAAATTGCCCAAGCCGTTTTTGAATAATCGCTCGTCATACATAAAAAAAGTTGTATAATTGATAAGCCCCTCCTTTTTGGATGTCGGTTAAAAATGAAGATCTTTTGAAATGGACTTCCTGAGAAGCTCAGCCGAATTATTTAGACTTGAAAATATAACAATTGAAAGAAATAAAGAGCATGCAAGTAAAGACAAATATACAGATAAGGTAGAATTCCAGTTAAAATGGTATGGCAAGGTGCAACTAGATAGAGACTAAAACACTACCGGAGAAGCTGCTGAACTGGAAATCTCGTGAAAACAGAAAAGCTGAACGGACTAAGAATAAAATTTTTACAAAGACTGAAGACTGATTAAAACAAAATCAAGAACAAAATGAGTTATATATACAGTAGAACCTCGGTTAGATAAAAACCAAGGGAAACGTTAAATAATTTGAGTTATTGAGGTTTTTACTCACAAATAGTTTAAGTAAAGAAGTTTTTCTTGGGTTATATTTTTACTTACAGGGGTTAGTTTGTGACATGCTCCCGAAATGAAGGCTTAAAGCTAATGATACATACAAATAAGTGTATTGTTTACATTTGTTAAACACGTGTAAGCAATATCAATGGTAAAAATTGTATACAGAGGTTTACATATGCATTAAAATGCCCTATTTTGATAAAAGTTACAAAGGTCGTCATCGTTACAACTTTAAGTTACTGAATTAGGCATGGTTCCGGTTGAGAACCGCGTCTGAATTTATTAAATGCTCGACGTTTCGACTCCTGCTTTGGAGCCATTGTCAAGAGAGAAAAGTGAAAAATAGATTCAGAGTCTAGATCGAACTCGAGGCCTCAATCTGCCTACTCCCCAAGAGTCACTAGGTAACTGAACACTTTGGTGCAGCAGGAAAAAACAGTGGCGAGAAAATCCTAACGTACAGACAAAATAATCATATACCTTCTCAACAATCTTACGAATTTTATTCTCTATTAGTGACAGAGTGGAGAAGATCCACTGTATCCGTCTCTAGGTCTGAATATTCACATTCAATTCGATTCTTCTGTATTTTGCCACAGATTCTACCAATTATACCCATTGCAGAAATGACTCTATAGGTTTCACACCGGTCCTTGCCATCTTTGTTGGAAATTGTTAATATTATAAATAATTCCCATTCATTTGGTGCCTCAACACCATTCGTACAAGCCTAAAACAGCTTTTTCAGATATATGTGAAGTCTTTCTTTCACATATTTATCACCAAATAACAAACTAAATAGTTTTTTTAACATAAAAAATGTTTAACACTACACGTGTTTCGTCATATTATGACTTCTGTAATTTCGAAAAGATTGTTGAGGAGGTCTTGAATTATTGTGTTTGTTCATTGGGTTTTTTCTCCTCCAAATTTTTTCCTGTAACAGATAAGTAGTTAAAAATTGTATATGTAGAACAAAGTGTAGTAAGGCAATTTCGTAAAATTGCCCGGATTACTGGCTGTCTGTACAGAGATTCTTCCTCACAGTTTTTCTGAGAGAAAGAGATGTCTATAAAATGATCAACCAGTATTCCTGTAGATAAGTAATGTATTGTATATTGTGTAAAATTTTGTTTGAGCTTGAATTTGTTGTTTGTCAAAAAATTTGACACTGACAATTTGTCGTTTGGCGATCACTTGACGATGAGGTTACCGTTTTTTTGTTCTGTTAGCAGTAAATTCCTCCAGTCCAAATGAAGGTCGGCTGAAGGTTGAAAATTTGGAGGAGAGAAAACCCAATGAACAGACAAAATAATATTATGACTTCGTCAGGTGTACACTGTATTTTAAACAACCACAACATTTTTATCAGCTCACCGTGTATTTCACAACTGGGTTTTAACAACTGATAGTTACAACTTCGATATTATTAAAAAATAATGAGTTACTCTATTACTGAACAAGGAGAAGTGCCTATAATAACGTCTATCTCAAACCTAATTTCCCACAAAAGCAGCGGCATGTGTCATCATGTAACCCTAAATTAATGTTAATTGTACCTAGTTGTTGAGAATTACATCTTATAATTTCATAAAACTCCTCCTTTCACAAAGTACCTTTTCAGCATCAACGTTTCAACAAACAAAAGGGCATAATTACCATTCTCCTTTCAAAATATTCCCTGCAATTGAATGCAAACGTTCGTTAATGAATTAATTTTTTCCCGTCTACAATGGTCCTGTTTTCTTTCAAGCAACAACTTTTTTTTGTTAATTCCGTGTTCTATTCAATTCTCTCTCCTCGTCAAATAAAAATACGAGAATCGTTATATAATTGCTACGTGCCCCTCAAAGGAAACAATGGTGTTCCAATTAAAACCCTGTGACTGGAATTGCTACGACAAAATTTAAATCCAAATTGATTGCACAGCCTGCTTAGCCAAAGGCTACAACAGGAAAAACTTTCATTTGCACACTTTTCCCTGCACTGATGGCATAATTAAGAGAGTTTCTGCGATTTTTTCTTCTCGGCATAATGTTTTTTTTGATTACCATTAAAAAGCATTAAAATTACTACTGTCTTTCGCTCTAATATATTTTCTACTGTTAATGTGAGAGACAAATATTAATACACTAACTGTTACGCGCGGCTGCTCCCAGTTAATGTTGACTTTGTCAACCAATTCTGGTGCTTTAACAGTTACAAAAAGAAAAAAAGTAACCCTGGGGTGATAGATTTTGCCTTGCCGCGAACTTAAGATCCCATCTTGAAACAACTAACATATTTTATTAACTCTGCTTATCTTTGGCGATTACAATCATGGGCACAGAATAGATGCTACTATATACTATATTGTATGTACTTCAATAGATCATGTAGAACTTGTACATCTGATATCCATTATTCCGATAAAACAAAAACCATACCGTGTTACAAGTTGCTCAACGCCACCTGTCGTATTACTACAGCACTAAGCGTATAAAGTTCTTTAGTAAAAATCGTGTTTGATGTGTAATATGAAACTGCCAACAAACAATTTTGTCAGTTACATTAATGGGCTAACCAGACAGAGCGGAATGTAATTATTTTCAGATACATGAGTATGATTTTTGTGATGTACAATTTGCGAGCCCCATTTCACCGTATTTACGGAAATAGTTTAATAAATAAATCCACAAATCCTAAAAAAATGTCATGAAAAACATTTCTGCAAAATTTCAAACAAATCAGACATTGGTATCAAAAGTTTTATACAAAGTTTAAGCATATTTCTCCCTAAAATATGAATTTTCAAAATTCTTTCTTATGTTATCTACTGTCTGTCAACTACTCATGCGAAGCATTATAAAGTTTTGTACAGAAATTACCCCCTCCATCACCCCACTCCCTACAAGTTCTAGTAGTCTCTCAAGTGGTTTAGATGTACAATTTTAACAAACAAACCCAGACGGAGATGTATATTTTAATATCGTTTTGATAAAACATAGATGCTACAGTAATGAGTAAATGATTAAAATTTGAATAAAAAAAGTTTAATTCTTTTTAATTATAAGTTTCTTAATGTGTTTTTATACTGCGTTTGTTTGTACACTCCTCAACACGTCTTGGCAGTGATACAATATGGTGGCCTATTTCTTCTTGATAAACACGATCCCAAGCTGCCTGTATTTCATGTCTTAGAACCTCCAAAGTCCTAGGACAGAATGTTACTACTTGTCAGAGATATTGACACAATTGTTCGAATTTCGACCACTGGCCGACAGCTAGTATACGAAATTAGGTAAAAAGTTTTTCCCCATTCTCTAAGAAACGATACAAGCTATGTTATTTGAAAAGATTTTCTGACCACTTTGAGATATCGCGGAACTAATCCAATCTCTTTTCAATTTGTTCCACATTGCGAATATAATTTTTCTAATAATATCGGCGCCTCCACCAAGACATAGAATATATGAGAATATGTAAAAATTGTTTTTCCACATTTTCTAAGAAACGATACAAGCTATGTAAATGAAAAAAATATTGGACAACTTCGCTATCTACCCAAACAGGATCCAGTAAACTGGTCGAAATTCCTCAAGCTGTTTCCGAGTAATCGGTAAACAAACATATAAAAGCAAAAAAAAAAACAGGTACAGACGAATTGAGAACCTCCTTCTTTTTGAAGTCGGTTAATAATGGAAATCATTTTTAGCATTTTTTACATTAATATAGTAAATGAAAAAATAAAACATTTTAGTTATATTTTTTTCAATTACCCGCAGAATAGTTGCTATAAAGTAGCTTTGTAGGGTATTATTGAAAAGCATTTTTTGAGAGCTTTAAGATGAGGTACCTCCTTAATATTCCACAAGGCTGTTAGGGATTTTTTATTCCTCTGTTTTGGGTTCTTAGACAGAGTTTACAAACTGTCACTCAACAAATTTTAACTTTGTATGTACAGTGATTCTGGCAAAACCTACTACTGCCAAACGTTGGTTTATCTGTGAGATTTTTCAAAACTTAACAGAATTTCAAACGTTCTTAAATGCTGGTTATCAATCACCATCTAATTACATTAAACTTCTCAAAATCCTAATACAAATTACACGTCGAGCTTCACAAAAGAAAACTTATCAAAGAATTAATTATGTCTGAAAAGTTTCATAATTCTTAACAACATTAAAAATTAAACTCCATCTAACTGTTGAACAAGCTTTGAATTCGTCGTAATGCCTCGATTTAATCCAATCCATATGAAAATCAAAAGCGGCGCAGTCAGCACAGACACAAAGTTGATTAAATCTCGCAGAACCGTTGAAGACTCATTACCAGTCATAAGCGTTAATTGCCTTGTGCATTACGGAACTATTTCTGAAACCTAATTAGAGCAATAAGCTCAAAGTTCTCAGATGACAATTATCCTAATTTGCACCTATTATATTCAACCTTGACTATAGGGTGCCACCGACGATTCAACGTCAAGATAGTCGAAATTGGATAGGCGTTTTACAACCGCAATTTTCCGTGATCTGTCTTGAAGTGCGGAGGAACTTCGTGTTGTGTTTCTCTAAGTTAGTGTTTAGTTCTGGTGTACGCTGTACGCTGCCGGTGCTGCTGCTTCGACTATACGAATTCAATCAAAAACCGCAGGATTCAATTAACCGTTGCCAGTGCGGAGGAAGCGGCTTTTGTTGACCGGGAATAAGGGGATATTAAACTTTTATAAAACTGTCCTGGATCAACGCTGATCTAAAGATATTTTTCTTTCACGATAATTCTAGACCTTAACCTTATTTTTTATGTTAAAACCCAAGGAATTTATGAAAAAAAAACTGCAACCAAAAAAATGTGCTTGTCAGCTCTGACAGGTAACTTTAGTTCACCTCTTGAAATTTTTGCATCTATGATATTTATGACATTTATGGCATTTATGACATTTATTACATTAATGACATTTATGTCTTGTATTACATTAGTCCATTTATAACGACTAGTGTTCGCCCAGTGGTCGAGATTCGACCCTATTTCATGAAATTTCAAAAAGTATATTTTTATAAGAAACAGAGTTGTGGAGAAATCGGAGAAGTAGACGTAATGGCCAAAATTGTTCACTCATATTGACAAATCTATTGCAATAAAAAAAAATTAATCAAAATTCGGTATTCGAAATATTTTGATAAATGAGTGACCCCCTAAATTTTTGACTGCAACCGCTCCTGGCAAAATATTCGATATAATTTGGAAGATTCTTTGCAACCTAAAAGTTTTCCTCAGTTTCAATCTAGTTCAAGAATATTAAAAAAAAAGAGAGGACTAACAACCCTAGGAGAACTTAATTATTTAATACATTCTCTATTGACCGCTCTCTTACAATTTTTTACACAACACCTTCGGGAAGGTTGTGATAATCTATATATAAATAGGCAAAGACAAAACGATTAGGTACCATTTTCTCCTCTGTTTCTCAACCGATTTTCTTCATTTTTGTTTTGTTTAGTAGCTACTGACGACCTTCAGTGCAGAATGCTAATCTTAATTTATAATATTGGTTCATTCATTAAATAAAATATAATAAAAATTCATTATTTACGTCAATAATGTCAATGCCAAACAAATGAATGTGCCGCGTGCCGCCGCCGCCAGACTCAAACCATTTATTTATTATTACGTTTATAACATTTATGACACTTACGACAATTATGGCATTTATGACGATTAGAGCATTTATGACTTCTATGAGATTTATAACATTTATGACATGTATTACATTTATGACACCCCAATTATGGCTTTTATGGCATGTATGAAAGTTATTACCTTTATGACATTTATGAGATCACATTTATTACACATAGAACACACGACAATTATGACAATTACGATATTTATGACATTTATAACATTTGAGACATTTATGGCATTTATCGCATTTATGACATTAATGGCATTTATGACATTTATGACATTAATGCAATTTATGACATTAATGACATTTGTGACATGTATCACATTTATGACGTTTATGAAATTTATGATAGTTTTGACATTTAAGACATTTATGACATTTATGACATTTAAGACATTTATGACATTTACGACATTTACGACATTTACGACATTTACGATATTTACGACAATTACGACATTTATCACATTTGTGACATTTATGGCATTTATGACATTTAGGACTATTTTTGTGTTTCTTTGGGGAATAACACCACAATAGAAATAAAACTACGTATATTGCAGGAATACCAAACGTTTCAAAGTCAATTTTAAATGTCAAATCAAATTTTCATTTTGCAATTTACATCAATAAATATAAAGCCATTGACAACGAAGTCAGAATAGACTTTGAAACGTTTGGTATTCCTGCAATATACGTAGTTTTATTTCTATTGTGGTGTTATTACCCAAAGAAACACAAAAATAATCAAGAACATGCCACAAACAACGTTTAGAAGACAAAGACATTTAGGACATTTATGACTTTTATCACATTTATGACATTTATGGAAATTATGACATTTGTGACATTTACGACGTTTAAGACAATTATGACAATTATGACTTTATTGCATTTGTCACATTTAAGCCATTTACGACATTTATGACGATTATTTTAGACGTTTATAACATTGTTAGATGCTTTAGAAATTTTTGACATTTTAGTCAAACGGTTGCTCCACGGAAAGTAAAAGATAAGCCAATATCAATTACCACAGAGAATGGTATCAAGATTGTAATACTACTAAAGAAACGGATGTGTGTGGTGGTCTTGAAATGACAAAATTGGTGATGAACTACACAGAAACAGAACATTTGATCAACTACCCAGCAAACACAAAAAAAGAATTATTACGTTTATGGCATTTATGACATATGCTTTAGAAATTTTTGACATTTTAGTCAAACGAATGCCTCACGGATAGAGAAGATGAGCCAGTATCAGTATTGGTATCAAAATTATTACACTATGTGAAACGGATGTGAGAGGTTGCAGTGAAGTGACAGAATCGATAGAACTACATAGAAACAGAACATTTGGGCAACAATCCAGCAAGCTCAAAATATCCCACAAAGAAAAAATTAATGGTGTCAGGTCCGGCGACCGAGCTGGCCATTCTATGGGACTTGGCCTTGCAATCCATCAATCACGATATTCTTCAGCCCGGTAACGTGTTACTGCACCTTCAGATACCCCTCATTGGTTAAATTTGTATTAAGATCTAAAGTTTTTTACAAAAACTTTGCAGTGGCAGGTACTAGAAATTATAGACTACAGGAGTATACAACCGTTTTTATTTTCACTATCGAAAATGTTGTTCGTTTAAGTATAACCATGCAAAAGATACAAGATGGTAGGGAACTTTTGTCCGGCACTGTATAAACAATTTAATGAAATTCAAGTATATAACAACAAAGAAATACGTTTTTTATTTCGTATTATTTATCTGTCTAAGTCATAAAACAAATACTCCTAAATTCCAAATCCCTGAAACTCCATTACATTTTTGTATAAAAAACAACAAAAAACGATTACAGAAAAGACGTTATTCCACCGTAAATCCAGATAAAAGCATTCCCTTTCCTATTTCGGAAACCTAAAGCCGTGGAAAATTTTCCCAACATTCATCAACTTGTCACATCACTCTAAACCAATAAACATCGCGATGAAACTCAGTCAATTCTCCTCGTTTTATCTCCTCGAAAGAGCCTAAATGCCCAAAATCATCTCATTAATATTTATTTCGCTGACATTATTTTGCCGAATGAAAAAAAAAACTCCACGTCGTATCCACGAGAGATTTCGCGAAATACTCCTCTCTCTACCGGTACCGGGAAATTGGAAAAACATGTTTATGGATTTTGAAATATCTTGGGAACTACAAAACTTTTCCTGCCAACTTTTTGATGTATTTCATGTTTTTTATATGAGCTAAATGTTTCCATCCTGTGGAAAGCAGTCGGAGATGGAGGCTATTGCACAATGGATAATTGATTTGACGGATTTTGATTGAAATCTTTTACAAAATTTTACTGTTCCAAAATGTTCTTTATTTTTTTTTTATGCGAAAGCATTTTACCACTTATACTCGCAAAAATGCGCGAAATGGCCAATTAAATGATATGTTTATCAAACAACACCCATACCGACTCTTCAACAGCTATCAGGAACAGTACAAATAAGGGTTAGTAAGTAGGGGGTAGCTAAGGTTACTTTGTCCATAACGCGAGTTTTCTTATTTGAAATACATCAAGTTAACCGTATCCGGATTGATGGTAAACCGGCAACGTTTCGGCATAGCTGTCATATCCGTCTGATCACGGTTTTGATACTCGAGTAAGTAGAAGCAACAACAACTAAGCTCTCACAAGGTTCTAAGACAGTCTGTATCTTCTGAAAATGCCAATGACGATGGTTCTAAACGATTACACACCATATTTAGCAGATCTGTCTCATTCTGACTTTTTCCTGACCTCTTCACAGCTATCAATGACGTGTTTCAGGGAAGGAAATTTGACTCCGACGATCACATTATAATTATATATTAGTTTCCTACAAAATTTGGTACAACATTACCAACAATCTGAACCTCCAATGATCAATATTTGCTTTGTACCCAACACTATTGCTTTTGAAAGTCCCAGGAATACAGAGGGACTGCATCTCTCCTGGTAGGTATCTACAGCTAATGGCATTCAAAAATTAGAATTCCACAGAATACTATATAGAAATAGCATAAAAAAATCAAATAAACTAGAGACCGCCTAGTGGTCGAAATTCGACAGTATTCCTCTCCCTTCCTCCCCATTCCCCTCAGTCACTCTTCGTCCCCCTCCGTTCCTCTCCGTCCTCCTACGTTCCTCTCCGCCCCTCTCCAGCCCTAATTGAAAGATTGGGCCTTTAATTATTAAATTTAATATCGTTAAGCATTAGTTAATAACCATACATTTTCCAAAATAATCCAATATTGTTAGTGTATGTGACTGAGTAGTAGAAGGAAATTAGAATTTTTATTCGGACATTTCAAAGTTAACGATTTTAAGGCTTACGCAGAATATGCAAGCATGCAACTCAAAAGTTTGTTGAAGGTGCGCTGTTACACTACAATTAACAAAAAAATATACACATAACTTAAGATTTCATATAATTTTATTATAGTTCGATTATTTCTGTTTTATATAGAAAATATGCAGAAAGACAACTGCTGTAATGTCAAAATTAATAAAATATTTACAGATATAAATTGATCAGTTGCTAAATAATTCTGACTTTAGTTGAAGAACCATATTTATAATGTATATTATAAATTTTCATGGGTTCGATTCCCATAGCATGACAATATAAAAAAACTTTAGGGATTGGTCTAAATTTGTTAGTTTTGCGTATAATGTAGTTTGTCTTCCACATTCGAGGCAATCCATCTTCTGATTTTCTCTCCAGGTAATCTGGGGGCAATATTACTATTATGTGTTTAGCATTGGTAGTATGGACGTAAATAATGATTTTTTCATTTAATTTTATTTCTTTTTTAGCATTTTGCACTAAAGCTCGTCAATACTTACTAAATAATATAAAAATAAAGAAATTGGTGGAGCGACAGAGGAGAATATCATACCTAAGTGTTTTATTTTTGCCTTTTTATACAGGGTGTTTCTAAAATATAGTTCCAAATTTCTGTTGTGGATAGAACTCATTAAAATAAGCCCTATTAAAATGTGTTCGCAAACGCACCCTTGAAAAGATATATGCTCCTAAAAGGGCTCAAACAAAACTTTTTTTTATGTTATTGACAAAACGGTCGAAAATAAATAGAAAAAAACATATGGGTCTTAGATGAATTTTATGTTTAATATCATGAGCCATGCGAATCTTAAGCGTCCTATTTAGAGTGGAGAAGGGATTTTCGGCCCGCAATTTTTTTTATTTATTTTTTTTTAATTTCTCTACAGATTTATAATATATTAACATTTTTTTGGGCAAAGTTAATATTCTTTACGTAAGATTGTTAAGTTTTTTCAATTCGTTATGAAAATTGAACAAAAAAATTAAATAATAAAAATACCGGCTGTAATCACAGATAAAAAACAGTTTTCTTTGATTCCTGTTAATTACTTAGAACTTCCCAAGATTGCCTTTTAGGGCACATGTTAATAGAGACTTTTTGGCTTATTTTAGTGACTTCTTTTCACAGCAACCCTATTTTAGAAACAACCTGTATATAAACTTAAACGTTCGATAGTTGGTTCCTAGATTAAAGCACTTGGCCATAAATATTGTTAATTTCTAAATTATAACATAAAAATAATGGCCTTTAAAGTACTAATATTGAAACTAAGTAAGAAAGAAAATCACGCAATACATTTCATTGCCTATAATTGAAAGTAGGTTTGAATAAATAATATTATAAGAACAAAAGCTCAATTGCTTTTGAAGTCCTTCACGCAAACTCGTAATTAAATTTTTTTGACAACTACAATCTGAAGAACACAACTAATGAAAATTCCACATTTTTTCAATGAAAGTAAAATCGCTTCGGTTACAACAAAGGTATCACGCGAAAGGAACATCGTCTTAGGGAAGGTAATGAATTTATTATTTTGTTTTCCATTAGACATAAAAAGCTCATTTTTATTAATTAGATTTTGTTCGCCGGCAGAAAGTGGCGCACAAATGAATTCTTGGAAGTAAGTCATAATTAAAAGGTATTAAAGGATGGGGAAAGCTAAGTAAAAGCTAATAGAGGAGAAACGCGAATGGAGGAGGTTTACCCGCATCAACGTAAAACCTAAGGAAATATGCGGCTGTATATATATTTATTAATGTTGGCAGAAAATTTTCAGCAAATAGCCTTATTGACACTAAAAGAGGATTCAGAGAAATATATGTATAAGCAATTCAGTTTCCAAATTGTAGAAATGAATTATTACACGACGTGAGAATTTCATTATTAAATTGATAAATCTTTACTGCCTATAAGGTTAAATTTTTAAAATAACTTAATATAATGCGGTTTTCATCAATAGAGTGTTTAATATTATTTTTATGTTAATTCGTTTAAATATGACGATCATTGTTCAATCAACGCGTCGCTGCTGAACTCGCTCTTTGACTGTTACGAGACAGAGCATATCAACTCAGATGGTTAGAGCATTTTACTAATAATGCGAAGGTCTCGGGTTCGAATCCCAGAAGGGCTACTTTTTGTTAGATCAATTTTTTTTGTCTTCTAAATGTTATTTGTCTTTCCTAGTCATATTAATAACAAAAACAGAATGTTCATTCGAAACAGAAGTTTATAGAAAACCAACTCATACCAACTGATATCTAAATTTCAATTCAAATCATACGAATACAGTAAAGAACGGTGTTATTAAGTCAGTATATGATAGAGCAAAGTCCAACTGTTCTGATGATAATAAATTCAACAGAGAAAAAACAATTATAGAAAATGTTCTTACTGGAAACAATTACCCCACAAAATTTTTCAACACAGTTAAACAGACTTGAACAGAGAACAAACCTTCCGATTCAACTCAGAACTTCTCTTATTAACACTGCTACTCAGGACAGCCACTTTACAGTTACAACTATACCATATACACAGGGCTGTCAGAAAGATTGAAAACAGTGGGCAACAGATTTAAAACAAAACCAACGAACAAAACTCAGAACTCAAAAAACTGCATATACAAGATTTTATTATATTGGAGAAACGTCGGGACCATTAAACGTACGAATAAATGAACACAAGAATTACATAAAGAAACGACACTTTGAAAAATCGAAAATTTGTAAACATGCACTGGACCTAGGCAATAAAATACAATTTGACAATTCAACTATACTTCACAAAGAACAACATAACACAAAACGAAAAATAAAAGAGTCTGCCTTAATTCTTTTGAATGAAGACAATGGTATCGCTTCTACTTCTGTAGAATTTAATCGTATCTGGTTACCGACAATTAAGAAAGAAATTATTAATGGTCATCTCCTTTTAAACAACCCAGTATCGGGATAGTTCAAGTGTTTCCTACGTTTTCCCTTATTACGTTAATGGGATCATTGAAACAGCAGAATTCTTTGAACGCATTTTTGGCGAATGCGCTCTTATAACAAAGTCGTACCTAGGAACGCCACTTATAAATTCTAAAGACAACTCTTTCAAATTCTTCCAACTTGAAAGCTGTTTAACTATAATAAATGATCTTTACAATTTTTTGTGCTACCTATATATCTAAAAACAACAAATTTTTCTTATGTCAACTTAAATCTCATAAATCAAACTTTCAATTTGCAATTTACAATTTCAATACATATTTTAAAGCCATTGACAACGAAGTCAGAATCGATTTGAAATATGTGTTTTTTTTTCTTTCAATATAAAGCTTTTTATTTTGATTGTGGTGTTATTTCCCAAGAAAACAGCAAAAAAATCTATTTTAGATTAGATTGGACCCGGTATATGGCGCTCTAATATGGGATTTTTTCAGCTCCTCCTAAACTTAAGCTAAAGTGTTGGACCGATTGTGATGAAACGTTTTGAGTGTGTTTAAGTGAGTTAGATTGATAATTTAACCCAGTAGGTGGCGACTCGATAGAAATTGTTGAGGAGGAGTTCAGAACCTTATTCAACAATTTGACTCGGTAGGTGGCGCTGCAATGAAGTAGTAGGATTTTCTTATCCTCCTAAACGGATTGCCAGAATTCGATGTAACTTTGTATTGAAAAATCTCGAAAAGTATATAGAACTATAGGTTCGGTCCCGTCGCCAACTGAAGATCCATCTTAAATTTTGTCTTCAGTTAATTAACACCTCTTACTAACTTGCCCTTATCATTATTTCAGGATGCAACTTTATACTATGTTGTGTGTGTCTTTCTATTTGGCACTTATACATACAGTAGTACAAAAGAATATAAATAGCTAATCGCCTTATTCGTAATATATATTAGCCTAATAAAACAAAATCATACAACCTAGTAGGACTAGTACCAATTTTATTAATTACCTCAATGGGGTATGATTCCTTTATTATTTTTTAAACATTCTCTATAGAACTGGTAAACAATTTTGAAGCTTCTAATTTTTAATATTATATTCAGGAATTCAGATTTAAGGAAGCAAATTGTAATTTTATTGATATTGCCGGATTCAAATCATTATTAGTGATAGCGACCTAATTCTTTGCAAAGCAGTCACTGCCTGGACGCCGCGCCGGACGGTAACCTCGTAATCCTCGTATAGACCTATCGCCCTAAGATCGTGATTGTTTAAACAAAACTGGAAAAAATGTGGCCTACTAAGGTAAATATGGGGGAGATACCGCAGATTTTGAGAACTATCAATAACTCTTGACCTTATTTCAATTAAATTAAAATAAAATGACAGATTACATATCATTAACAAATAGAAACCTAACAATAATGATTAGGATAAATATAAATCTAACAAAAAGAATAATTTTTAGTTTAATATATTCGGCAGTCTCTCCCATGTAGCGTATCTGAGTCGCGGCATAGAGGATGGGCTTTTGGAATATGTAAAATGTATAATTTTATAAGAAACAGAGTTGTGAAGAAATCGGAGAAGTAGACGTAGACGAAAATTGTTTACTCATATTGACAAATCTATTGCAATTTTTGATTTTTGACAAATGAATGACCCCTTAAATTTTTGGCTGAAACCGCTCTTGGCAAAATATATAATAATTAGAAGTTTGTTCTTTGCAACCTAAATGTTTTCAATTACTTACTGATGTTTTTTGGGCAATAACACCACAATCGAAATAAAACGACGTATATTGAAGGAAAACCTAACGTTTCAAAGTCTATTGTGACTTTGTTGTCAATGGCTTTATATTTATTGATGAAAAAGAAACATAAAAGCAATCAAGAATATACCACCAACAACGTTTAGAGGGCAAATAAAAGTTTTCGTCACTTGCGGTTTCAATCAAGTTCAGGAATATTAAAGAAAAAAGAGGAGAACTTAAATATTTAATATTAATTATATAATTGTCCGGTGTCTGACAATTTTTTACACAACACCTTTGGGAAGGTTGTGATAATAATACATTACTCAAATAATTAAATTCACATTAATAACAGAATATTTAATATGACAACGCTTGTATGCCACTTCCAGAAGTACGTGCTCAAAGAACGAGCGCTCTCTCCAAATATAATTACTTAATGCTTTGAGTTTTGACCATCTGGCGGCGGCGGCACTGTCAGTTGTTTGACGTTGACAGTATGGACATAAATAATGGATTTTTATTATATTTTATTTAATGAATGAACCAATATTATAAATTAATATTAGCATTCTGCACTGAAGGTCCGTCAGTAGCTACTTAACAAAACAAAAATGAAGAAAATCGGTTGAGAGAGAGGAGAAAATGGTACCGAATCGATTTGTTTTGTCTATTTATATATAGACGCTTTCCGCATGGGTGGCAAGTATTGGTATATATTGTGCAGGTCTCATGTAGCTAACGATCACATCTAGTGCATTGAATCCAGTCTGAGTTTGAAGTGGTCGTTTCGTAAGTTTCTAGACGCTCAGCACATTCATTTTCATTTATATCGCTGATCTCACTGTTCGAGGAAGAGATGGTTGTTTCTCCTTCAGAGTCCGCTGACAACGATATCTGCATTTGATTTCGAATTTTAGATGGCCCCTTACTTTTATTTTTTCCTTCTTAGGTTCATTTTTGGACTTTTTGTTCTCAATGTAACTTGGGCTTGTTATATGAGCAGCGGTCTGTTTTCTGCGTCTTTTAGAGAGGGATAGTACAGGAACAGGTGATATTTGTTGCAGCAATTTTTTTGAAATAACATGAGCGTCAGTTGAAGTAGACGGCCTAAAATAATAAATTTCATTTCTGCAATAATGCGACTTTGCATTTAATCGATTAGTGTCTGCCTCTTCTTTGCAAGACTGCAGAACTTCCAAAGCAGTTTCAGACGAAGATTGAAGGTTCCCAATATTTTGAGTGATAGCTGTTTGTAGTTGCGATATATTAAAAGCCTGATCAGGTATTGCTTGTGGATTTTGAGGAAAGGCACCACTAGCTCGAAATCCATTTATGGCCCGTTTCAAGTTTGTTCTCTTTTAATGTTCTCTCGGGAATGTTACATATTCTACCAGCCTGTCTTATAGCCATATAATCTTCTTGAATTAAGCTAATGGCTGCATTCAGGCGAGATGCCCCACTAGATTTATTTTTAAGCCCTGCAACCAAAGCTGACTAAACTTGCTTAGACAAACCCTCATTTGCTCCACACCTATCGCTGATAAAAAATTGAATTTTATGCATAATGGCAAAAAAATCCGAATTTTTCATCCATTGTGAAATATTTGTGACTTACCTAAGCACAATTTTAGGAATCACTTCAAGTAATTTTTAATGTTAAAGTTTAATATGCCGTCACGTAATATATTTTTTAAGGTTGTTTACCGACTGATCACAGGCGAGTGAAATTGTTCATTTCGAGTAAACCAGTGTTGCCAGCTTAACGGCGCGTCATCTCTCCCATTGCGGGATCTCCCCCAAATTTACCCTAAACATCAAAAACATAAGTGATAATGAAAGTTTTCTAGGCCTGATGCGATATTTTTAAGAAGAGATTCTAACATGAAGAAGCACCTCAGTCACTATTTAAAGAAACGGTAACTTGCAAGTCACTGTCCGGTGACCTGAAAATCACTGGTAAGCTCAACTCTAATCATTATCATAACTTTTTAGAAACAAAATACCAAAAAGCAATGTACAATTCTAATAACCTAAGATCTTACGATAATGTCCTGCCTTTAAAATCCTTCTCTATCATCCCGAAGAAACTTGCCAAGAATATAGTAACTCATCACGAAAAGTAACTTTCTCGAAACATGCGGAAAACTCAACAAAATTACAGTCGCATTACCATAATTGGTTCATCTTGCTCGAGAATGCCTTCAATATAAATTCGAACAGGAGAAATTTTATTTACCGCAGACTTTCCGGGGGCGAAACTCTCCACAAGTGTCTTTGTCTCCGAAGAGCGAGACAAGGAGCGGCAGGCAGGCCCCGTATCGAATGTGCAGTGGCAGCTGGTCCCTCATGGCGCGGCGGCAGCGGCACAAGTGTTCCTTATTACGGCTGACGTTTTATGACTTGAGCAAAACGGCTTTTCAAATCTTTATCCTGACACATGGTCGCCGGAAATTCGGTTTGTCTCAGTTCGGTAGCGGATGATGCAGCACTTTCGAATTTCTCGATGCGATATCAACCGGGAAAGGAGTGGAGTATGTTGTGAAATCAAATCTGAGAGTTTCATACGAAGTCTGTCAGGATTAAACTGTGTAGAAATATAGAAGATAAAAGTCTTTTGTCGCTTTTCGTTAAGCTTCAAAGCGTACAATAAACTACTTAGGTTTATAACCGTATATTATAACTTCACACGGAATTGTGGGCTACCGGTTTATAACATTTGTGACGGGATTACAATTTTTTTAAATAAATTCTCTCCTGTTGTATAGATTGCGCTCCGAAATGTACTTATAGAGGATGATTTACCAAAAATCCTGTAAAGCTGCAGAGTAAGAGACTTGTAAATAACATTAGATTTTAAGATCCAAGTCTCAATAAAGCAATATTTACAATTATCATTTTGTCAACATTCCAGTATATGTAATCCGAAGTTTGTTGATTCTCTCTTACATGAATCCATCACGTCACACTTGAGGTTTCAGAAAAAAAGTTAAAAACCTTATGGGGTCCGACAATATCTCACCAACTCTCATAAAAAAATAATTTAGTCAAGTGCGAGTTGCATACTAAGGGTTCCGTACCACCTTTAAGATTCAAATATTCAGTTTCATTTTCTTATATTTGCCCTAATATCTTTTAAAGGGAGCGTTTTGAATTTATAATAAATATTCACATTCATTTTTCACACATAGACTTTTTATTTTATCTGCTTCAGGATTCGCTTGATTTTATAAGAATACATATGTATTTAATTTTCTAATTTGGCCCCCAAAAATTAACATCAGAGTTTTATTTTACTAATAAACTTTCAGGGAAGCCTTTTATAATCCACTGTCTCAATTTTGAGGCTCTGTAGATTGGAAGATATAGGGCAAAAAGTCAAGTTTTAAATTATAAATTATTAAATGTAATATTTAAATTATGTAAAAATACAAATCAAATATATATTTCAAAATTTAAATAGTGTAGTTTTTAAAGTGGGAACTAAGTCGATGTTTAACATATTTGTTAATATATTTTAAACAAATGATTTAAAAATATGATATATTTGTAATTCACATAACGAGCATTTTGAAAATTGAATTTTTATTTTCCACTTATTGTATAATGTGTCCCTAAAATTACTATGAGGGTTTTCTAATAATTTTTCTTAGAAATTTCAAGTGAGCACCAGTACCCCTAATTATTTTCAAAATTTTAGGTAGTATGGTTTCGGAAATAAAGCGAGAAATGAGAATTTTTTATATCTATATGTTAATATCTTGTAAACAATTAATTTTAAAAATATGGAAATTATGTATTTTTATTCCTCATAATAAACCCTTTCATTTGATGTATTGCATGGGTAATTTTAATTTTTTTTAATATAATTATTAAAAAAATTAAAAAATATATTAGTATTTCGTCATAATGAGCCCTTTGATTACCTCTATACCTTTCAAAATTTTACAGCTTATGGTTTCGTTGATAAGAGGGAAGAATGGGTAATTTTTTTAATATTTAATGGGTAAATTTTGGTATATTTTCGTTAATATCTTTTTAATTAATTTTTTTTAAATATGAAAAAAATATACTTGTATTCTTCAGAATGGTACCTTTCATTTGATATATTACATGATGCGTTTGAAAAAATTTATATTTTTCAATTTTTATTTAATTCTATAATTTGCCCCCCTAATTAATATAAATGGTCTCTCCTTATTTATCCTGTAAAGTTCGAGCAACGATCTATATTTCCTATTTTTTTCAAACTTTTACGCTCAGTAGATTCGGAGATCAGGGAGGGGAACTGTCGTTTTTTTTAGTTTTCCCCCAGAAGTACCCCTAAAATCAAAATTTCTTCATTTACGATATGTACTCCTGATCGGGTTACCAAACTATACATTGATACCAAATTTCAACCTCTTTCGTCCAGTAGTTTAGGAGAAAATTGCTGTGATGTGACAGAGGCAGAAATCCCAAATGATATTATAAGGGTATCCGTATTTTGTATATACGGAACCCTAATAAATAAGGCCATCAAGATGTCATCGATATCTATTAATCATCAAAAATAAATCGAGAAATAAGAAACCGGTACCACCAAGATTCCATAAACGCATTGTTCCCTTGTGGCCTATCGGTAGAGTCATTAGCTCTCCAACCTACAACTTTGGAAAATACCTGACTGAACTTTTGAAAACCATAGATTGAAACCACTAATTCATACATTACAGACTCTGCCTACACATAGAAAATTTGAGAACTCTCAAGATACTGCCTGGCGTCATGTTGGTTCGACATGTGCTAAGCAATAACTACTCAATGTACTCAAGATTTTTATGAACAAGTTGATTGTTGTCGCCATAGGAAGTCCTTTAGGTCAGGTTATACCTACTTTAAGCAAAAAGCTTTGAGCACAGCTTCCATTAACTCTTTATGTTGGTTCCGTTACGTTGACGACACGCTTGTGTTTTGGAGTCATGGAGAAGACTCACTCCGCGGATCCAATTCACCATGGAGAAAGAAAGCAAGATGGAAAAAAGGCTTTTTTAGATGTGTAAGTCATGCAAAATCTTTGATGACAATGTATACCGGACACCCAACACATACCTACACACCGCTACCCACATAAACATTCGAATCACCATCCAGGACAGAAAAGAACCGTATTTAAAACTCTCCTGAACGACGGATTTCCCGACAGATCTGCGAACACGACATTCCGGCTATCCGACTTATCGACGTCTGAATATTTCACGTAGGCAGAACAAATGTCTTCTACAGCAGTGTCTAAATGAATTATTTGAGTAAGACAATATTGTGAAGAGATTGGCGAGAGAAATAGATATTTGCAAGGATTAAATCATATTTAACGGGTTATAAGGGACCTTTTATTTTATTAGAGAAATTCGAAAATCGGCAAGATTATAAATCCGAAGACATTACATGCATTCTAACTTCATCGGAAAACGTTTCTCCGTACGGAAAGTCATTTGGTCAAATGAATGACTTTCGAAGTAGTTGTTTAGAACAAATTCTTGTCTTCAGAATTGACTATTTGCGTGCAGTGTGCTTGGAAATGCTTTAAGATTACATCTTTAAATGCTCAATAAATATTCATTGTCACTATGTCATAAATTGAAGCACCGCTATTAAACCAATCGACAAGTGAACGATTGACAATATTGTGTTAAATGACTAAATGTTTATGCAATATTGAAAACGAAATCTTGACGTGCAATATCAGTTCGCAGCATCAATCCGACAATTGGAAACTTGGAGTGAACTACGACCTCGTTTGAATTCACCATACCATCGATAAACAGTGGTCTCCATGTTAAATTAAGTTCATCCATGCAGACTTAATCCACGTCGAAAGTTGTTTCGCACGAAAATGTTCAGCAATTTTTGGCCAAGATGCACTATCATATAGCGCTCGTATGTCAAAAAGTACGTATAATCAAAAATGTACTTTATAGAAGGATATATAATCCCGAAATATATATTATATCTAGATTATAATAAAATATTCTAAGTTTAATAGACTAGTTAGTGTATATGTTAATAGTACATATAACTCTAGCTATCGAAAATTTATTTTTGATTTTATAAATCGAAATTTTGGATTATAACATTAATGATAGAAATGAAAACAGGGTTAAATTTAAAATCGTTCGGTATAATGACCAAATTGAATGAAATCAATAGTCAAGTTTTTTATAGCAAGCAATTAATATAGATAAAGTGAATTTTGTGTGGTTGTTGTGAAGATAAGAAATTCTTTAGAAGATTTTTGGAAATTGAAAAGACAGGAGACTGATTGAATTATTTAAACATTTAAATAGTAACGAATATACATATATCTACGTCAAAAAGGTATAAAAAACGAAGCCTGTTTTTCACAAGATATAACATTTGATGCAGTGTAACCTGGATGTTTATATTAAATTAGAACTCCATTTTAATATTTGTATATTGACAAAATTTAAATGTGTTTGTTTATTTAGTCAATTATATTAATAATTATGTATGACAGATGAAATAAGTTAGGAATCTGAGTGTGAAAGAATTATATTTAGAACTTGTGGTTTTATAATTTGAAATATAATAAACGTGTCTTTTAAATGTTATTTGTGGCATATTCTTGATTATTTTTATATTTTCTTGGGAAATAACACCATAACAAAATAAAAAGCTGTATATTGAAAGAAAATACCAAACGTTTCAAAGTCGATTCTCACTTCGTTGTCAACAGCTTTAAAATATGTATTGAAAATGTAAATTGCAACCATTTAATAAAGCTTTACTAAATACAATGTTTGCAGGTTTGTATTGAGTATTAGAAAAAATGTATGAAATTATTTTATTGTATTGCTAAACTCAATCATAAAGTTTATTTAATGTCTAATTGCTTCTTGGGAAATAACACCACAGTTTATAGAAAATTGCTGTATATTCCAAACGTTTCGGGGTCTAGATCAGACCCCGTTGTCAATGGTTAAGAAACTACGGATTAAAAAGGCACAATTCTAAGATGTAAATTAAAATATTTGACAATAATGTGTATTATTTGATTTTTGACGTAACTAAGAGAATTTTATTTGTAATATACAGGGTAGCACAGAAATTTCTTAAGATTATATAATCATAAAGTTCCTTTCAAATTGGAAGAACTTGAAAGGGAGATCTTCATGTGGCGCTCCTAGGTGCGACTTTGGAAGACTTTGTTGATTCAGTGATCCCATTAAAATCATAACGGAAAAACTAGGAAAAACCTTAGAACTATCCCGATATTGGGTTGTTCACAAGGACATGACCATTAGATTTATAATCATCGGCAACCAGGAACGACTGAATTCTAGTAGCGATACAATCGTTTTCATTTAACTAAAGCAGACCTTTTAGTTTTCTTTTGGTGTTGTGTTCTTCTTTGTGTAATATAACTGAATTTTGAAACTGTATTTTATGACCAAGGTCTCAGGCATGTTCACAAATTTTGGATTTTTCAAATTGTCGTTTTTTATGTAATTTTTGTGTTCGTTTATTGCATAAAAAAAACGACAATTTGAAAAATCCAAAATTTGTGAACATGCTTGGGAACCTTGGTCATAAAATACAGTTTCAAAACTCAGTTATATTACACAAAGAAGAACACAACACCAAAAGAAAACTAAAAGAGTCTGCTTTAATTTTGTTAAATGAAAATGATTGTATCGCTACTACCTTCGTAGAATTCAGTCGTTCCTGGTGGCCGATGATTAAGGAATAAAGTTGCTAATGGTCATGTCCTTGTGAACAACCCAATATCGGGATAGTTCATAAGGTTTTTCCTAGGTTTTCCCTTATGATTTTAATGGGATCACTGAATCAACAAAGTTCTTTGGTCGCATTTTTGGCGAATGCACTGTCTTATAACAAAGTCGCACCTAGGAGCGCCACATAAAATTCTGAAGATATCCCTTTCAAATTCTTCCAATTTGAAAGGAACCTTATGATTGTATGATCTTTAGAATTTTCTTTGCTACCCTGTATATTACAAATAAAATTCTCTTAGTTACGTCAAAAATCAAATAATACACATTGTCAAATATTTTAATTTACAACTTAGAATTGTGCCTTTTTAATCCATAGTTTCTTAACCATTGACAACGGGGTCTGATCTAAACCCCGAAAAGTTTGGAATATACAGCAATTTTCTTTAAACTGTGGTGTTATTTCCCAAGAAGCAATTAGACATTGAAAAATATGCCACAGGTATCATAGAGAAAACATAAAGTTTATTCGTTTAGGTACAGCTTCCTCACCTCTATAATCTGGTCTTGTTTGATAAGTTGGCGTTTTTTATGCGAGAACGGCTTTAGTCAACCTCTAACCTCAACTGTTACAGCTCAACTTTCTGATGGCAGTACAGATAATGATTTTGATTTAGAATTTTAAAATTAATTTTGGCTTTTTTATCTATTGTTTGAATTTGACAGTATCACAATTTAAGAGAACATATTTACATTCATTATATTAGTGTATTTTTTATTCTGTCGAATTTTGTTGACGAAAAAAATACTTTAATGTTTTTTTGGTGGAAACCGACAGTAAAGGCAGTTGCTTATTCGACCCATGAAATAAGTAGGTCAATTAAACCAAGAAGGATACCAAGCCATGCCAAAGACCAACAATTAGTACAAAATTTAGGGACAACCTATTTGTATAGATAATACAACAGATCGCATCGGTAGTCTGCTAAGAGAACTTGAAACTATTTGTCAACCGACCTTCCGGTCTTCAACCGATTCCACTGACCCTTTATCACCATCGGGAGTTTAGAGAATAGCGTGCTCATGTAGTGCTGTATATATCGGTACTACTTAAGCACAATGTCAACACAGGTGTAGCAGAAAATAGGCGCAACATACCGAGGTACTCTCAATTAGGCCCCACTATTTTTGCCTCCAGCGAGAAGCTGTTGAAATTTACCAACAACTCAACAACTAACAAAACATTGCTTCGCGCGCTCCGCTGTGGATACTCCGCTCGAACCCCACCGACCAATCAAGCCCCGCTTGCAAGAAAAAAGTTTCAGGGGTGGTCTCAATCTTAACTTAAGCTTCCCCAAAACATGATAGGCGCAAATTGCGTGATTATTATTGTGATTTTTGTCTATGAACGTAGTGGCCATTAATCGCTTATAAGTTGTCTGGAGTATATAAAATAAGGAATATCACACCATTAAAATCCCAGAATAGATAATGGCTACTCAGAATTGTTGAATTCGCTAAATGGTAATGATTTATGATATTTTTTTACCTTTATTTAATGATTGTTTTTTAGGTATTATTTTGCAAAAAACACAAAATAAAATGCCAAAGCCATAAACACATACATTGGAAGGAATGGTCTAAGATTGTTTGTCCAAATATACAAGACTCCGCCCGCTCGTACACCTAACCCCATCGACCAATCAGGGCTCAGAAAACTAGGAATATACCATATCAAGTAGCATCCAAACCTCCCAAGTTTAGTTTGCCACATGAGAATGTTGAAAGTAGAAAGACAATTTTCAGTATGTAAATTGAAGAGGATTGCTTGCCTGAACCTGCCGATGAGTCATTTTTATAGTAATAAGCATTTTTATAGAGGTTGTTTCATATATCACAATATTTCAATGAGTTTATATATGATGCAAGCAATTTGTTGTATATAATTAGAGTCGTCATGCACATGTTTTATAAATTGTTTCGATTCACAATTTTATTACTTGAGCATCTTAGATTACTCAAGAAAATAGATGTTACTTACGACTGATTAGGTTAGTTCTAAACATGTGTTACTCATAAAATATTTCTTTATATATTACGACATTCTTTGAAAGTATTATATCATGTAGTATAACTATTTATTGATATCTGGTTGTTTACACACTGGTTTTAATAATGTGTCTTTGTATGTATTATATTAAATTGTATGTTTGATTTTTTATAAATAAAAAATAACTTTCAATTACTAGTTTTATTTCTAAAGTAGTTGCAACATTATCGGTAAGAAATTCCATTTTTTTGGTCATTAGACCACGGTTTTATTCCAAACAGCCGGTTTTTCTGACAATCGTAACGGCGCTAGTCGTAATTTTTTGAGCACAATTATAACCATTGATCATCATTCTCTTTGTATGATCTGTGGTCTCGCCAGCATCGTGAAATGAAAGGGGTTGCCGTAGTTGCAACAATGGAAGCCACCTTATTATGTTCAAAAAATTATAGTATATTTATTAAGCCTAATGCCCTTTTAACAACCGTATTTTAAGGAAATTTCTTTAGTGCAACTCATTCGCAGTACAATTTTTAAACTTTTAATCCTCAGAAAAATTTGTCTGTTTTAAAGCTTATTTACAATTGAACTTTGATGCATTAAATGGCTACCCTGTATGTGTTTACTTATTATTTCTGTGGCATATCAAATACAGCAAAAAAATAATATTGTACACATTAAAAATATGAAATAAGTTCTTAATCAGTTGTAGACATTGATACCCCAGACTTATACCAAGTTAAATTAAAATAACTTGGAAATGTCTAAGACGTTGAATGTTAAATAAAACTCGTGATGTTCCAATTTATTTATCGATAGCATTTTCGAGCAAGATGAAGCAATTATGGTAATGTATTTGTAATTTACTTGAAATTTCCGCTCATTTCGAGCAAGTAACGATGTCTCCAACTTCGGAGATGAGATATTCTGTTCGTGTTGCCCTTGTGGAGGAAGCGGGTTATATATGTGCGGAATGAACAAGTTGCTTTAAAATGTTGTAAAGAAAAATAATGTCAAACTTTCACGGAGTTTTCCGATAAATTTGTTCCACGGAATAGGTCGAAGTTCAAACTTTATGAGCAAATTCGATTTCTGTTTTGAATAACATAAAAATTATATTGTACTTGTTCTGCCTCTGGTGGGAGTTATACAATCCCTTGAGTTTAGAAAGTTATAAGAGAGACAACATAACATGGTAACCATTAAACAAAAATTTTATTTTAAAAATACTTATGTAAAATTGGTTTTTATTCAACTAACCACTTAACATCGAACTAACCATATATTATCTACTTATACATATACATATTTATCCTCTGCAGTTCAAATTTTCCATTTGATTATTTCAGCTGTCTCTCCTCTCCGTTGATCGCTCTTGATGTTTTTGTCGGTCAGTGGCATGCTTGCGGTCAGCACTGGAACGGTATTCTGTCCCATTACTGTTCATGTTTATCTCCAGACAATTAACAGGATATACGCAGTGTCAGACAGTATGAAATTCTTGGGTTAATGTGTTGATAGTTTTCGTTGCCTGGTTAGTTTGGTTGACTGCGTATGTGAAAAGAATAGCTAAATTTGCTTCAGCATTAAAGTCTATAGTAAATAATAATAATAAGTTATTCAAAAATGGTTTTAAAAGTTAAAATAATGTGATAGATTCGTCCTGATAATTGTAAAAAAAGTTTTTTGATTAATGTCAAATTAAAATATAAATCTGCCTGTCGAAAGAAATTTATTGAAAACAAAATTTTATATGTATGTGTATAGGAATGTGTAAATTATCATATTTTTGTACTAAGCAATCTTTTGTCATGAAAAGGATCCGATTATGATATTTTAAAAATAATTACATTTATTGCATATTTCAGAATGTTATATGCTCAATAAATTATAATGACATTAACATTTACTTAACAGACTCTACTTATTTGGACATGCCACTTATGACACTCGAGTTTAATATCTTAGCGATAATATATTCTTTGAAGACGCGAGATGTAAGACTGACATCCTAGATGTTAGTCTTATATCTCGCGTCTTCAAATTTAACGAAATGCATCAAATGCATAAAGAAGTGTTTGAGAGGACATTCAATTGTGGGAAGCGCAACTGTTGAAGGTTCCCGACCAGAAACAATATATATTATATATGTGCGGAATGAACAAGTTGCAACAATATATATTATATTTATATATAATATATATTGTCTTGCGTACAAAGGAATGACACCTCGAAGAGAGTATTCAATGTCTCTGACAGGTGAAGTAACCTTGAAAATTTTATCGTGACCCTAGGAGTTAAAGGAGAACAGTAATTACACGGAACGGCTCCAGATTCGGAACCTCTGTGTACTGATTCTCTTGAAAATCCTAGATGTCAGTCTTACATCTCGCGTCTTCAAATTTAACGAAATGCATCAAATGCATAAAGAAGTGTTCGAGAGGACATTCAATTGTGGGAAGCGCAACTGATGAAGGTTCCCGACCAGAAACAATATATATTATATTTTTATATAATATATATATTGTCTTGCGTACAAAGGAATGACACCTCGGAGAGAGTAATATATTCTTTCTTAAATTTTTTTGACAACCCTGTATAACTATAGATAATTCCACTCCAACCTATGTACCAACCATCCTGTACATACGACAGCCCACGGACAAACATAAATATGTTAGCTGCCTTCTGTAAACTATATATTTATGGAGTCAAATCCGTCCTATATTTCAACCATAGTATATAACTCCTTGTGAGCTACCCCATAAATTATTTCATTTTTAACATTTTATATTATCGCCCTGTGTAACATTAATTCCTCTCTACACTTTATGCAACTTCTCATGGGCTATAAAAGAAATATTTTTTTAATCGCACTGAATAAATATAATTCAACTCCAGCATATATTTCAAGCATCCTGTATATGATTTGCTTATGTCTACTTCATATAACAGTTTCTTAATCACCCTCTATAATTTTAATTTCACATTTTTTCCAACATTTTTATAACAACAAACGTCCAGTCCACCCTATATTCCAACCATCCTGTATATACGGACCACTATCATTCTAGTCCGTCCTATATGTCAATCTTCTTATATGTCACTGAATTTTCTATTAGACAGCGAGCTTGGTACTCATTGATTTAAGGAGCCAAAAATACTATGCTTTACTACCTATATGCTTGAGATGTACATAGAAAATTTTCAAATTCGCAATTAAAACTTCCAGTGACTAAAATTACCGCACTAATACGTTGGAATTAAAAATTGAAAAATGTCCATTATTCATTTCGATGAAATGTTTGATAAGAATTTTGGAATTTTTGGCGATTTTCTGCAAAACTGCAAATTGCACGTCGCAGAAAAGTATATGAGATCACTTAAGAATCTTCCTTAATAGATTAAACGATAAAAAAATAAAACATTCCATAAGGAGTTATCGAAAAATCGACTAAAATAATAGGGATATTGGTCGATTTCCATGCACGCATGTGTTCATTCACAAATTTTATCACTTTACCAATAGAATTATTTTCCAAAATTTGAAGTTTCACCAATCCGGATATATACTCTATTAAACAAGACCATATTCATTCAAAACGGTGCCCCACAGGAGAAGAAATCAAGTAACATACATGCAAAAAAAAGCGAAAAAAAAACGTATTGTTTTTTTGTCGCCTGGTTTCTATGGTAATTCAATATGTGGCAACATTCTCTGTTGATAAACATTTGGACTTTCCCATGTTTCTACTAACTGCGAAGAAAAAAAATGAATAACTCTGACAAAAATAAGATGACGCAACTTGCAAGTTACATCACCAATACATGCAGGAATCAAAATAACAAAGTATTTATTTTCACTTTCTTGTGATTTTCAACAGTAAACTTAAAATTAACTTCTATGAGAATAAACAAATTTTCGTAAACACGTAATAAATAAACCAAAAACAATCGTAAGCACTCGCTAGCTTGGAAGCAGAATCTCAACGAGACCATTCGAACGAAATATATCCTTTAGTCCGGATGTAAATAAATTACGGACCCTTTAGAGAACCCATTTCCCATTTAGATTGTATGTATATACGTAGAATCCGCTCGGGTGACATTTTTTATGGTGAATGTGTGACCGTTGACAGGAAAACGATTTAAGGTTCTCGAGTAAAAGGTGGAACCCATCTTTTCCGTTGCACTTGATTGAATAAGTATCTCTCTCCACTGGGATATATATATATCGGTCAGGATCCTCAAATATTTTCCGGCGAGTGTTAACATCAAAGGCAGTCGCATAGAGTGAAAGAAGTTGGGCTCATAAAGGAGACTTCTTTGTTAATATTATAGTGAATTCATGTAAAAGATTTAAAGAAAATATTTACATTCATTTGGAAAATAAAAGCATGAGGAGTTGTTATATTTTCGACTGAAAGTTCTAACATTTATTACGACTGACAACAACTTCAGCAATTTAGAACTCCGGGTATTGTAGATTGCTGTCACGCTTAGATTTTTAAGAATCGGTTTATTTAATGTCAACTTTGTGAAAATGAACAGGGTTCAAATTAATTTCCAATTAATTGTCATTGCGAATCTTTCAATTTTTCTGTAATGGCTTTTGTTATAATTGCCGGAGTCTAAGTTTACATCCTGAAGCTTTTGAACGATTATTTTAGAATACCCTGTATATTTGTCAGATTCGACATTTCAAGGCCATACCAAAATTGTATCATACTTATATTCGACAAATTTGCAATTATTTTAAAATCATTACCACTATAACTGTTAAGGATTAGTTAGTTTTAAAGTATTGTATACTTATTTTGGGAAAGATTTTGTTAAAGCAGTGTAACTGCAAGTCTCTTTATTTTATTTTTTTTTTGTGTTTTTTGTTAACTTTACGGTCATCCTCTGAAGGGGTTGAAAGTTATTTGAATTTTTATGAATTTTTCAGAAAAATATTTTTCTGGACACAAAGAGGGATAGGACAAAAATTATCGTAACTTGCCTAAATAAAACTTGAACTGTCCTAAATATTTGAAAACTCTTCAAAATATTATAGAGAATGCTCAAAAATTGGTGCCCAATTCGGCTATCTCAAAAACCGTGTAACTCTTTATTTCAAACGGCAACCATGTGTTTTCTCAACGCCAGTTGATTCTACGAAAATTTGTCTGTCCAAAAGCTTTAAAAGTGGTATTTCCCATAAGACGGTTCCCCAAAAACGCTGACACTGGTTCGAGTAGGTGTGAAACCTTTTGTTCACGATAGAATAACTCCCACTTATGACACTCTCAAGCGGCAGTTTGTGAAGAATCAAGAACTAATTAAACCCATCAGCAATAAGGAAGAGGACGAAGTTACAGTCTTGGCATAGTTCAGAGAGTATCCAGAAAATTTCTTGGTAGATCTTGGTAGATATCGGAATACCTGTGATGAGTGTTCAGAGGATTCTAAAAAAAATAAGTACCATCCGTATTTACTCTCATTAGTTCAGAATTTAAGAGCGGGGGATGCTCAAAGAAGGAATGATTTTTGCCATTTAATATTAATCAAAATTCAGGAATTTTTACACAAAATGATTTGGAATGGGTGTGGCGAAATGTATGACAGTGTAATGTTCAACCACCACAACTCACATTACTGGAGTGATACTAATATAGGCGTATTTTGAGAAAGACAGTTTCAAGCTTGCTGGAGTTTCAATGTTTTTGTCTTCTAAACGTTGTTTGTGGCATGTTCTTGATTATTATAAATAATTCAATGTTTTTGCTGCAGTAAAAAATGACGGTGTGTTTGTGGTGCATTTGTATGATGAAAACTTGAATGACAATCGTACTGAAGACCGAAGGTTGATATAAAAAATATTATCTGTTTATTTTGAGGTCAGATATATCTGGAAATTTTAGAAAATTTAAATTTAATTTGGAATCAGCTGTTTTATCAAAACGACGGAACCACACACGTAATAATATTGCACCCGTGGATAACTTTTCAGACAATCATTTTGTAGATCCTTGCATATCGAACAATTCACCTCATCGGTGGCCTCCTCGTTCTCCCGATATCACTGCACTAGACTTTGCTGATTGGAATCGAATAATATATATATTACCTATTCTGTACCGCTAATAACAAAAAAAGATTGTCAGAAAAGCTTATATCTCTAAAATGAAGTACTGAATTCCTTAAACTGGTTATGGGGATAAGTTACAAACTCAAAACGAGGTATGTGTAATGCTTAATAATAAGTATCCAGGGAGATTTTTAAGTCAATCAATTCTCAGTAAGCAGTTTGGTTGTGTAGAGAATCGACCTAAATCAGGTCGTTCATCAATTCTTCAAGACACTAAATTAAACGTTTTATTGTCATCGTTCAGCTCAGTTCATCATAGTCGTCGTGATCACGATGTTCATTTTACATATTGAAGCAAGTAAAAGGGGCACGATGCATTCTGTACAAGATCGATCAGTTGGCCAACGAACCGTAGAATGGAATTAAGCGAAATATTCATGGATAAGTGTGATTATGATCCACTCTTACAAAAAATATATTTTCAGATGAACTTTACATAACGGTTACAGATGATGTGAACTTAATTTTACAGCCAATTATAACGACTGATTCACAGCCTGTAATTAAATACATGAATTGTCTATCAGGTATCTACTACTGACTTAAGTAGCTATTACAGAGAAATGTTGAACCAGTGTCCTCGCATGACTTCTCTAAACATTTACCTTAAACAGTAAACTCAACAAACAGAGTTGTAGATATTAGCCCAAATAAATCCCAAATGAAGGAAGGAGCTCCACAGGCAATATCTACACCAAATGAATGTTTGAGCAGGACTGGTTGAAAAAAAATCATTGGACCCTATTATTTAATGGAACTGTAACTCTTGATGAACTTTAATGAATTTATTTCCCGGGGCAAATAATTTCAGCAATATTGATGAAACTATGTGATTTCAACAACGACTAGCGATCGCCCAGTGGTCGAAATTCGACCAGTTGTGTCAATTCCTAACAAAATTCAACTTGTTTTTTATATGTAATTAATAGGACTTTATTTGTGAGCACATTGTTAATGCATAGCTTAATGACATATGGTGTGGCAAAGAGGCAGTAAGTGGAAATTAAACACAAAAATCTAGTTTGAGGAGAAAATGGTACCTAACCTTCTTTGCCTATTTATATGTAGATCCGACGCCGCCTCATTATCCAGCTGATTGATTATCCACCAAGCTCACCGGATCTCAGCCCACTAGATTTATTTTTAAGGGGGCATCTAAACAACTTATATAAAAGTAAAATGTATAACATAAACGTTTTAAAAGATCCAACAAAACAAGAAATAAATAACTTTTCGCAGTAAATCATTAATAAAGTTGAGGAAGAATTTGTTGATCGCCTACGACACTGTCAAGGAATAGAAGGAAGTCTGACTCTCATACTTTCTGTACCAATTAGCAAACACAGATGTGATATATTTTTGAAATTGCCTCGATATGCATTTTAAAAATTGTCGATGATATCGTTACTCTATATATTTCAGTATTCAAGGCCAGATTTACACAAGGCACCTTAGGTAGGCACTGGGACCAGGGGCCACCACCAACTGTAGACCAAAATGAAATAAAAATACTGGATTTCAACAAGAAAGTCCAGCAAAAATTGTAAATGAAACCTACAATCCAATATCGTTTACAATAAAAAAAACACACTGACAATGTTTAATTATATCAATATTCATTCTGAAAATTTGTTAGTAGGTTAATAAAATTTAGGAGTTTTTTTAATATGTGAGTATCCTTAAAGTTGTAATATAAAGAGGGAAAGCAAGTAAATTTAAAAGCTAACTGTAGATAAAAGCGACAAAAATACAGATTTTACACCTATGGAATGGGCTAATTTAGCTATTAGGGTCCCGTATATACTATATACGGATACTCTTATAATATCACTCCCGATTTCTGCCTCGCTCACATCACAGCAATTTTCTCGTAAACTACTGGACGGAAGAGGTTGAAATTTGGCATCAATGTATAGTTTGGGGACCCGATCAGGAGTACATATCGTAAATGAAGAAATTTTGATTTTAGGGGTACTTTGGGGGGGGGACTAAAAAAACTGACCGTTCTCCCTCCCCTGATCTCCGAAACTACTGAGCCTAAAATTTAAAAAAATATATAGATCGTTGCGCGAACTTTACAGGAAAAATAAGGAAAAACTATTAATATTAATTTTGGGGGGCAAATTATAGAATTAAATGAAAATTTAAAACTATTTTTTTCAAACGCATCATGTAATATATCAAATAAAATCTCATTCTGAGGAACACAAACATATTTTTTTCAAATTAAAAAAAATAATTAAAAAGATATTTACGAAAATATACCAAAATTTACCCTTTCCCTCCCCTTATCTCCGAAACTATAAAACGTAAAGTTTTGAAAAAAAAATGAGGTATAGAGTCTGACCTGAAGTTTACTGGAAAAATAAAGAGAAACCTCTACTTTTAATTTTGGGGGGCAAATTACAGAATTAAATGTAAAATATAAATTAACATTGTTTGTAACCCATCATGTTATATATCCAAAGAAAACAAATATATTTTTTCCATATTTTTAAACTAAATTAATTAAAAGATATTAACAAAAATATGAAAAAATTACCCATTCCCCCCCTCCGCTATCATCGAAACCATAAGGTCTGAAATTTAAAAAAAATACAGGTAAAGCGCATCACCTGCACTTTACTGGAAAAATAAGGAGAAACCCCTAATATTCATTTTGGGGGGCAAATTATAGAATTAAATGGAAAATAAAAAATTAACGGATCAAGTAATATATCAAATCAAAGGGCTCATTATGACGATTACTAATATATTTCTTTAATTTTTTTTAAATAAATATTTTAAAACATATTTATTAAAATTTAAAATTACTCATTCCCCCTTTATTCCCCAAACTATAAGACCAATTTTTTTTTGTTTACAGGAAAAATACGAAGAAATACTTAATATTAATATTGGGGGCCCAATTATAGAATTAAACGGAAAATAAAAAAAATATTTTTAACGCATCATGCAATACATCAAATGAAACGGTTTATTACGAGGAATACAAATACATATTTTTCATATTTTTAAAATTACTTGTTTAGAAGATATTAACATAAAGATATAAAAAATTCTCATTTCTCGCTTTATTTCCGAAACCATACTACCTAAAATTTTGAAAACAATTAGGGTAACTGGTGCTCACTTGAAATTTATAATAAAAATTATTAGAAAACCCCCATAGTAATTTTAGGGACAAATTATACAATTATGTGGTAAATAAAAATTCAATTTTCAAACGCATATATCAGATAAAAGGCTCATTATGTCAGTTACAAATATATCATATTTTTAAATCATTTGTTTAAAAGATATTAACAAAAATATTAAACATCGACTTAATTCCCACTTTAGAAACTACACTATTTAAATTTTGAAAAATATATTTTATTTATATTTTTAAATAATTTGAATAACAGATTTAATAATTTATAATTTAAACTTTGACCTATTTTGCCCTATATCTTCCAATCTACAGAGCCTCAAAATTCAGACAGTACATTATAAAAGTCTTCCCTGAAAGTTTATTAGAAAAATAAAACTCTAATGTTAATTTTTGGGTCCCAAATTAGAAAATTAAATTCATATATATTCTTATAGAAATCAAGCGAATCCTGAAGCAAATAAAATAAAAAGTCTATGTTTGGAAAATGAAAGTGTATATTTTTTATAAATTTAAAACGCTTCCTTTAAAAGATATTAGGGCAAATATAAGAAAATTCGCTCATTCCCTGCTTGTCTGAAACTGGAATATTAGAATCTTGAAGGTAGTACGGAACCTTTAGTATGTGAGTCTAATTCGCACTTGTCCAAATTTTTTTAAAAACATTTTTCTCGAATAGTTTATAACCGATTTATTTGAACAGTTATCTACGTACTCTTTACAACATCATGAAGAGAATGATGTATACATTTCGAAGCCAAAATGAATTAGGAATCGTCTGCAAGAATCATCCACTCAAGAAGGTCTGAATAGCTTTACTATTATCAGTATAAATATTGATATAGTAAGAAGTTTAGACCTAGATCTTTCAATAAAAAAATTAAGTTGGTTTTTACTTTAATTTGTTGTTTTTTAAATTATGTATTAATTTTGATTAACTTGTTTTATTTTGACGTATTTTGTATATGTAAAAATCCATTTGTATTACATATTTTATTAAAAATAATAAATGTAAACTATAAAAAATTGACTGCCCATAATGAATCCATTAAGTAGACACCCAACAGTTATGCAAACGCCACCCCCACCGTAAAATATAAATTAACTTCAAATCTCAAGATTTGCCAGAAATTGTTTGATAACCTAAACATTTATTTTATGTATATTTTAGGTACGCAGTGTATGCCATTACTTACAATTACTTCCAATCTGAATATAATTATTAATTTAATAATCGAAAAACCAACAGGAATATGGTGTCATTTTACGATCATCACCAACTGATTTCCGATTGACATTATATTCAAATACAAACAATCAACCTTTCATTGTGTTCTATAATCAACGTCAGGCATTTCTTCTTGGGTCAATCACAAAAGAACGTTCCTTGACAAAAGCTGACATTCGTTTCATTTGTTATTTAATACCAAATGCAATAAATTAATAGTCACATACAAAGAAAGAGCACAACAGCAAATAATATTTGTTGTTGGTCATGCAAATTAAACCGAATCAGCGTGCCCTTTATTTGTCAGAATTATTTGATTACATAATTCTGATCAAAGGACATTTGAAGTTGTTAATACATGAATATTTGTGAATTGGTTAGATATTCGTAGAAAGACAAATTTAATGTGAATGATGTAGAAATATCTGAAATACGCTTATTTAATAGGTTAATGTACCAATACATGATTTCGAATTGTTACATAATTAACAAAATTCACATAGATAGTTTATTTTGTTCAAAATAATAATCACGAAGTGTTGTAGCATTATATTCTTAAAATATAATAATGCCTGATTTTAACTCTTAATCTGTCCATTTTGCAGTGAATTCCAAAGTGCAGTAGATTTATGTTTTTGGTGTCAAGATTCTTTAGTCACTGTTTGTTAACTGTACCACATTATGCAGCGGCAGTACCAGCGTATCTCAATCAAGTTTTTCCGCACAGATGGCTCCAGGAGGTGGTAACTGAAATAAGGAATGTCGGTTCATCTTTCAGAGAGAGAACTGTAAATGATGCCCTCTTAAAAACTCATTCAAATACTATAATTAAAGGATAATTAACTCCAGTCCAGGTGGCAAAATATACACAGTGTGATCTTCTTTATTGGTCCTTACTTATGTAAATAAGATAATGTGAGTTTTGACTGAGAAAGTTGAAGCCATTAATCCATTAATCCCTTCGCTTTTTTATAATTTGTTGTGGAATTTTGTGTCACATAATTCTTGGAGTATCCATACATTGTTTTAAGATACTGTATATAGCCAGAAGGGATCAACTAAATTGTGGTATTTAAACCAAAACTTATTAATACATTATTAGGCATTATTTTACAACAAACAAAAAGAGACAGAAAGAATGGCTTCAAAGAATAAATATATATATATATATATATATATATATATATATATATATATATACATCCCAAATGCTAGGCACAAACGCCAGAATACAGCCAAGAAATTGAAACCAAACCAACTTTAAGGAACTTTTTGTTATACCTATATATTTTATATGTGTATTATACCTTAAACTAGGTGATGCGATATAGTTTATGTTAATTAGCACTCCATTCAGCAATATATGCTCTACTGTGAGTTGTCTGCGAGTGATTTACCTTGATACAATGTTAAACATACGAAAGTCTTGGCTACATGGGAATCTGGTATGGAAATGTCTTCTAACTTCACTCAACATCTCAGGGGTGACTGATCTAATTCAAGCGTGATTCGTCTGTTTAGGTCATCTTAGTTGAGAGGTTTACTTTTGTATAGAGTGCTTTTGACATTTCCACACCAAAAGTAATCCAAATGGCGTCAAATCAGGGGTTTGTGCTGGCCATTCTATCGATCCGCGCCTCCCAATCCACCGAGTTGGAAATATTTGGTTCAGGTACTGCCGGAAATTGAGCGGTGCTCCATCTTGCTGAAACCATATTCTATTGGCAGGAACTTGTAGGTTTACTGGGTCAAGATAAAAGTTTGTCAAAGTTGGAACGACATTATTTTGGAGTAGTTCTAAATATTTATCTCCATTCAAGTTGCCATCAATGAAAAAGAGACCTACGAAATGATTTCCAACAATTCCTGCCTAAATATTAACTTTTTCCTATTACTGCCTATGTTTCTATCATCCAGTCACGATTCTTATTAGACCAATAGCGGCAGTTTTGACGATTAATATGACCGTGAAGTGTACATAAGCTCTCAGCAGAAAACAAAACATCTTTTAATTGGATCACATTGTTATCTAACCTTACCATCATTTGTTCACAGAAATAAGTTCTCCTATCGAAAGCATCTTCTATGTGTTCCTGAGTTGGCATGATTTTCTAAGGATGCATTTTACTTACCTTGAATACACGAAAAATGATGCGTTGCTAACGTTGAACAGTGGTCCTCTTTTTCGACCAGTATTATGTGGGTTTTCTTGAAACTCAAGTATTATATCCAATGTTCGTATCATCACTTAGAGCATTGGCAGCTACTTTTTTTTATCGGTCTTACATGAACCAAGCTCGCGAAACTGCGTGTCTATTTTCCCATGCCATGGGATACAGGCGCCAAAATTGGAAAATTTTCGTAAAATTAGCGAGAAACTTCCATTTGTGTCCGTGTGTTATTTTGTGGATTTCTGTTATGAAGCTTTTTTCTGATATTATTAGTTCAGTTAACCAAATTCAAACGAAAATAGTACTGATACTAATCACCACCTTCATGAAGTCAGACAACAAGATGCCAAGGCTATGAGTTTTGACAACAATAAACAAAAGTATTTTTTTTAAATCAGTAAAAAAGAACGCAGGAATGTTTTTTGCTTACCATCTCAATATCAAGAGCTAAATGGGAATTAAGTATTGAGTGTAATCTAGCAAATTGGTGAAATAAAATATTTTTTTAATGTTAAATTTTGTAATAAATCTGAAAACTCTTAATATTTCCGAAACAGTTGAGGATAGGTGTAGGACATTGTACATGAATTATGTCTGGAGAATCCAAAAAAAATTAATAATAAGCAGAGGCTTGCATTTAAAATAAGAAAGTTGGTATTGGCCACTGCCACAAAACACACCCTATATAATAGCCCTCCTTTATTCGTTATCGAATTTATTCCATTTGGATGATACACACTGTATATAATTAGTGAATGTTCGATATCTCAAAAAACGGTGGGTGATAGAGATAAACGGTTTGCATATTTTTAATAAGCATATCTCAATTGTTTTAAAACAAATTTTGGTTACCAAGGTATAAGCGGAATGTTTTTGTTTGTATAGCAGTGTTATTTACATGTTGGGGTAAGACATCTGTTGTTAAATTTTATGACACTTAAGTATCTATATTGATCAGTGTAGTAGCTTATAGTATTTGCATAAAAAACATTAATTTATATAATGACTTTTACAAAGGAAATACCAGTTTGAAAAGTGAAACATATTCTCAATTACCAACTCAAACTAAAACAATTTCCGTTTCTTTTTTCTTCATTTATAATTCATTACAACACAGTAATATTATGCAATTGTAATGTTACCTCAACTTCTCTAATGTTCTCAATGGGGCAACAAGGTTGCATTATTTAAAGAAGAGCATATGATACTTTGTTGCATTTTTAAAACACGACCAGCTCGAAGAACGTGTTTCGTAGGGAGAATTCCGCACCAAGAAGACACATCATTTATGAACTTGTTCCCTAAGTGTATCCGTATAACTCATTGGTATTCAGAAGTTGTGTCTGCAGCTCCGGCTCTGACGATCGCATTATGTTGTTGTACTGTGTCGCAAATATGGCCTCCTACATTGTCAGATGAAGAAAAAAAAAAACTTTCGCGGAAATTATTCAGTTTTGTGGAAGTTCCGAGCAGGAAGAAATTGTGAGCCATTAAAAAGTTTCACACTATCGAGGAAATGTTGAAAACTCCACAGTATAATTCGTGAAAAACAACTCGCTCACATACGAATGAGGATTAGGAAAAAGTGTAGTCGGTTTGTTGGGAGCTGGTTGAGAAATGGGACTTTCATAAGGAGAGGGAATTTTTTTTAGGACGAGAACATCTGAGGTAGAAAGTTATAAGTATAGGGTTCGGCTATATATATTTTTGGTAAGAATAAAATACAGGGGTTTTTAAAATAAATCTCAGGAAAACTTATTATGAATTATACTTGCACAAATGCAATTGGGTTGGAGTAAATAAATGGTTTTCAACTGCTCTAATTGAGGTAACAAGATGACGTAACAGTAACACATGACGTCAACCTTAAATAGGACCTTGTGACAAGTAATAGCTCAGTTGAAAAGTACTGACAATACTTACTCAGTCATATTCATTTTTTTGGGTTTAAACCCGTATTTTGAATACAATTAATACGGAAATAAATACCCTTATAATATCACTCAGGATTTCTGCCTCTGTCACATCACGGCATGAATACTACAGGTTAAATGTATCAATCTATATATGGTAATAGGTACATATCAAAGAAAAAAAATTGATTTGGTACCATTTTCTGGGGGGAAAAACTTTGTCTGATCTCCGAACCGATTTTCTACAGCCTAAAATTTTGTTTTGAAAAAAATAGGTCGCTACTGACAGGAAAAATGAGGAGAAACCTTGAGTGCCAAATTATGAACTAATAAAAATTAAAAAAATTCAAACGCATATAATACTGAAAGGTCTCATTCATTAAATAATTTTTTTTCATATTTAATAAAAATTCATTATTTAAAAAGTCATAATGTCAACGAAAATAACAACTGAATTTACCCATTGCTGCCGCCTCCCTTACGAAACTATAAAACGTAAAGTTTTGAAAAAAATATATAGGTTCTACCTGAACGACTGGAACAATAAGGAGAAAGCTGTCTACTTATAATTTTGGGAGAGCAAATGTACCACTAGAATTAAAGTGGAAAATTAAAATTAAAATTGTTTCTAACCCAGCGTCATGTTATATATCAAATGAAAGAACTCATTAGTGAAGAAAAAGTAATCGTTATTTTTTTATATTTTTAAAATACAGGGCGATTAATTAAAAGATATGGTAACAAAAATCATTAAAAATTTTTCTATCTATCTCCGAAACATAAGCTGGAAGATTTTGAAAAAACAATGGAGGTATAGCCCCTGAACTTTACTGGAAAAGATAGAGGAAAAACCCCTAATATTTTTTTGAGGGGAAATCCAACTATAATTAAATAAAATAATTAAAATTGTTTCTATGTTATATATCAAATAAAAGGCCCATAATGAAGAAAACAAATATATTTTTTCCATATTTATAAAATTAACGGTTAAAAGATATTAACAAAAATATAAAAAAATTTACCCATTCCCCCCTTTCTCCGAAACCATGGAAAATGGAAGAAGACCTGCAGTAGAATTACAGAATTATACAGGGTGACGCAAAAAATAATTGTTTATACAGAAATGTATCACACATACAGGCTCATTATGGCGGAAATGCAAATATATTTTTTTATTTTTTTAAATTAATATTATTAAATATTTTTAAAAAAACCCATTTTCCTCGTTAATTCCCCACTCTAAGACCTCATTTTTTTTGTTTATAGGAAAAATATGAAAACAATACCTAATTCAAATAATAGAATTAAACGGAAAATAAATTATTAGAAACCCCTATAGTAATTTTAGGTGACAGGAATTCAAACGTAGATATATCAGATGCTCATGATAGAAATCATGTTAGAACAAAAATATTAAACATCGACTTAATTACTTTAGAAACTAGCCCACAAATTTTGAGTTCCATTTATATATAATATGATTTAAACTTTGATTTTGCCCTTTTTCTTCCAATATAGAGTCGGACAGTAGAATTATAGTTACAGAAAGGCATCTCTAAAAATAGTAGTAACATAAACTCAATAATAGTAATTTTTATACGGTGGCTCATAGGCAGTGTCATTATGACGAATACAGAATAATTTTTTTTTACCGGGTGGTTAAAAAAATATTAAAAAATACCCATTATGTGTGGTCCACTCTGAACCTCATTTTTTTTGCATATACAGGAAAAATTGAAGGAAATATATAATTCAAATATGGAATAAACGGAAAATATTATAGAAAACCCCTATGAGTATTTTAGGGACAAAATAAATGGTAGAGAATGGAAAATAAGTGCAATTATCAAAGCATCATATAATATACAGATAAAAGGCTCATTAGAAATCATTTGTTAGAAAAAATAACAAAAATATGTAGGGTAGACTTAATTCCCATTAGAAACTACACTATTGAATTGTTGAAAAATTTATTTTATTTCATATTAAATTAAGGATTTAATAATTTATAATTACGACCTATTTGCCCTTTTTCTTCCAATCTACAGAGCAAATCAGACAGTAGTACAAAAGGCATCTATGAATTATATCTGAAAAAAACTTGAATTCCGTTACTTATTTGGGGGCCAAATTAGAAAATAAAATACATAGATGTAAGACAAGCGACATCTAGGATTTTCGAGGAAACTATCACACAGAGGTTCCGAATCTGAATCCGTTCCGTGTAATTTTTGCTGTTCTAAAACGCCCTAAAAAATCCTAGGTAAATATCAGAGAATGCACTCATTCCTTCACGATAAAATTTAGAATCGGGTTACTTAACCTCTCACAGATATTGAGTCCAACTCGCTTGACAATTAGGGTAAAACGAATGTTGAAGAATTTGAAATAAATACTTTAATAATTATTTTACATTTACACATAAAGCTAGTATTAATAAATTCTTGTCGTAGTCGTTTAAATGTGTCAGCTGAAACTGCCCTAAATTCTTAAAAAATTTCATGTTTTAAAACTTTAATATTGGCGATTTCCAGAGCTTAAACCTTGGATTTCAAGCACCTGCAGAAAAAAAATTTACTGGGACCGAACTGGCCATTCTACGGGCCGTCCAATCCATCGATCACGATCAATGACTACTAATATAAATGGATCTGTTTGTTTACATTAAAAATGGGTTGAAAGTTGTTTCCGGAAAACAGTAAACAATTGCTAACCAATGCCAAACTTCTTTCCATTGTAACCAATAAGACGTAAATCTAATTTAAAAAAATGTAAGCATTGACTGAACTGCGATACTTTACTTCTTTTATGGCTAGAAGGCAACAGGGCAAGTCTGTTTATTTACGATTTTAATTGAGGTTAACTTCGTAATTCATATTGTGTTTTGGGTGTTGGAATTTGTTAAAGTGTTATTTCAGTGTTTTACATGCAGCAAAACGGCACGTTCGTTTGCCGAATTATCTTCTCACCGGTAGATGTCAGATCATAAACGTGTTAACTGAGTTTTACAAAAGAACATTTAAGCAGTAAATAAAACTACATTTTACGGGAATAAATAAATGCTTTTGTTATTCTACACATTTTTTAATGGATTTTAATATATTCATATTTGTAGATTAGGTACGTATTTGTATTATTTTGAATCTGATTAAATGACATTTAATGTTAATGCAGATTGGAGCCGGAAGCGAAACAAATATATCTGTGCCTCTTTCTATCTTTGTCACATCTTTCAACCCATTTTTCGTTTGGTTGTATATGAAAGTGTCGGGTCCATTTATATTAGTAGTAATTGATCACGATATTCTTCATCAATGTAATCATTGTGTAATCTTGATTTCGGTTAATTTTATTTATCATAATTTCACAAAATTGCAGTCTTCTGTCGGGGTCGTCATCTAAAAATTAGTATTCAAGCTAACTGTTGGTCGACCAGATAATTTCACATCTTCATCACTACCTCACTGCTTCAGACTTCTGAAGGAACTCCCTCAAAAAGTCCTCTATATAGTACGACCTGGGTACGTTTCATTAAATAAACGTTCCGCTTCATGGAGATTCCTTCCACATTTACCAATTATTAAGACAGCTACTACTTTGTCGGTTTGAACACGTACACTGTTGTCTATGTAAACTCCTAGATATCTAGTTCAACAATAATAAAACTATTATTTATGGCATACAGTTTTTTCACAAAACCTTTTCAAAATAACTAGAAAATAAAAAATATTTTTGACAACTAACCAGTAGTGGACACTTGACATAAGGATGTACTTTAAATTAGTGGCCACTGTGACCTTGTGACGTCATCTATTCCTATTATGAGATGTTTTACCACAAATAGCATTTAGAAAACAATTATATCAGTTTACTGTAGTCTATTGTCACTCTAAATTTCATTAGTGCAAGTGTAACTTTTCAAAAGATATGAAGGGGGAGGAGACTTTTAAGTTCCGCTCTGCAAAAATTGGTATAATACGCGGAGTATTACATAGAAAATACAGTAGACGTTTTTAATTCTGGGATAAATTAGATTTTCTCAAACGTTTACAAACTTTTCTCAAAGACAATTTGTCACTCTACAGCAAAATACATTGATATTTAAGGATCTCTTAAGACTTAAAAAACTCAGTCAGATAAATCTGCAACTACTACACTCTATTAATTAAAATACACAATTAAAATTCTTGTATCCGTCCAGCCCCAGCTTTTATAATCTCAAAATTTTGAGAGTTGTTATCAATTTATGCAACTTTTATCCAAAATTAAGCGTAAAAAATCCATTTGCTAGTAGTAGACTAACACCAAATTAATTTTATTTCGTTTGAATAGATTTTCCAATTCTCTATTTACGATGTTTTAAATTAGAAACTTGACATAAGTCAGAAATCATAACACCACAAAAAGGATAACTCTACCCTTTCCAATACATTTGTATACTGATTAAGTTCATATCATATACATTTTACACTAAGACTTCTGAATAATAATTGAAATTAAAGGTAATTTTAAAAAAATGGCTGTGCCAAAATTCATTATACAGATAGTTTAGAATTGAGGTTCCCTCAAGTTTAGAGCATAAAGTTCCGTGTTATTCACATTATAAAGAGGGTTTACTGGAAATCATTAGGTAGGAATTCCACCTGATGGGTTAGTCTGCTTGAAGTATAAAGGCAACTAGAGGTTGAAAAAGTTTCCTTTAAATTAAGATAGATTCAAGTCTTTATGATTTACTTGGAAGATGATGATACAGTTCTGAGTGATAAAGGTTTCCCAGAGTTTAGCACAGTCTGAGTGAAAGTGCTAAATCAACTATTGTAAAATAAGTATAACCCCTCCATTCTTAAAGGGTGGCTCTGAATATACTTTTGAAGATTCTTTTAATTGTCAAGGTTAGATTCCATTTTTTTTATTTATTAACTGAAAACTAAATTATTTTCATTTAGGTAAGTGAGGGGTCAGGATAAATAAGTTTACATATAGAAAACTTCTTTATAGTTTGTTCTAAAACAGTTACATCTGTTAATATGTATTAGATTAAATTATATTATACCAGCTATTTTGAATAATAGTCTAGCAATGCTTAGATATCTAATTAAGTAATATTTTAATAATTTAATCTGTTATAATTAAAGTGACCTCGTCATATATTGCTAGGATATTAAATAAGAGACGTAGGTTTGAATAACTATAATTCAACAAATTGTAAATTGTAATTAAAAATTAACTTACACTTATATGTTTCTTTGCAGTTATATTTATGAGGGTGAATCAAATATGAACCGGACTTTTGTTTTAAAAATTTTATTGCTACGATCAATACAAATTTTAATACATATTATTTTTCTACATAGTCTCCTCTCTTATGGATACATTTTTCCCACCGAATCGGCAGTTTTTTAATACCTTTCTCAAAGAATGAAACTGGTCGTGTCGATAACCATTTGCGCACAAACGTTTCTACACCTTCGTTGTCCTCAAAGTGGTGGCCTCCCAGTTCTTCTTTAAGTGGCCCAAACATGTGGTATTCACATGGCGACAAATCAGGACTGTAAGGCGGGTGTTCAAGGGTTTCCCAATGCATTTTGTTCAATTTTCCTTCAGTCAATGCAGCTGTATGTGGCCAAGCGTTGTCATGCAACAGAATCACACTTCGGATAGACATATCCCGCCTCTTTTGCCGATAGGCAAGTTTCACTTGTTGGAGTAGTTCGCAGTAATACTCAGCATTAATTTTACGGCGTTCGTGCAGAAAATCTATCAGCAGTACGACTTTCGAGTCCCAAAAAACTTTTGCAAGAATTTTCCCTGCAGAAAGACGTCTTTCCACTGTCTCTCGACCATCTGAAAACTTTTTGTGCCAGTCGTACACTTGGGTCCTTGAAAGTGTTTCATTGCCGAACTGTGCAGATAGTCGATGCAAATTTTCAGACGGTCTAACGCCCTCCCGCGCCAAAAATTTGAAAAAAACACGTTGCGCAACAGACTTATGCACCTCTTGCTCTGACATGATGCTACTAACAGCGCATCGACTACGCCTCGCCAAACCGACGAACTCCCTTTTTCTTAACATCCCTACCTAACATATATAAAGACGTCACGCCACTCGAATTACCTACCGGGCGAGAAACAGAAAAGTCCGGTTCATATTTGATTCACCCTCCTAAATTAAGAACGACATTACGCATTAGGATCGATACTTGGATCGTAACAATATTGTGATAATTTTTATTTTTCCTGAAATTGATGCCTATCACATAAAGAAAGACAAACAGAGACAAGAAAAAACATTTTTTAAAAATATATAACCGACTTCTACCTATAACTAAAAAGCTAAAAATATTTATAAGAAAATACAACTTTAGCAAATAAATAACACATTCAATGTTATAAGGTACCTACCCAGGAAGTAAAAAATGTAAACATTAAAAGGTGCTCATTCTGTACTAATTAATTACCTACCAATCTAGTATATTTTTGAAGTCGATGCCAAGCATATCTAAAATCCTTCATTGCGTACTTATCTACTAAATCATCAAACTTGATTGTTGCTTAGCACCGACTTCAAACATATACTAGATTGGTAGGTAATTAATTTGTACAGAATGAGCACCTTTTAATGTTTACATTTTTTACTTCCTGGGTAGGGACCTTATAACATTGAATGTGTTATTTATTTGCTAAAGTTGTATTTTGTTATAATTATCTTTAGCTTTTTAGTTATAGGTAGAAGTGGTTATATTTTTTTTTAAATGTTTTATTTACAACTTTTTAGTTTTTCTTTGAACTCAGGTAGTTTTCATTCTTTATCTTTTATTTTGTATGTATAACCTTAATAGACAGAACAGGTAACATCGAAAGCCTTACATAATGATACATTATCATTTTAATTGACAGGTAAATCTTTACGAACAAAATGTACTAGTACGCGTTGACTTAATAAGCCCAAAATATATTTATGCCTTATGAACTACGCCATGTAACATTTTTTCAACTTTTTTTGACAACCCTGTATAACTAGATATTTTCACTCCAACCTATATACCAACCAGCCTGTACATACGACTGCCCACGGCAAGCTTAAATTTGTTTGCTGCCTTCTGTAAACTATAGGACGGAGTAAAATCCATCCTATATTTACGGAGTCAAATCCGTCCTACATTTTAACCATGGTATATAACTCCTAGTGGGCTACCCCATAAATTATTTCCTTTTTAACATTTTATGTTATCGCCCTGTGTAACATTAATTCCTCTCTACACTTTATGCAACTTCTTATGGGCTATAAAAGAAATAATTTTTTAATCACACCGTATAAATATAATTCAACTTCAGCAAATATTTCAACCATCCTGTATATGATTTGCTTATGTCCACGTCATATAACAGTTTTTTAATCACCCTATATAATTTTAATTTCACATTTTTTCAATATTTTTATACCACCAAACATCCAGTCCACCCTATATTCCAACCATCCTGTATACACGGCTGCCTACAGACCACTATCATTCTAGTCCGTCCTATATTTCAATCTTCATATAAATGCAACTCCTTTAACCACTTTACTTTACGATTTTGTTTGCTATAACTAAACACCCTGTCTATAGGCCACCAAGTACCAGTTTAAAGTTTGACATGTGTTGTCACTTAATTTTCTATTAGGCCGGGAGAATGTGACAACCAAAAGTACCGTCTTCGCAAAATGGAAAAATTTGCATTTAATTAGGTATTTACCTGGTATACAAACAAAACGAGCGTGGTACTCATTGATTTAAGGAGTCGGCTCAATACTATGCTTTACTACCTATATGCTTGAGATGTACATAGAAAATTTTCAAATTCGCAATTAAAACTTCCAGTGCCTAAAATTACCGCACTATTACGTTGGAATTAAAATATTTGAGGAAATGTCTGTTGTGTCATTTCGATGAAATTTTTGATAAGAATTTTGGAATTTTCGGCGATTTTCTGCAAAACTGCAAGTTGCACCTCGCAGAAAAGTATATGAGATCACCTAAGGATCTTCCTTAATAGATTAAACGTTAAAAAATTATACACATGCATAAGGAGTTATCGGAAAATCAACCAATATGTTAGGGATATTGGTCGATTTTCATGCACGCATGTGTTCATTCACAAATTTTATCACTTTACCAATAGAATTCTTTTCCAAAATTTGAAGTTTCACCAATCCGGATATATACTCTATTAAACAAGACCATATTCGTTCAAAACAGTGCACCACAGGAGAAGAAATCAGGTAACATACATACAAAAAAAAGCGAAAAAATACGCGACGAATTGATAACCTCCTCCTTTTTGGAAGTCGGTTAAAAATGGGAAGAAAAGAGAAATATATTTCTTAAGCAGCTTTCGTTTCCACCTCCTAGTCTCAATTACTGTCGCTATTTGTCTAAAAGATACATGAGAAAGATAGTGATTTTCTTGTTTTATTTCTATCACTATACCCTATAAAAAGTTTCTGGTATATAATAGGGAACAAGATCTTATTCAAATTAGATTCAATTTTACTTTTTGTGTAGACGATGATCTTCGTTCATCATCTATTTGGCTTCTGCACGAGTAAACTAGAATGAATAGTAATCCGATTGTCAACATCTTATTTACTTCAGCACCGAATAATATTTCACTAGACGAACGTAAATCTATTGGATTATAACATATCAGAGCGAATATGTATTTACCTATCACGTTAGGATTATTTTGTTATCAACATTGCGCCTTTTACTGAGATATACGTAAAGCTCGTGTCGTCAGGAATGATTCAAAGTAATCCCCTATATTGGGATTAACATCTCCCGTTTCGGGATAAAACGGTGGAAATATTAATATAAAACTACAACGACAAGTTTGACTTTCGGCTTTACGTTGGATATATCTGAATTAGATGAATAAAAAAATGAATATTTCATAATGTTAGGTTTTTTGTTTCGGATTTCCGAGGCAAATGTTTACAAATCCGATAAATGTATTATAGCAATAGATTCAAGAGAGGATATTAATATGTTTTAATAATTTCATGAAAATAACTGCTTATACGTAGATCTATTTTAGCAGAGAAACAGGTACACAAACTTTGAGCCAAAGAACTGAAATATTGTTTTTAATTATAGTGGGTGATAGACGATGAACGCTTTCCACATTGATTCAGTCTGTGAGTATAATGGAACATAAATTCCATCAATTTGGAACTGTCAAAGATCTCTTCATACCTGAGATCAAAACTGGATGAAGAAAATAAATTAGATATTCTGGGTGTCTCACATGTGAAGGGATACCATTGCTATCTAAGAAACAGATACAAACACGATTAAAAGGAAGAGGCAGTTGCGCATTTTAGATCACCTTCGACAACTTAAATTAAAATACGCTATCTCTTACCGTTCATACGAGGAAAACCAAAAATGCAATTAATTCATTAATGCAATTTTTTTCTTTTTTGCCTCTACTAGTTTTTATTTTAATAGAATAGTCTGGTTCACATGTACGATTTTTTCTAAAATCTTTGAATATTTCCGAAAGTACGTAATTGGTGCCATTCGTTTCGTAATTTTATGAAGAAAGTTAAGGAAAAATCCGAGAAGGCGCTAAAAAAATTGCAAAAGTTATAAACAATTAAGTAAATAAAAAAGTAGGGGTTCGGCTTTTTTGAATATCTTAAAAAATATTGAAAATTTTCAAAACATGAAAAAAGATCCAAACTGTCTTTTTCATCCACTGTTTGGCTTTTATAATTACAATAACTTTTAAACAATGGCAGATATGACAAAATTATTTCAAGTCTTTTTTGTTTATTATTGATTAATTAACAATATAAGCCTAACGCCAAGTTTCACAAGTTTCATGGAATAATAATATTAAAAATAATAAAATTAAAATTAAAAAATAGTAATTTTTTTGAGAAAAACAAGGCATGGCTATTTTTATTATAAAATAAAGTATGTAAAAAAATAAACTGAAAAAATAATTTGTTTATAACAATATTATTTATTAAGTAAACAAATAAAAAGTTTACATTTTTTTTAAATCTGATAGAAAAATATAATTAATGATTTTTAGAGTTTAACCGGTTCCTTAATTTTGATATTTAATCGCTAAAAAGGATTATTAATTAACAAACGCACTTTAAAGCAACAAATAATTTTTTTAAGAAACAGTTTTTTTATCATAATTTGTATCAATGAACATGTTGCAAAATTTTTGTTTGATTTACTAATAAACAATGTATGCGTTTATAACAATTATTTAAACAACAGTGGTGAAAAATTTAAAAAAAAATATTTGTATATAACTTTTAACCATAAAAAATCAAAACAATCCAGAAATTAAAAAAAACAATTTTATTCAATACTTTTTTCGTTTGTTAATTTTTAAATGTTAATAACAAAGTAAAAAATCAAAATTTAAAAATTAAAAAAACGGTAATCTATTAAGAATAGCTTCACTGAGTAAAAAAATACATTCTGGGGTTTTAGTTAAATAATTATCCGAGATTTTATGTTAACATTCAGTGTAGAAAAAATTGTTAGTTAATAATTGCATAATAAATTGAAAAAATTGGGTATAAAAATTTTTAAACCGCGGGATTATTATTTATTCGTGTATTCTTAAATTACATAAATTTTTGTATTTCTTAATATTCATATTTTATATGTTTAAGTATTTTTTTGTTGCTAGGTCTAAGTGACGGAACGTGCGCGGAAGACAGACTTCCCGTATTTAGCTCTATTTTCAGGGCTCTGTAAAAATTATAAACATTGGAGGTACCTACAATTCCGGCAGTAGGAACTTTTTTTAGTAAATCTCCTGATCTTTTCGCATCTTTATTGATAGTTTGAAAATTTTAAATATTTTTTGAGATATTCAAAAAAAGCTGAATCCCTACTTTGTTTTAGATTTCACCAATTACGTAATTTTCGGAGAATATTCAAAAATTGAAAAAAAAATCGTACATCCAAAAATGGTACAGGGAAAAGTTTTTGAGACATATTTTTACACAACAGGACGTCAAATCTTCACTGCTAAGTTTCGTCAACTTTTTTCTAAATACGGACCTGTACTTTTTTGTTAGAATATCGATAAATAGCATTGAGAGTTTTTGGAGAGAAAAAATATCAACAAGATAAAAAAATTGTACTTTATTGGTTATAGCCTAAATAGCCCAATTAGAATTGTTTGCTTTAATTTTCTGATTCGTCTTTCTTGCGTAATAAAGCGGTGTAATTGGAAAAATCTAAAATATGACAAATGTGTCAGCTTTTGCTATTTTTTTTGAAAATAAGTACAATATGGTGAAAAAATCAAAGTTTCCCGTTGATAACTTCTTAAATGCATATTATACTTAAATCATATGCTAATGAAAGTTGTAAGTAGGCAAAATTAAGGTCTATCGAGTGACCGAATTTGTGCAAGTTTCATCTCTACATATTTTTTTAATTTAAAAAATTACTTTTTTGGACGCTCTTTGTAGACCTGTGCTATAGTAAATTTATTGATCCAGAGTATACAAATGATGGATGAGCTATTCACAAACACGCAATCATCAAACTACGCTGTAAAATCATTTATGCACCATTATCTTTTTTTTGAAAACTGAAGATTTTATCACGATTGTTTATGTTAAATTAACAATAAAGAGATATTTGTTTTAAAAAATATATTAAGGCCTTATTGCATTTCGATCTTCTTCTCAGTGTTATTCTCATGTCTGAGAAATCGTGATCTCCTGAAATCTATCCCTATTTGTTGGTCCATTGCTTTTCCATAGAAATAAGTAAATATTCGAAAATTGATGTTTTTTGCAATTTGCAAAAAAGAAAATTTGTTGATTTTATCCCATAGATCATGCTATTATCTTGAATTTTTGTATTCACGTGTTCCGTTACAACTTATTGTTTAGAAGGAAAAATCTTGATTTTTAAATTACACAAAAAAAACCAGAGATTTTTTAATATTCTTGATTTTTCCATTTACATCACTTTACCACGCAAAAAAATAAGTAAAAAATTCTTAGTCTTCTTGTCATTGAAAAAATTATATAATTGGAATATTTAGGCCATATGCAGGATCGTTCTACTTTTTTTACTCTGATGATAATTTTTTCTTCCGAAATGTCTTATAGAACTTTGGTCTTTCAATGTTTTATCTATATGCTAACATAAAAGTGCAGATCCGTATATAAAAAACAGTTGATCATGTCTCCCCAAGAAAAGACAAGTAGCAGTGAAGATTTGATGGTATTCTATTTTGTAATGATATGTATCAAAAACTTTTCCCTTTATTAATTTTTTGATAATTTTTAGAATAAAAGTATTAAACAAAAAACAAAAAATGACATTTTTAGTTTTCCTCTTATAACTTGAGAACGCTAAGAGATCAAAAATCAAGTTTAGCTAACTGATGTTAAATGATCCAAAATCTACTTCTTAATGAATACTTTCAAATTTTCTCTAGCAGTGGTAATGTGGAACGGAATTCTACACCTTTTTGGCTCGGTTACTAACGCGCAGATACTATTATTGACGTTTTCCACAAATTTCTTTATTGAAGTGTTTATAACTTTTAATATACACCAGTCAATGGAGATTTTTAAGACACATAAAATTCAACAGCAAACCGCATAAGCCATCACGTAAATAATAGTTTATGAGTCATTACAGCAAACTCATGTTTATTTTAGGCTTAAAAATCCCCAAAAATATGGGGTATTTTAGTTTTTTGCTTAAAGTGTAAAAACTAATGAACTGTTCATAATACAGTCAATAGAAAAATTGTAGAGAATCATAAAATCTTCAAAATAAGTGTTTAAAAAAACTGATAGCAGCATGTTTTGTAAAGAAAAGCTGAAAAAACGATATAAAGTGAGTGATTTTAAAAAATTCTCAACTTGATTGTAACAACAGCTGGAACCTTAATCTGCCTCCAAGTGATAGCTTAGAACGTTGAGATTAATAACGCTAAAGGTCGATATTCTACGTTAAGTAGATATGGCAGGGATGCAATTTCAATAATTTGTAGAAATAGTTTGCAGAACGTATCGTACCACGAAAATTTTATAGCGATATGCAAAATATATCTTCAAGGCTTATAAAATGCACTTCACTTCGTATATCTTGGATTTTTGTCATAGTGCCGTAAAATGTATTAATACTTCTTTTGAAATTTGGCTTAAACGATGGACCCCTCCATGTCTTGACAGTAGCGGATCCAGTCAGCGGAAAAATGTAATCCAATTAATATCAGTAAACTGTATACAGATAACCATTAACTTAATAAACCAATGAAAAAATAGGCCAATATGGGCAGGAAATAGTTATGTAAATAAAAACGTAATAAACTGGTGAGAAAAAACATATAATAATGCAATTTACCATAATTTTGATCAAGTACCACCTTAAGAAAATTCTAGATCCGTCCATGTTCTTTGACAGCTATTGTCAGTACACCGCTGGCTGGCTGTCGCACATTCGTACACTTAATGCAATGTTTACTATTATTCTAAACCAATTTCTCGGCATTATAGCGAAAAACCAAGAAAGACAAATTGAAGTGGAGATTATAAACTTTGAAAATATCTTTAGTATATCCCGGTCGGACTTGTCTCGTTAATACGATGGGATGTGCAAAATAGCAGTAATAATTACCAGAAAGTTAAAAAATCCAATTCTGAGCAGTTTTTCTGAGTTTACTCGGTAAAAAATGATCCAATCAGGATTTGTGAACGCTCATTAAGAAGGATTTCCTATTCTCTACAACTTTCCTAAACACGGCATTGCGATCCTTTCATTATTTTTCGTTATATAAGCAAAAAACAAAAGAAATTCGTATTTTTGTGGGTTTTTATTATTTAAATCGTTTACTTCTACGAGTTTGCTGTTGAAATATTAGCAATAATCTTAATATATAAAAAATCCGTGTCACTGTGTATGTTCCGAATAAACTCAAAAACGAGTCAACCGATATTCATGAAAGTTGGCATATATATGTAATTTGGTCCAACTTAGATGATTATTTAAATTAATGGTCTTAATAATTAATAATAAACTGATCATCAACGTTGGTTGTTGTTATTAATCGTACGTTCCATAAGTCAGGAACAGATGGCGCCTTCAGGGAATTTCTTTACAGAGAACTTTGCACTTTGCACCTCATAGATGGCGCCACACTTGAATGTGATATATTTTCTTAGACTACACACTATAGATGTCTTATTTTGCGTTAAATTTTGTGCGTTTTGTATTAAATTTGTCTTTGAAATCTGTCTTAAATCACTCAGCCACAGCAACGCGTGGCCGGGTCTGCTATCTGTCTTAAATCACTCAGCCACAGCAACGCCTGGCCGGGTCTGCTAGTTTTCTATAAACTGTTACAGACGTGATGGTATAAGCGAATTGCTGTTGAATTTTATGTCCGAAAATGAGTTAAATTTTGCTCTATAAACTGGTGTAATATTTTTACTAGATTGCGCTTATATCTCCCAACTTAATTAGATTTGAAGCGATCAAACTTGCAATTACGATACTGCAAAATCTTCTTTGAAACAAAGCAGGCATGACAGTTATGAAGTATCGATATGTTTAACAATATTTGAAACTTATACAAAGTAGCATTAATTAGATATTCAAATCTAGTAATACAAAAACCGGTAGTACATATTATGATTATCGTTATCCTATAGCACCCGCTAGAGGTGCTGTCTTCAATTTTCACCTACCGGAATAGAGGCAATTTTTTTCCGTTAACTGCTTCGTCCTCTATATGAAAATATAACCCCATCTAGCAGCAAACGTCTCTCATACCAGATTTCATGTCTCAACGATGCCATTCTTTGCTGTTCCAATTTTGACGCCGTCGTCAAAATGAAGGGAAAACTAAACGCGAATTCTACTACACTGAAGAAAGGATAAAAACCGCTTTTCCCCTCATGTAGTTCGGTGATTCGAGAGGACTGTTTTCTGTTGATATCGCATAAAAATCCGGGAAATTGAGAACGCGGAAATTGAAGTGATCTCATTCTTATATCGTACAATTTGAACTTTCAGGATTCGAGAAGAGCAGAAAATTTATAAAATTGAGGGAGAATGTGAGACTAGGTAGACGAGTGCATTTTAATTATAACAGAACAGATTTGTTTCTAGTAGGAAAGTAAAGAATCTCAAAGTTTCTGTAGGATTGACTTGGAGTATATTTTTGTACTTACCTCCTCCTGATGCTAAAACGACTGAAAAGAATATAATGAAATGAATGTGTTTTAGATTAATTATGCAAACTAGCTGTCGCCCAGTGGTCGAAATTCGACCAATTGTGTCAATATCTCTGACAGGTTCAGTAACCTGAAAATTTTATTCATTCTATCCTAGGACTTTAAGGAGAACAGCAATTACACCGAACGGATCCAGATTCTGAACCTCTGTGTGATAGTTTCCTCGAAAATCCTAGATGTCGGTCTTACTACCGCTTCTAAAAATAAGTAACGAAATTCAAGTTTGTTTCAGATATAATTCATAGGACTTGATTTGTGTTCAAATTCGTAATTTTTAATTTAATATACATATTTATTTTTTCTAACTTCCCTGTATAGTTATAATTGCACTCAATTCTCTAATATTTATTAAAATCCTCATTATAATAATTCCATCTCATTATATATTTCCACCACCCTGTATATGCAATTGCTCATGGACCACGCATAATATTTTTTAACATTTTTGAGCCACCCGGTAAACCATATTGTATATGCCACCGTATTTACTCTTTTGTGTTTATGAAATTTTAACTATTATCTGTAACAATAATTCTACTCCGACGTATATTTCAATCATCATATATATGGTACCCTTCGTGGGCTACTCTATAATTCATTTCCTTTTGTAAAATTTTTTATCATCATCCTGTATAACTATAATTCCTCTCACTCTATATTTCATCTTCCCTATATATACAACTACTTATGGGTTACGAAATGTTGCATTTCCACTTCCCCCACCCTGTATATGCATCTCTGTATAATATTTTTGCACCACCCTGTATAACTGTAATTCTACTGCACCTTCTATTCCAAGAACCCTGTAAATTCAACCGCTTCCCTATATAATTACTTTAATAGTTATAATTGCACTCTACTCTATATTTTAAACACCCAATATATGGAACTGCTTATGTGTGACCCACGAAATAAATGATTGTAAACATATCTGGAATCGTCCTGTATAATTATAATATACTCGTAAAACGATTACTTTACCACTAAACAATAACAACTCTTGCATGCCACTTCCAGTAGTACATGCTCTAAGTATATAACAGCATTCAGTTGTTTGGCGTTGACATTATGACGTAAATAATGAATTTTTATTATAAAATAAAGAAAATCGGTTGAGAGACAGAGGAGAAAATAGTACCTAATCGTTTTGTCTTTGCCTATTTATATATAGATATATGTATATATATTGTCACCGTAACAACGCATTGAGAATGTTAAGTGAGACCTTGGCGAAACGTCAAATAGTTTCAAACTCAAAAACGGATGTAGTCCAGGATAAATATTTCTTCATATTGTTTTATCGGTGAAAGCCTACGACTAGACATATACAAGGTGTTTTTGTAGAAGGTTCGCCGGGCGGATATGTGGGCTCAAAAGATCTAAATAGCGTACTGTTTTTGTTTTCTTTTTATTTAATATATTTTTTATATTCCCAGATTTTTTAAATAAACTTTATTATTTTTCACTGAATCTGCACCAAATAAACTTAAATCTAATCTATGTTATTTGTTTGCTCATCTACATTCGATATTTGAAACCAATAATTGGTTGAAAAAATTCACACAAATAGCGAGTTTTCATCAAAAAATCATTAACTTAAACACTTTATCACATTACAGTAAAAGAAGCACATTGAGAACTTCGAATGGTTACAAAAACTTCTCTAATTCAACCCCTTTTCAACGATATATCACACTTATTCGAAAGTATTTAGTTTCATAAGAAAAGTTGAGATTGTAACTTACAAGGTTAGAACTAAAAAAAAATAAAACATATATCAAGTTGCAATAATTTATTACCGTTACGGATGCAATCGCGACACCTATTTCTCACTGCTAAAGTCGTATTCTCTAGTCGCACCTCATCCACATTTTTTCAAAACCAACATTTATCCTTTCTCTTAACTGCTCCTAGGTTCTATTTCGTTCTCTGTTTGGCCAATCATCATACAAAAATCAAAGCGAGTCAGGTCTGGGGATCTTGGAGGCCAGAGTAAATGGCTCTCTCAATCCACGCATTTGGGAATTAAATGTCCCGGAGCTCTCCTCTTACAGTTCGCCTATAATGTGCTGGACAGCCATCTTTTCTTAATATTATTAGTCTGTCTTCCAATGGGATTTCTTGTAATAAGTTCGATCATCCAGCATTGTTTGGAACGCATCATTGATTATTTCCCGTAGCTGCCCCTTGGTTTCTTCTATCTCGTAAATGACGAATTTTTAATGAACGATTTATCGATCTTATTAGATGAAATCCCATTGAAAGAGAGACCAATAATATTCAAAAAAGATCCAGCACATTATAGGCGAATTGTCAGAAAGCTCCAGGACATTTCAATCCCAAACGCATAGATTGAGAGATTGTATAGGGAAGGGCCAAAGCTCGTTTATCAGAGAAATTGAAACCTAGGAGCAGTTAACAGAAAGAATAAATGGTGCTTTTGAAACAATGTGGATCAGGTGCGACTAAAGACTACGAGTTTAGCAGTCAGAAAAAGGTGTCGCTATTGCATTCGTAACGGTGGAAGCCAGTTTGAACAAAATTTGGAATCAAAATAATAATTGAAGTTATGCCGATTAACAGATCCATTATTGTGAAAAATAAATTCATCAGTGAACAGAACAAAATTAAGAAAGTCCTTATTTTCAGCCACTTTATCCAACATCCACATATAAAATTGAACTCTATTTTTTAAATCATTTCTGGAAAGTTCCTGAAGAATTTGGATTTTGTAATCATGACAATTATGCCTGTTAAGAATTCTGGACACACTGGCTTGGCTAATATTAACATTTCGGGAATTTGGTTCAGACTCATTGTTTCCAGATACGCTGAAGAAGCTGCAAAGCTCAACAGCGAAGTTCCTATATACGAAAATGAATTTTATCTAAAGAAATTTGGCTTTTATTGGAGTACACCCAAAAAAATCCTAATTCTGGGCTAGAAATGGCTAATTGATACAAAAACTTTGGTATGTTTGAATCGGATAGAATATCCCTCTTTGTTCAATGTATATTCAGCGAACGCTGACTTCTGCCTGTCCCATTCTAAATACATTTGTGTTGAGATAAACCACAACTTGCTATAGTCCCAGAGCTGTTGGAAGGTCCCGAGCATCCTCGACCGACCTTACAGATTGTTGAATGGTTTTCGTGGTTGTATATACTATTTTATGTTGTGTTTTTTCGTAATCTTCCCTATTTTGTTCGTGACTCCTTCTACGTAAGCGGGATAGGCCTGATTTAATGTACTATGATTCATTCGTTTCGCCTGGCCGTAGCTGATCTTTGTGTTCTTCTGATTACCTCGAGCGAAGTGCCGTTGTTTCTTAAGACATTATTCAGAAAAGTAATTTCTTCCGGTAGGTATTGGTATTCACATATTGTTTTCAGTTTAGGACGATTATTTGACAGCTTGTGGAGGTATCGGTCCGTATGTGTGGGTTTTCTAAACACTTTGTGTCCTAATTTTCCATTGTTCTTGCTTTCAACAAGGAGATCTAAATAGGGGATAACTTTCTTGTTTTCTTCCGCCATCATAAACTTGACCTCCGGAAGAAGTATGCTTAGTCTGTACTTGAAGTTGTTTAGTTTTTCTCTTCCATCGCTCCTTATACCGAAGTTGCTGCTTTGTCGTTTTGTTAATAAAATTCCTTTTTATACAGGAAACATGTTGTTTTTAAAAGTGGTAAGGCAGAGCAACAATATCTTCAGGGAGGTGATCCTTTAAGTACTGGATTGTTTCATCTATTGGTACCGTAGTGAACAGTGATTCAACGTAACTAACAAGGACGTCATTAATGTTATTTTGATAACTTTATGTTCTCTACAAAGTGTCTGGGGTCTCTAATGTAAGGGCTGTAAAAATACTTCCAGGTGTTTTGCGGTTGACGATCGGTCTCAATGGAACCTTTGCCTCGCGAATCTTGGGCAATCCAGAAATCCTCGGATGACGGGCTTCTGATTTTATCAGTTTCTTCGAAACGAGTAGATTCAATGAGGATAATTTTATAAAAGTGTTAGTTTTTCGTATCACGCTTATTGTGGGGCCCCACTTGATGTTAATGTATTCTGGCTGTTTCAATTCTAATTAAATCCGCGGCGTTTGAGACACATTCCTATTATCTGACTCAATTTGGCAATTACCTCTTCAATTGGTATGGTTTCAGGAACGATTGCAAAATTATTCCATCCTCGGATAATCGACGTTCACTGAGAATGAGATTTATTACTGTTCTTATTGACGAATCATTCTTTATCGTTGTAGCCCTTGCGTGTTGTTCATATTTCTTCTTCAATAAGTTTGTCATTTTTTGAAGTTGTTGAGTTCTTTCCTTCCATGGCTCCATATAATGAAAGTATCGTCTACATAAAGGTACCAACAGGTAGATTTCTGGTCTGCCGAGTTAAGTGCCATTACGAAAATTATGGGCAGTCTCTTCTGAGCTTGGGGACCAAGAATTCCCAATTAATATAGAAGGCATATCTAACAACTTCCTATCGGGGATGAAAAAGGGTTAGGGGACACGAATGGAAAATAATATCATGTCTACTAGTGCAAAATGTTCCCACTTCTTACGAACGAGCCATTTTAAAGAGACTGTAGAATTAAGCTGCCACAAAGATCACTATTTAATGACAAAAATTGTCTACCAGCCCCCAAGACACGAGAATTTTGTAAGGATGGAGGTAGTTTACTCATTCAGGGTTCCACCAACGGCAAGAATATCACTATCAAATTTGACATTGGTGCTGCCCCATTTAACAGCGGGCAGTAATAAGCTACAAATAGTTACGGGCGAGTCAATGTAGGAAAGGGACAAGCCGTAGTTGAGTTACCGTTAGGAGGATCCAGAATCAGGCATAAAGTGCTGGTAGTACTTGTCGAAGGTGTAAGAGACACACACACAGAGTGTGTGAGAGAGAGAGGGAGATAGAGAGAGAGAGAACCGTAAATGCGACGTATGTGTAGCTAGTAAGGGGCCCAAAAATCGTTTAGTTGAAAAATAGTGCAGTACATTCCTTTTGAATGAATTGGCATTGACATAGCCGAAACATTCCCAGTAACCAAGAGGGGTAACAGATAATATCATTGTTAACGTTGATTACGTCAGCAAATCACTTGAAGTATCAATCACTATAGCAAATTTAGTAGGATAATGCTTTAGTCGATTTGTGGTACCAATGGATTTCTGATGAAGGCAGAAAGTTTGATTGAAATCTATTCGGAAAAGTCTACGACTTGATAGCATAAACCCACAATCAGACGGCAGAGTAGAGAAATTTAAAAATGACTCTAGATTGTTATGATATATGAATAGTTTATATAATCAGTATGATTATATCACCAAGCAGCTGCTTCCTTCGTCGAATTGACTCTCCGAACTTTAAATTTAAATGTTCAAAGACTCAGGAGAAAAGTTGGCAAAAATAATTAGGAAACAGTCAGCAGTTTTAATCTCTGCAAAAGTTTCTCGGAAGTGGATATCGACTAGATATAATTGGCAGATACTCAGATATAGCTGATCTCGAAAGTAAGTAAGGGAATTTCCTCGTCCTCTAATCCGCAAAGCGACCTAAATCATTATAACGCACAAAGTGAGAGCCGGAGGACTGAGTAGAAGTAGAAACTTTCCATCGTGAGATTCAATCGCGATAACAATAAGTTATTCAAAGTTGTAAGACGCCGTTGCAGAGTTAAATTGGTGTTTGCGTGGTCCTCGACTTTGGATTGTTTACATGATATGTCCAAAATTTAATTGCTGTGCTAAGTCAACGGTTTAACAAATAAAAAGTTTTTAATGAAATTGATTAACGATGATGTTTATCTTCGTTACGATGGAATTTAACGAATGAGGTTTCATTCTATTGTCTTTTGTTTTGCCACGTCACATATGGCACTATCAGTAAAGGCAAATTAAAAATTCACATATTATGCTGAAGCTCATTTGAAAATATTCCAATCCTGATAATGCAATTGTTTTCTGATGGCTTAAGAAATCCACTGCTGTAATATTTTAGCACCTCTTCTTCTCCATGGTGGAATTAGGACAAAACGTTTTAGAGCACTATCGGTCAAAAAGGAAAAATTAATCAATCGCTTAACCAAGGAATGGAAATGAGGTATGAGAAGGTGGACAGTTCCATAACTGAGATTGTTTTTCTTTTAAATATGTTATATCTCAAAGAACAACATAACGCTGTCGTTGACGCTGACGTTACTTTTGCCGTTGACGTTGTTGTTCTTGATGTGCTTTTAAGAAAATATGGTCACATTTGTAAGAAATATAAGTGAAGGAAATATCTTATAGTTGTAGGAAATATCCGCAAAATTGAAGCAAGTATCTATACAGCGGAAGAAAATAACTTCACAGTTAAAGGAAACGTCTTCAAGTTTGATGGAACCATCAACAAATTTGAAGGTAATACCTTGAAACTTGAAGCTAACATTTTTTAAATAGCAGGAAGTATTTTCAAATTTAAAGGAACAAGTATTTTTAAAACTGAAGAAATATGTTCAAATTTTAATGAAATATCTTCAGTTAAAGATAATATCGTTAAATATGAAAAACAAGTCTTCCGATTTGGTAGTTATATCTTCAATAATTAGGAAGATGTCTTCAAAATTTGCAGGAAATATTTTCAAATTTGAAGATAATGTTTTCAAATTTGAAAGAAACATTTTCAAATTTGAGAAAAATATCTTTAGATTTAAAAATACAATCTTCAAAATTAAGGAAGATAATTTTGAAGCAATTGCAAATGAAATTGAAAAGTACCTTAAATTTGTTGGAGGTTTGTCTTGAGGTTTGAAGGGAATAGCGTCCAAATTGTAGGAAAAGTGGATGAAATTTACTTTAGATTTCAAAGAAATGTCTTTCAAATTTAAATAAATATCTTCCAAATTGAAAGAAATGTTTACAGATTTGAAGAATATATTTACAAATTTGGAGAAAATTTTTTAATATTTAACATACATAATATACTTCTCTTTAGTGCAGGTTGATCCAGTTGTCAATGTAACAATGGGGTTGGGTAACCATAGATTGAATACAATACAAATAAACTTTCTATATACACACATATTATGGATAATATGAGTTACGCTGCATACAAATAATTATAATTTCAAACAAAAATATGATCAAGGTGTTATTCGGTTCGTAGTTTCATCTAGAAAGATTTTTAAAAAATTCAATTCCTGCAAATATTATAAATAATTTACTTAAAAAGGGGTGTAGTTGTTTTTCTCGAAATATCGGAAATCAACAAGAAAATGAGCAGGAAACTTCCTACAAAAAGCCCTATATAGGTCTGAAAGTAATTATTTTTAATCTAGTAAATTGGATTATTCTAGGTTTAGGTACTATTTAGAAATATGAACTTCTGAATCCACCACACCTCAAACACATTACACGTGTCTACGAGCACGGGACGTGTATTAGGAAAGAAATGAACTGAACTGAAAATTTAAATAATTACACAACAATTCTTTGATTTTGTATTACATACTACATGTTTTCGATGTGAAATGTTACAAGGAATACGATGGTCGAGTTACTTTTTTCATATTAATTTTAAATTTCGGGAATAATGCAAAAAACCCTATTTTGGGGGAGTTTCTCGGGCCCCTTACTGCAAGCTTGTGGTAAAAAGTAATTGCAGATTCGTAATCTGTGTTAATTATCTGCCACCTCATTTTGCAGATTCAGACAAAATTTCAATGGACAAATCATATTAATACTTTTTTGTTATTGAAATATAGGTACGGCCTTTTTGTCAGACGTGGCTTTAGACCCCACCCAAACCAAAAAAATTGGAAGATGACACAAATAAACTTGAGAAAACAATATGATATAGAGGGTGTCCCACGGTCGATGGTATCTTAGACGTTTACGGAAAGCGGAACACGAGATGTTTCTAAAAATTTGGTCACCGATGTAATTGCTCCAGATCTATCGACGTAAAATATTTTCAACGATGCTATGTTGCCACATATTCCAAAAATTAGTAACATTTTTGAAATTTTAAAAGGGACACCTTGTATATAATTGCATTTTTGGATTCGTAATTACGTTTCGATTATTGTGTATTAATACTTCCCTATACCTATCCCTAACGGTTTTCTAGTTATTAATTTTTTTCTATATATTTGTTCAAAACATCGCTCCAATTAAATATTTGTTACGGCGGTATTTGAATTAATAGAAACTTCAAATTTTGGAAGTAGGTTGCCACTGGCCCATGTAGTAGTCTTATTGCTATACAAAAATGTTAAAAAGTGCATTTTTTAACTGGAACACCCTGTATATTATGAACTAACATGAAAGGCAATCAAAATCCCTTTCAAATCGTATATAATATTCCTATACCTTAAATGTAAGGAATCGGAAATAAAATCAAGTTTATGTAACAATTGGATTATTTTGTGATATTTATCTAGTTAGCGTTCAAATTATGACAATTCATACATTTGCACGTTTCGGAAGGAAAATATCTCGAAAACTATTAAAATAGTAGGAAATAACTATTCAAATGAAGTTTCTAGGAATGTAAAATAATTTCATTAATTATGGGTAATAAGTGAAAACAAACCAATTTCCATATATCAAATAATATAAATATAATAAAATCAACAAATTACAATACGAAACAAAAGCATATTATCCAAAATTAGAAGATTATTTTAATAAATCTTCAAAATGACGACCTTCGACTTCCAAACATTTTAGAATCTGGATAACTGTAGTTGTAGCCCTACTTATAACTTTCGATGTCACTCATTGGCGGAGGTTTTGTTTGCACAGTACTGGTGTCCTAAATACTTTTTTTCCAATTCACCCCACAAGTAAATATCAAGTGGCGTGAGATCAGGTGATCTAGCAGGCAAATCCCACGACCCCAAATGTATATATCAACGATCGTCGAACATTTCAAACAACTCGGGTTTTTCTCGGAGGTCAACGGTTCAACGTAATTGAGAAAAGGTTTTTTGTCAAATTTTAGGAGACAAAAAACGTTAATACAAAACTTTTTGTGAAATCACATTTCCTTGACGACATGTGGATTTTAGTCATCACAGATATGCTTCTATTAAAAATATCTCCCCTGGAAAATTTTCATTCATCTATCCAACTTATATATTTTTTAGAAAGTTAGGACCTTCTTGGGTGCGGATTAGAATAGTTTCACAAAATCGAACCTGGAATTGACAATCTTCTGGTTTCAGTGCTTGAACTTTTGTAAACACGTAGCGATGCATATCATGATTGTCAAGAATCCTTTGAACAGAGTTACGAGCTAAACCTAAATCATTTTCTGTACTTCTTATAGCCTCTTGGAAATACGCTTGAAAATAGGGTACAACATTTATGATGTTGTCCTCTTCAAAAGTGGCTTCGGTAAACATCGTTCTGATTTCAGATTTTGACCCATAATTAATGAAATTATTTTGCAATCTTGCAAACATTCTCTTATTCATTGGTTATAGATCGGGGTACATATCATTAAACTTTCTGCATGTTCTTGCTGTAATTATTCGACATTGTCCATGAATAACGAATAGATTCTTCAAAAACTTCGTTTTCGAGTCACTTTCCTTCCGAAACGCGCAAATGTATGAACTAATTGTCAAAATTTTAACGCTAACTAGATAAATATCCCAAAATAATTCAATAATTACATAAAATTGATTTTATTTCCGATTCCTTACTATTTAGATATAGGAATCTTCTATACCATTTGACAGGGATTTTGATTGCCTTTCAGGTTGGTTAATAATATACAGGGTGTTCAATTAAAAAAAAACTTTTAACATTTTTGTATCTAGCAATAAGTTCACGAATTTTAAGACACCCTGTATAATACAGAACAAACTTCTCTCTTCCAGACTAATACATGGGCCAGTAGTAAACTACTTCCAAAATTTTAGGTTACTATAAATTCAAATACCGCTGTAACAAACATTTAATTGGAGTGAACAAAAAATGTAGAAAACAATTAATAACTAGAAAACCATTAGGGATATGTATAGGGAAGTATTTGGACGAAATAATCAGAAAGTAATTACGAATCCAAAAATGCTATCATATACAGGGTTTCCAATTTAAAATATCAAAAATGTTACTACTTTTTGGTATATGTGGCAACATCGCATCGTTGAAAATATGTTACATGGATAGATCTGGAGCAATTACTTCGGTAACCAAATTTTCAGAAGCATCCCATGTTCCGCTTTCCGTAAACGTCTAAGGTACTATCGACCGTGGGACATTGTGTATGTGTGTCCGATAAATGAACTTTGAGCAGACAATTACCATAACAGTATATAATAATTCAACAGCAAATATGAATTACTTTACAACCCTGCAAAATAAATAAATCATTCGTACCCGCTAACAACCGCATCCGCAATAATTTAATGCATATTTCGTCACAATAAACCATTTTCAAAACGATTAATAATTCGAAAAATAATCATATCGTTCGACGTCCTGCCACAACGGACGGTTTATCTGCCTACTAAAAACTCGAAACCGAGAGGAAAACACATTCGCGATGCCCACATACAACGGCCATGTAGCCGGTTTCGATGTATGGTAAACCAGGCAGCGACAATCCCGACGCTAATGCAAATTGGTTATATCAACCGTTACAAACGTAACACGCCATAGCCGTAGGCAGCCATTGTCCCATAGATATCGTGCTCTGTGCGTCTGGCGCGTCATTCGCACGATTGCGGTAGGCCGCACCGCAATTTCCACGGCCTGCTCGACGATCATCAAATGCGTTACATGCCATTTCCAGGGGGCCATCTATGCAAAACGACGCTCTGTGACAATTTATGCGATCCGCGAGGCGTGCATTGCTGTGAGAAAGAGAGACGGGCAGACCTGACGCGATGCGTGTCAATGAATCATGTCCGAATTGACAACGGCGTCAAAAAAGATTCACGCTGTTATCTAATTTATGGACGGTATGGCCATTCGAATGGGCGAATCGCTCGTTTGTGAGCCAAATGAGGATACGGCCTTATCGAACAATGGGTGTAACGAATGGCGATTTGTTGTTACTGAATAACAGAACATTCGAGGCGTTATCGTCTGTCGGCTGTGCAAATGTATGGATTAGATGGATCTCGACTGCGCCAAATTGCAAAACTATAGTTTCATACTGTCACTACCAACATTAGTTTGATCTAGACATGCAGTACAGTGTCAGCTAAATTCGGAAAGGAAAAAAGACGTACCTTTGAACCATTTGGAGTTAAAATCTCCACTCCCATAAATGAAATGGTACTTAAGGGTGTTTCAATCACCGTGCTAGTTTTTAGAGTTTTTTACAAGAATCCATATTGGAATAATGATTTATATAATAACATTATTATTAACATGTGGCGGTATTTCACTTAATTTGGGCCTTCAGTGTTAATGTTTTATGAACGATATAGCGATATGCCATGTGGCCTCAAGAGCTTTATGTTTCAACTGAGGCACAAAAACTGCATTATTATAACACGATAACTTTCGCCATTCATCGTTAATGCAAAACGTTCCTCATAATCCCAATATCCAATATTTCTTCCAGACGGTTATACCCAAAATATTTAAAAATGCACGTAAAATCAAGAATAATGAAATTCAAGAAAAAATGCAAATAATTATCTCACAATAAATTGGGTTTCAAAGAAGAGATTTTTAACCTGTAAACAAAATTTACAAAGCCATGAATGTACCATATTTCAAATTTTGGATTTTTTAACATTTTGGTATTTTATACATTTTTAGCATTTTTAATAATGATTTTTGACATTTTTGAAGTTTTTGACATTGTTGATGTTTGACATTTTTGGTATGTTCAACAATTTTGATATGTTTGACAGTTTTAACATTTTTGTCAATTCTTAAATTTATGAATTTTTTGACGTTTTTAAAGTTTTTGATTTTTTTGACATTTTTGGCATTTTTGACATTTTTGACCATTTTGACATTTTGAAAATTTTTACATTTTTGACATTTTGCACATCTTTGACATTTTTGATTTTTTGAGGTTTTCGATGTTATGACTTTTATGAAGGTTTTAATGTTTTTGGAATTTTTGGCGTTGTTAATGTTTTTTGACGTTTTTGACAATTTAACGTTTTTGAATTTTTTGTGGTTTTCTATGTTATGACTTTTGTGAAATTTTTGACGTTTTAAGCCTTTGATTTTGACAATTTATCGTTTCTGCTATTATTGATGTTTGACATTATTAGCATATTTGACGTTTTCTGAAAAACTTTCACATTTTTGGCATTTTTAAAAATTTTGGCATTTTTTGATATTTTTGATATTTCCAAAATTTTTGGCATTTTTGGTATTTTTGACTTTTTTTGGCATTTTTGACATTTTGAAATTTTTTACAATTTCGACATTTTGCACATTTTTGACATTTTTGAGGTTTGGGAAGGTTTTCATGTTTTTGACATTTTTGGAGTTGTTAATATTTCTTGGCGTTTTTGACAATTTAACGTGTTTGAATTTTTTGTGGTTTTCTATGTTATGACTTTTGTAAAGTTTTTGACGTTTTGGGCGTTGTTAATGTTTCTTGGCGTTTTTGACAATTTAACGTTTTTGATATTATGGGTGTTTGCATTTTTGGCATATTTGACGTGTTTTGAAATGCTTGGACATTTTTGGCATTTTTTAAATTTTTGGCGTTTTTGATATTTTTAACATTTTTGATATTTATGACATTTTTGATATTTTTGACATTTTTGACATTTTGAAATTATTTACATTTTTGACATGTTTGATTTTTTTGAGGTTTTCAATATTATGACTTTTGTGGAAGTTTTAACGTTTTTGACATTTCTATCGTTGTTAATGTTTCTTGGCTTTTTTGGCAATTTAACGTTCTGGATATGATAGGTGTTTGACATTTTTGATATATTTGACGTTTCTTGAAATGTTTGGACATTTTGAAATTTTATACATTTTTAGCATTTTGGACTTTTTGGCATTTTTGAAAATTTTCACATCTTTGACATTTAGAAATTTTTTACATTTTTGACATTTTGCACATATCTGACTTTTTCGACATTTTTTAGATTTACGACAATTGTGATGTTTTTGAGTTCTTCACGTTTTTGACAGTTTTGACATTTATGAAATGCTACACTTTTTTGTAAGTATTGACATATTTGCCTTTTTTGTTATTTTTGATATGTTTAACATTTTTGACATTTTCCATATTCGCAATTTTATGATATTATTGAAACAATTACTAAAGCATCTCCACACTAATTTTTATCAAAATCAATCATTAAGACTTGATGTAAAATTCTAGAAATGGGATTTTAGATTCTACATCCACCAGCAAGATTTTCAAAAACAAATTTATGTACAGATTTGGTGTCTTTAATAGTTTTATTATAAAATAAACTGTGCAAATTAAACGTCATTATCTCTTTTACGATCTATACTAATTTGAGAATGAATTGAGTTCGGAGTAATCAAAAGTTTAGTTTTTAGCTTCCAAATATTAACCACATTTTCCGCAACTAACCTTTCAGTTAATATCCCGTGTCGCATGGCTAATCCCGAAACATTTTATATCGAAAGTTGCTCAATTATAAAAGAAAATAAAGCAAAAATTTTAACGCAGATATATTAACAAAGTTTCATAAACACACTCGAATGCCGGATTTGGGAACTAACGCGAATAATCCAACAATTTCCAGTCGGAGTAGAAACGTTACGCGCGCCGTGATTTATTCAAAAGCGATTCGTACTGCTAACAAACTTTTTCGAACTTTGTTTCGAAAGCTTCGAGTTCATCCTAATATTATACAAACAGAGGGCATAATCACGCATAAATCAAGAGCGTTTAAATGTTCTGTGACACAGAAACCAGGTAAATGGTGATTAATGTATCGGAATTGACTGTTCGAGATGTTTTGGATAAAATTCGAATTTTATAAGCGGAAAAAATTCCGGATTTGGAAATGAATAAATAGCGTCAGATGAAAATTTATGGCTTGGAATATATGGAAATAAAAAACTTTTTGAAACTTGGAAAACAAACCAAAAATTAATAGTTACTACTGTGTGTCTTTTTGGGCATAAACAGAGAAAAATGTAATGTTATCAATTTGGTTCTTCAAAAGAGGAAGGTACTCAATTCGTATGTTTCTTTTCTTTTCTTATGAATCATATCATTTTGATATGTACGAACTGCTTTGAATGATTCGTTTTGTGTCGTGCGAAGGATAAGCCCATCGTAATTTCATTGCTAATAGATCATTTTTGGGGTTCCGTACATACAATATACGGATACCCTTATAATATCACTCCGGATTTCTGCCTTCGTCACATCACAGCAATTTTGACGTTGAAATTTGGTATCAATGTATAGTTTGGTGACCCGATCAGGAGTACATATCGTAAAAGAAGAAATTTTGATTTTAGGGGTACTTCTGGGGGGGGATAAAAAATCGACGGTTTCCCCCCCCCCTGATCACCGAAACTACTGAGCCAAAAAATTTGAAAAAAATTGGAAATATAGAACACTGCCCGAACTTTACAGGAAAAATAAGGAGAAACCATTAATATTAACACAAAACACAAAGGCAGAAAAAATCATCATTGGGCAGGCCTACGTTATGCAGAATTAACACTGCTAGCAGAAAGGAGAGTAGTTTACCGAAGTAATGACTAACCTTCATTAAATAAGGAACGCAGTAGGGTGTGTCCCACGTAAACGCGATAATCGCGATGCGGGCGGTGCGACACGTAAATGGGACAGCCGCAAGCTATCAAACACATAAATAGAATTCATTTTGTAAGTGTAAAATAAATTCGTGCGATTATAGCGACTTTGTGTTGGTTTGTTTTAGCAAATATTTGAACTTCATACTTGTGTCATAGACGTTTCACACCGCGCATGTCGCGTTTATGGACTACACGGCCTTACAAGTAGTAGAAGAAGCGTATACTTCAAGGGTGGAGTTTCTGGGATAGGATTCTGCCCTTAAAATAATAAAATTCCATATTATAGATTCTATAACCTTTCTGTGATTAGTTTTGTCCCAGCCGCATCCAAGTAGCAACAATATGTCGTAAACGTTAGAGAAATGTCAAATAACTTTTCTTCAAAAATGTCCAAATTTAAATTTCACCGTTAAACATAAACAATATTAATGTCAAAGACTTATAAATAAATTATTATTATTGTGTTCCGAGCGCATTCACCAAATATCACAAAATTGTTATCTGTCAATTTTGTCAGTTGTAGAATTGTTGGTATCTTTATATTTTATATTCAAATATTACATACTTATTTAAGAGACTCTTTGTGTTGAGCATTTTAATAATGATCTATTACAGGCATCATTGCAGAAGTTAACTTGAATTACCAAAAAAATTAATCAGAGATATTCTCAATTGCTTAATTTTTCACAAAGTACTAAAGTATCTAAAATGTATTTATTGAAGCGAAAACTTCTTAACGAAAGCCCAGACGAACATATATGAAAGTAGTTGAGCAAGGGACTGAAATGCCTAACTTGAAATTTCATTTATTTCAACACGTTTGGACCGACCGACAGACATCACGACCAACACCACACACTGCCTCGATCCTGAAATACACATCCAATTCAGTACTCTGTGTCAAAAACAGGGACCAGGTAATATATTAAGAGATAAAATAGAAAATAAATAATAGTAGTATACAATAGCTGCACAATAGAGCCACTGATGTATTACATACAGCCGGAACTTTTCTACCTCTAAATAAAGTAATTGAATTACATACAGGTGGCTAAGAGTCTGAAGCGCACGGTTTGCAAATCCAAAGTTCTCGGATTCGAAACCCAGAATTATATATTTTTAATATTATGTCATTACTAATTAACTGTATGTACAGTTCACGTAAAATGAATAAAACTTATTAACCGACTTCGAAAAGAAGGAGGTTCTCAATTCGTCTGTATCTATGTTGCTTTTTTTTATGTTTGTTCACCGATTACTAGGAAACGGCTTGAGGGATTTCAACCATTTTACTGTTTGGGGGATAGCGAAGTGGTCCCATATTTTTTTCATTAAAATAGCTTTTACCGTTTCTTAGAAAATGGGGAAAAACTATTTTTACCTATTCTCATATACTCTATGCCATGGTGGAGGAGCCGGTATTATTATATAAAATTTGAAAAATGTTATTCCGAACGTGGGGCAAATTGAAAAGGGATTAGATTAGTTCCGTGATATCTCAAAGTGGTCAGAACTTTTTTTCAAATAACATAGCTTCTATCGTTTCTTATAGAATGGGGAAAAACTTTTTACCTATTTTCTTATATTCTATGTCTTGGTGGAGTCGCGGGTATTATAAGATTAGATGGAGTTACTGGTATTAACTATTTGGAACTTGGGGTTAATTGTAAATAAGATGAATTAATCAAAATCAAAATAAGTGTCAGTTAATATGAATACACAGTGTGTATTCATAAATTAAACGATTTCTTTTTATTCATAATTTTCAGAGAAAAAAGTTATTCTTCACAAACAGATTTTTTACATGGTCTAAAACATAAACAGTAATCATTCCATGTCAATTTTTATTAACTGTAGACAAAGTTTGCCTTCAAAGAGGGCTTTAAATTACAAATTAAATTATCTTCATTTCTGTTAAGATATTAAATTGTTATCAAATAGAAATAATCTAATACTATATAACGAACAAGGTTTGTTATATATATATATATATATATATATATATATATATATATATATAATTGAGTTGTGGAAAAAAGCTCTAACGATTTCGATGAAATTTTCTTATTTCGAAGTTTCAATACATATAAATCGATTGGTTAGGGTCTCATATTTGGGAAAATTGTTTTCCAGAGAAATTAAATAACTAAAAAAGTTATTGGCAGTTTGCGACAATCAAGATAGCTGATTTTTAATTTAAAGGTGTTCAATACAGGGTGATTTAGTAACCTACGTAAGAGTGAGATTCGTCTTGTAAAAATTAATTCACTACAGGATGATTTAAGAGTGAAACTGCTCTTGTAATCATTTTTCCAATACAACAAGTAACTATTTAATGCCTACCTCATATTTTCCTAGCATTATATTTTTACACCTGGAGAATTAAACTTTTCAAAGTGATAAAATTGCCGAGGCGGGCGATTTTTGGATGAGTAAAATCCTTTGAATTTGCATATTAATTTCACGCTTATAAATATACATATGTGGTGTAAAAATAAAATTATATAGGGTAGTTATTAAAATGTTGGTGTTCCATAAGTTTACCTATGCAAGATGGTTAAAATATAACGTCGAATGTAATTATATCATACAGGATGGTTAGTAAAAAGCAAGAAAAAATAATTATATAAGGTAGCTCATAGCAGTTGGAAATTTATGATAGCTGACATACAGGGCGGAGTACAAATATTGTTATGAAGGATGGTTAAAAAAATGTTAAAAGAATGTTACAGCTGTAGGATAAATCATTAACAATTACAGACATTGCATCACTGAAAATTGTAAAATAAATACATTTTTAAAAAAACAATAACCGACTTCAAAAGAAAATTAACCAAAAAGCATGAAATAATATTTTGCTACAATTAAATACTTTTTATGAAGTCGGTGCCAATTTGAACAGCGAAGTTGTGAAGTATAACTCATCAATGTACCTCACAAAATATTTTCACTTTCGCTTAGCACCGACTTCATAAAAAGTATTTAATTGTAGCAAAATATTATTTCATGCTTTTTAGTTAATTTTCTTTTGAAGTCGGTTTTTGTTTTTTTAAAAAAGTATTTATTTTTAAAAATGTATGTAAAAATGTATTTAATATTACATAGATTGAGAACTTTTTAAATATTGTTTTATATACATGTTATGTGTTTGTAATTATGTTAGCTAAGAACAAAACGAAATTTTCTCTGACGTCCTATCTTCTATTATTTATTCAGATGTACAAAACTATATACAAAGACTTACTCAAGATCTAAACTTATATTGTTTTGCAGATATATTTCAATTAAGAAGTAGATTAGGATTAACACTTGAGTCGTAACAAAATAGTAACACTTATTTTAATTCTCCTGATTTTTATATCCATTACTAAGAATGACACAAAGAAAGAAAAACAGAGACAGAGAGATAACGAGAGAAGGGAAGTATATTTCGTAAGAAGCTTTCGCTTCCATGGTTCAGTCTCAAGTGGCTGCCGCTTTTTGTATATTTATTTAATTACCATACTTTACTAACAAAATATTTACCTTAAATCGATTTCCCACAAACAGTAAGTCCAATTATCACCATTAAATTATAGTATCTTTATTAACATATTAAAACCAGGTAAAACGAGATTGGTCTCATCTTAATGATACAACTCTGTTTGGAAGAATTTGTGTCAAATTATTATTAGGAACATGGACGACCGATGGTTAATCGTGCTTTAAAAAAGTTTGCTATGTAAACATATTTTCCTTAGATGTTTATTTTTCAAACTTGCCTAACGAAAATAATTTAATTCCTATGATTTTTTTATTTTTATTATGTTAATACATGTGAAGTCCACATCGTAGTGCCACATAGTGTGTTTCAATTCTACTTTTTTATATATTACCGAATTGGTTTAGAGGGTTAAATTCTGTCTGTCTCGTTTTATAGCACGTGTTGAATAAGCAAGGGAACAGCAACACACTCAAGCAACGCGGTCCAGGAATAGTGCCCTACAACAAGTGTTACCTTCTCGGTGCAAAGCACAGTATCCATCCTTGCCATAATAAGTCATCCTATGACGTATTTTTCGACTGTTTATTTGGGTTGTCTATTCTCACAATGATTTACAAAAACAGATAAGTTACATAATTTGACACCACAGTGTATTAAGGGGAAAAACATTCTGTCGGACAATATTATCTGAGAGGTATATGTATAAATGTATATTTCAATATTACCTACTTTAATATTTGATAAACCGTAATATTTCTATTAGTTTTGAGCATTCGTAGTTAATTTTTTTTTGTGAAGCAATTTGTAGGTAACATTAAGTTTGGTAGGCAGGCTTGTTGTTGTTTACAGAACCAGATCTGCCATAATATAACTCAAGAAAGTGTCCCAATTGCTTCATTGGTTAACAACATACAAACCCATATTTCCTTTCTTCGTGTGTTCTTTTTAAGTAATATCTTGTGTGAGTTGAGTTTAAAATGTGTCAATTGGAAAATAACATATATGAAAAAAAAGAAAAGGCACGCCAGGGTACTTACTTGCTCCGTTAATCGCTCTGTACGGTCTGGAATGTATTGGAATGACTTGACCATGCACTCCCTTTTGTATATTAGATTTGTCCTTTTCACTTCCAGTAGTAATTTTCTATATGAACCAAACAACAATAGAAAACGTGAGCACTTGTAACGTAAAATAATAATTAAATCACCAACAAATAAAGAGACTCGAAGTTACACGGCTTCTCCAAAATCTTGCGATAAAAAACTGTATTATAATTTAGAACTAAATTCTAACGAATCCTTAATATCTAGTCTTTTTTGCGTCGCTGCAGATGTCTGTCGAAGTTGCAGATAAAACGTTTGGAAGATTTTTTTAGTAAACTATGGCAAAAGAGCCCGGGAACTATACGTTATCCAAAACTAAAAATATTCACTTCAGTTGTGAAGCAGTATGTTGGAGTAAGCACACTGACAAAAGTTTACAAATTATAAATCGAATTGTGACACCAATGTCTGGTTTCAAGTTTTCCCGGTCCACCTATAAAATCTCATACACGACACTCATTTATTAATAAAATATTAGTATATTAGCAATAGAGATAACTCCCAGCTGTATCCAAGCCTGAGCTAATAAGAAAAGTATAATAATGCGTCCTCCTTTGTTGACCGTTGTCGAGAATCGCTGCCGTGTAAACAAACTTTATGATCCAGGGAGATGAAACCTTTTGTCACAACATTTTTTTATTGGCCATTTCCCATCGGATATGGACTTTGTTCATTACAAGTGATTTATTTTCTTCCTCTTGTTTGTTTTATGACCGTTCGAACTTGAAATTCTCCATACAGGGTGCGTAAACAATAAAAAATATTAGGGATCAGACAGAGATGGAAATATATTTGTTTTATTATTACTTTCACGGTTTAAGAAGGGATTTATGTATTTCTTAATACAATGTATGGACGACTGCTAATTTTTCTGTTCTTATTTGAAATGAATTTGGGCTTGTATTTACTCTATCATGAACATTCTAGTCAATTCATACCCAATCAGTTCTTACAAATAAAAATGAAGATTCTATTTTAATAAATTCATCCTGTTTATTAATAAATTTTGACGGTTTGCATTTCTCCTGCATACAAACTTTAATACTGTCAATTCTGATCACACACGGTTAGTATAAAGATTATTACATCAACATATCATGGGGCAGATATCATTTCAGACCCTAACGCTCTTGTTGATAACTTCTATTTTCGATGCAAGATATTAGCAAAAAAGCGAAGCCCCCGGAAATATACTATCCAGGCGTTAGTACAACCTACAGTACGGCAAGATCTAAAACTGAATTAAAGAAACTTTGTCAAGGAATAAAACCAGTCAGCAAATCATATCTAATCTACACTAAACGCAAACATTCAAACAGAAAGTCAAACAGTTATTGGCATACCAAAATCAGTTAAAAAATATAAAGGAATAAATAGCAACATCGAGAAAAAAATACTGGAAGATAAAGAGAGACGGACCCAAAAACAATGAGAAGAAGCAGAAACTGGGACCAACAGAAGATTTAGGAACAAGGTACTGATATTCAGAAGTGGCTAATTCCAAGGGACTGGCTAAAGTCTACATTTCTTCTCATCACAAAAAAAAACAAGCCCTTAAAACTGTGAAGGTTACAGAATCATGAGCTTGATTAACAACAGGATAAAAAATTTTCTTTGAGTCATTCATGCAAAGTTTGTGAAAATATGAGTGGCAATAGTGTTATCAAAAAAACTGTGTATCAGTTCTCTTTTCAATAAAACTTCTCGTACAAAAATGCTTTGGACAAAGAGAGGGTGTATTCATCTGTTTAACTGACCACCAAGAAGCGTTTGACGACGTAACCGCTGCGAAAATTGATTGATTGATTGCGGGATATAGACTAAAATGAAAAATATATGAGAATGATTAAAAAATTATACTGGGGTCATCAGAAATTCAGTGAACTGAATTGTATGGGTACCGTAAAACGGGTCTACTTGATAAACTTTTTCACCTTTTAGATCCTACCTCGTTGCAACAAAGCTACGGAAACAAAAATTATATTAGATTACTTTGGGGTAAGGGCTATCAGGTGTAACACTCAAAAAAATGTAACCCTTGCCATACTGGAGAAAAAAAATTATTAAACACATTTTTTCAAGTAGCCCCGTGATGGGGCTAAATGATATTTGTTTGAAAACTGCATTAAAAATACAAGTATACTCACAATTGAGGCTACTTGAAACATGGAACATCAAGAAATCAATCAGTTTTTACAAACTAAGTGAAAACTTTTAGTGAAAATAAAGAAAAACAAACTTGAAACACAAAATATTAAAAAATCAATTATTTTTCACAAAATCAGTGAAAACTCTCAAGTTAAATAAAGAAAAACAACTAGGTAAAACGATTCTAAATTAAGTCTTTAAATTTGATTGGTCCTCTTCTCAAAACTTCGTATTCGAGAAGCCGTTTCTTTATTTCTTTTTTTTCGACGATAACGATGTCTTCAGCTATTGGAAAAATGTAAGCACCTTTAATCTTGTCGCTCATTCTTAAGAAACTACAAAGGTAAGTGTCGTTTTCTTCGCAGTTTATAATTTTTGCGGCATATTGTTTATTCGTCCCAGTTTGAGTTTTCATTTCGACGTATATTGTAATCACCTGGATTGAAACCTTTCATTTCGGCAGAACTGTCTGCAATAATCGTAGAGTTGTCTATTTCTTCCAAATCAGAAAATGTTTCAGGTTCTAAATCCATATCGCTGTCAACTGTAATTTTTTCTTCACTAATGTCGCTCTCAGAAGAAGACGATGGTAAATAAGTTGCCTTTCTTTTTTTCTTCTTTTTGATCTCTGTGTCAGTTGAGTACTATTAGGCGGTAGAAGAATGAAGCGAATATTATTCTTGTCACATGTTGTAATAACAGCAAACGACAGATGGCTAGCCAGGTTATCGCCAATAAGAACTTTAGGGCCAGGTGGTAAAGTTTGGAAATATGGAAATACTATTCTGTCGAACCAGTCTTCGAAAATACTGGCATCGAACCATCCAGATCGTGAGCGATTATATCTGGCATGAGAAGGTCCGTTTTCTGTCCAAGTATTCCATATGTGATCAGCTTTGTATACAATGTAAACAGGAAGCATATACCCTGAAGCCGAACACGAAAACATCACTGAAGTTGCTGCCTTTGACGTGTCCATAACCTTTTCAGCTCTTTTAGAACTCTTGCGAACAACTACTTTTACACGGCCAGGATCGTCCGTAAAATTGGTCTCGTCGTAGTTGACGATTGCCTCTGGCAAAACATCCTTCATGCTCTCTGTTAAATGGTCAAAATATTTATTAATTACTTCCGGAGAAACTACAGCCATACTCTCTTTAATGGATTGCGACAGTCGTTTCGAAAGTTGATCTTTGTGTCGAAGTAAAAATTTTTGTAGCCAGGTTTCGCCTGGTCGCTTGTTCCGGAATTGCTTCACTTGTTTTCTCATTCGGTCAAGATAAGTTTTTACGGTTTCCTTAATGTCATCTGAATCGCAGGGATAACCCCAGTCTGCGGCGATACTTATCACATGAGCCAGATGATTTTCTTCTTCAGCTGATAAGGCCGGTTGGGCCCCAACCGATTTTGTGTGCAAGCCCTTAACTTTTCGATATAAAGTTATGTAGGGAATCTCGAATTGTTTACTCAAATCTCTTAAGTTTGCACCCTGCCTATATAATTGTAACGCACACTGTAGTGATTCTTCATTGTAGTCTCAATATTTTCGACTTCCTTTCTTTTGTAAAACCGCACCATTTTCAAGTAGCCCCTGAAAAGACGATGAAAAATAAAATGATACACCACTGGCTAGTGAAAAACGAATAACATTTTTTGAGGTTAGGGTGTCAAAGGAAATACTCATTTCTTTGTAAAAAAAAATGTTGCTGTGTAATATTACTCATATGTGTCTTTGTGTAATAGGAAGTATATAGGTATATAAAAAATACATGAAACTTACTTTTTTTAACACTACACAATCACTAGTAACCAGCACAACAAACTTCCCACGTATCATACAATCTATCAACTAATAGGTGTAGATACGCTCCCCTCACATACACACTTCATATTTCACACCACCTGATAGTAGCACGTGACTTAAACAGTGGCGGCTGAAATTATCAAGTTTCCTCGGTGTCGGTGTCGGTGTCGAAACAGATGAAATTTCAAGTTATCCAATTAATTTCTTTGCTCATCTTTTTTCATATTGTAAACGTGGGCCCCCGCTTTCGCTTCAAAAATTATGTTTATCAGTAAACAACACCATAGAACTTAAACCAAGTGGGAAATGTTGAACGCCTTACAAAATTCAAATATCTTGGTGCAACCTTGAACGAAAAATGGGACTCTAATGAGAAAGTAAAAGGGAGATTCACACAAAAACAATCGTCTTCAAAATTAAAATCTGGCTGTGTGCCACTACATACCCGAATACGTTGGTTTAATGCTACGTACGGCCTGTGACGATATATACTGTTGAAACTTGGTCACTCAAAATTGGTACGCTAAACCGTATAGAAACATTTAAGCTATGGACACTTCGTCGACTGCTGCGTATCCAGTGGACTGATCGTGTAACAAATGCTGGGGTTCTAGGAAGAATTGGCGTAGACGGACAATTGATATGCACAGGAAAATATACCAAAATGTCACATCTAGGCAATATACTGTAAGGACCTAGTTACTCCATACCAAAACTGATTCTATAAAGAAAAATCGAAGCAAGATGGGGACCAGTCGGAAAACAGCACCCATTGAATACGAAATATAAGAATCTGGTCTGATAGCTGCATTCCGAAAATATTCTAGACGAGCAGAGAAAAATCTCCTGGCGATAATGTAGCTATGAAATGGACGAACCATCGCCGAAGTTAAACACTGCACTTTACACTCGAAGAGGAAGAAGCTAACGCCTATACCGCCAAGAATATATACTGGCGAAAAAGTCCATTCGCAGTTCATTACCTAGTAAAGAAATAAAAATTGTTCGATTGTCAATTCTAATTAAATAAATTAAATCATTTGGGATTAAAGTAAGTTCAAATTTATACTGTGAGTCGTTAGAATGGTATATAAATTGTTATGACGGATGATTGGTTATTCAAATACCAAATAATCGAAAATCAAAAGCAGCTGTTATAACATTAATGAATCCACTTTGATAACATAATTGTAAATTTGATTGTGTGTCAGAATCACACAAGAATTATGTGAAAATAGCTGTTGTTATCGTAACAAAAACTAATGCCGGTATTCGCATATAATTCGATTGAAGTTGTAGTCCAGTTAATTCATACACCACAATAAAATTTAGTTAAAAGGATGTCGTTATTTTTAAACAAAGTTATTTAAAATATAAAATGCCTTCAATTGAACAATAAAGGTGATTATTTCAATAAGGGAATTATGATTATTATGTCAAAGTATGCCGACAGTTAGCTGCAAACTAAAAACCCTTTGTCATGTCTGGCGTTGGGTGATGGTGATGATAGTCTTTGGACAATCTCTAAGGACATACGTTGAAAATTTCCAGTTTAGACTGTTTTAATAGCAGATTTACTGTTTAGTCGGTAAATCTACTATTCTAGTTTAAAATCAAGTGTTTTGTGAAAAATTGACAAAATTATTAAAACTAAAATCACAATTTTCAGCTGTCAGTTAACAAAATGGTGTCTTCCATCTTTCTTGTGTATGAAACTTGTAAACAATTTGTCTCTTAATTGAGGCCATTGTTAGAGCAAACAGAATTTATTTTATAGTATATTTATTATAGAGTGTTATGTTACATTGTGACGAAGTTTAGACCTATGGCTACTTTTACACTTAAAACTAATGCAACTATATGAAAATTATTATATATATATATATATATATATATATATATATATATATATATATATATATATGAACTAAGCTAGGTTCCGGGTGAGAACCGCGTCTGAATTTATTGAATACTCGACGTTTCGACTCCTGCTTTGGAGCCATTATCAAGAGACAAAAGTGAAAAAGCGTTTCAGAGTCTAGATCGAACTCGGGGCCTCAATCTGCCTACTCCCCAAGAGTCACTAAGTAACTGAACTGAATTTGAGTCTGCTCTGCTTCTTTTATTTATAGTTAGCGCTGGGGTAGAAGAAGATGTCACGTGATGAGGCTGTGTTGTGATTGGTTGGGTATTGGTGGGCGTGTCTGCTTTGTTTAATCTGGCAATTACGGAGGTCCAAGCTGTGGGAAGGCGAGTGCTGTCATCGCGTCTGTTTAGACAGAGAGGTCTTTTCTCTATTTCGATGGCTTCGCGAATAGTGGATGCCCTAAGAGAATTGAGAGATATGATAGTCCTACTGTCCTCGAAGTTGATAGAGTGTCCTGTTTGGATATGGTGATGCGCGAGAGCTGAAGTCGGATCTTTTTTACGAACTGACAGAGAGTGTTCATATACTCGATGGTTAACGCGCCTGTTGGTACGACCGATGTAGCTTTGTGGGCAATCGCGACATGAGATTTCGTAAACTCCTCGATCCTCGTTAGGTACTTTGTCTTTGGGGTTACCGGTTAAGTTGCCTATAGTTTGAGTGGTGTTAAAGATAGTCTTTATTTGATGTCTTTGTAAAATCCGTGCTATTTTGTCAGTGACTCCTCGAATGTATGGAAGTACGGCTTTTTGATGTTGTTGTTCTGTTTCTGACGGGGTTGGTGTGATTGGGGGTTGTTGAGATTGATGAATTATACGCGCAATGTGGTCCGGATGATAACCGTTTTGTCGAAGGATTTGTTGAAGATTATTAAGTTCGTTTTGTCTATTGTCAATATCTGTTAAACGAATAGATCTAAGAGTCAAAGATTTCATTACAAAACTCAATTGGGCAGGGTGGTGGTGTGATTGGGCATTTAAGTATCGATTGGTATGGGTTGGTTTTCTATAGACGGTATGTGAGAATCTGTCATTGTTGGTTTTTGTTATGAGGACATCAAGAAACGGAAGAGAAGAATCGGACTCGATTTCCATTGTAAATTGTATATTAGAATGTATACCATTGAGGTGTTGTAGGAAGATGTCTAGTGAATCTCTGCCATGAGGCCAAATGACAAAAGTATCATCTACATATCTAAGCCAACAGGAAGGTTTTAAATTAGACGAGTTTAGGGCCTGGGTTTCGATTTGTTCCATGAAAATGTTAGCAAGCACTGGAGAAAGAGGTGAACCCATGGGGGCCCCACGGACATGTTTGAACAGAGTGCCTTGAAATGAAAAATAAGTGTTAGAAGAACAGTGTTGTACAAGTTTGATGATGTCAGAAGAGATATTGTGGGAAGGCGAGTGCTGTCATCGCGTCTGTTTAGACAGTGAGGTCTTTTCTCTATTTCGATGGCTTCGCGAATAGTGGATGCCCTAAGAGAATTGAGAGATATGATAGTCCTACTGTCCTCGAAGTTGATAGAGTGTCCTGTTTGGATATGGTGATGCGCGAGAGCTGAAGTCGGATCTTTTTTACGAACTGACAGAGAGTGTTCATATACTCGATGGTTAACGCGCCTGTTGGTACGACCGATGTAGCTTTGTGGGCAATCGCGACATGAGATTTCGTAAACTCCTTCATCATTACATACTTTCAATCCTCATCCAATTCTGTGGGACAATTTTAATCGCATTTCGAGCGATAAAGCCGAACACCTGGCCCAAAAGAAAACAGTTACTCAAAAACTTAAGCTAACACGACTTATTACAAAACAACAACCCGCTGTCACCTCACCCCCTCAGACGACCGTCCATAACTTTTCTGACTTCCCCTTAGACTCTACCAGTTTACACGTCCTATCCAAAGGTTTCAATTTCGCAGTGACGCCGAAAACTATTCCAACTGAAAGAATCATTTCTCAAGTTGAGGTAACTTTGGTTGAACTAACAGATATTGAGGCTGAAGATACTCGTCAAGACATTGCTAGAGTACTCCGCACATCAAAGCCACCAAAATCAAACCTAACTTCTAACGAAAGACATGCACTAAAACAACTACGTAACAACGATGACATAACTATTCTTCCTGCCGACAAAGGTAACGCGACTGTTCTTTTCAATACTAAGGACTATGTTCACAAGATGAATTCCCTACTCCACACTGCAGACTACGAAATAATGAACAATAATCCTACTACTTACTTAGAGAAAAAGACTAAGGAAATCATCAACAGGACACAACTTCCTCTTGACGTCAAAAAGATCATCATTCCTCGTGAAAAGTCTTCTAAAATTCCGAAAATTTACGGACTACCCAAAATTCATAAGCCGGACATTCCTCTTAGGCCCATTGTCAGTTCGGTACAATCCCCGACCCAAGAATTAGCCCGGTACTTAGCCAAAACCCTCCAACCTCTAGCCGAGCAAGCATCCTCGTACGTAAAGAACTCTTCTTCCTTCCTAGATATCCTAAGTGGTTACAGAATTTCAGAAAATGATATCCTAGTTAGCTTCGATGTTGTATCTCTTTTCACCAATGTCCCCATTTCAGAAACGTTAGATATTCTAAAAACAAAACACAATATCTCTTCTGACATCATCAAACTTGTACAACACTGTTCTTCTAACACTTATTTTTCATTTCAAGGCACTCTGTTCAAACAAGTCCGTGGGGCCCCCATGGGTTCACCTCTTTCTCCAGTGCTTGCTAACATTTTCATGGAACAAATCGAAACCCAGGCCCTAAACTCGTCTAATTTAAAACCTTCCTGTTGGCTTAGATATGTAGATGATACTTTTGTCATTTGGCCTCATGGCAGAGATTCACTAGACATCTTCCTACAACACCTCAATGGTATACATTCTAATATACAATTTACAATGGAAATCGAGTCCGATTCTTCTCTTCCGTTTCTTGATGTCCTCATAACAAAAACCAACAATGACAGATTCTCACATACCGTCTATAGAAAACCAACCCATACCAATCGATACTTAAATGCCCAATCACACCACCACCCTGCCCAATTGAGTTCTGTAATGAAATCTTTGACTCTTAGATCTATTCGTTTAACAGATATTGACAATAGACAAAACGAACTTAATAATCTTCAACAAATCCTTCGACAAAACGGTTATCATCCGGACCACATTGCGCGTATAATTCATCAATCTCAACAACCCCCAATCACACCAACCCCGTCAGAAACAGAACAACAACATCAAAAAGCCGTACTTCCATACATTCGAGGAGTCACTGACAAAATAGCACGGATTTTACAAAGACATCAAATAAAGACTATCTTTAACACCACTCAAACTATAGGCAACTTAACCGGTAACCCCAAAGACAAAGTACCTAACGAGGATCGAGGAGTTTACGAAATCTCATGTCGCGATTGCCCACAAAGCTACATCGGTCGTACCAACAGGCGCGTTAACCATCGAGTATATGAACACTCTCTGTCAGTTCGTAAAAAAGATCCGACTTCAGCTCTCGCGCATCACCATATCCAAACAGGACACTCTATCAACGTCGAGGACAGTAGGACTATCATATCTCTCAATTCTCTTAGGGCATCCACTATTCGCGAAGCCATCGAAATAGAGAAAAGACCTCTCTGTCTAAACAGACGCGATGACAGCACTCGCCTTCCCACAGCTTGGACCTCCGTAATTGCCAGATTAAACAAAGCAGACACGCCCACCAATACCCAACCAATCACAACACAGCCTCATCACGTGACATCTTCTTCTACCCCAGCGCTAACTATAAATAAAAGAAGCAGAGCAGACTCAAATTTAGTTCAGTTACCTAGTGACTCTTGGGGAGTAGGCAGATTGAGGGCCCGAGTTCGATCTAGACTCTTAAACTCTTTTTCACTTTTGTCTCTTGATAATGGCTCCAAAGCAGGAGTCGAAACGTCGAGTATTCAATAAATTCAGACGCGGTTCTCACCCGGAACCTAGCTTAGTTCATAATAATGACCGCGGAAGCCTCTCAGAATATATATATATATATATATATATATATATATATATATATATATAATAAAACTAGCCAAGAGCAAAAAAAGTACCGAAATAAAATAATTAATACTACTAAAAAACACATACAACATAGAACATAATAAATTAGATGTTACGATTTAATATTAAAGTTAACAATATTAAGTACTGATAACATATAGACAAACACATTCACATATTACATACACATTACCAAAGAACGACATATTTTAGCGAAACACTAAATCTAAGTAAGGACAAAGAAAACATGCAGATTCCATAAAATATACGATCCCACGTATAGATTTTGCCAAAGAAGTAAATCAAAATTGGTGAGTCTTAACAGATAATGCAAACACGGCAAGTGGATAAAACTAAGTGAAAAACCTTGACATGGAAAAACTATCCTTTGAAGCAGATAATAGTTATTTGGAATGTATAAAAATGTCATGTGACCTTAAATTGAATATTTTATATACATTGTGTCCCAAAAAGTTATATACTTCTTGGTACACCCTGTATATATGATTATGTTAGCGTTGGCTGCTATTACAATTGATTTTAACATGATGATACACTCATTTATACAGGGTGGGCCAGAAATAAACTGCAACCATCAACTACATTTTTTCAAATGGAAACATTTGTTTTTTATTTTATTTTTGAATTCTGCATTGAATTCTCAGTATTTTTCATGTACAATGTTCTATACCGAAAATTAACAGTTATTAAAAAAATACATTTCTCTCAAAAGTTAAGAAAACAACAGTAAAAATAAGGTGTTTGTTGGTTTGAACCTATTTATTTACGTCTGGTTTTTATGATTGTTGGCGGTATTATAGTCGCATGAATGGAGTTTTTAACATTTGTTTATTTCCATAGAAACTGTACTACAATTTTACTTCAAATAAGTACTTGTCAAGTGCAGTTGCAAACTTTCAAAGTATGGCGCATTTAACAGAAAAGCAGCGAATAGAAATTTTGACGATGGTAGGATATGGCGACAGAACTCAAACACAAGCTGAAGTTTGCGAATTCTTTAATATGAAGTACCCGAAGCGGCCTATTACACGATCGGTAGTTAGTAAAACAGAAAATAAGTTTCTAGAATTTGGCCACGTAAGAGACAATTACAAAACCAAACATCTTCCAGAAGATACACAATTAAATGTTTTGCTGGATTTACAAGAAAATCCTAACAAATCCACTAGTCAAATAGCCGCAGAACAGTCAATAAGTAAATCTTCTGTTCTAAAATGCTTGCATAGAAATATATAGCACCCATACAAAGTTCATTTAGTTCAGAAACTTACTGAAAATGATTTAGACAGGAGAGTAGAATATTGCGAAATAATGTTGGATAGATGCAATGCCAACCTGGACTTTTCAAGTCAGATAGTTTTTTCCGACGAGGCAACATTTTGTTTAACTAGTTGAGTAAACAGGCAAAATTTTCTCTATTGGTGATCAAAAAACCCACATTGGATTATGGAAAGTCATACAGAGTTTTCCAAGAAAGTTAACGTATGGGCCAGAATTGTGGGTACTTCAATTGTGGGTCCTTTTTTTCTCGAGGGAACACTTACCTCGGAAAAGTATTTAAACCTGTTACAAAATAACAGAATACTCTGTTTAACAGAACTTTACCCGAATGATGAAAACACCAACATACTGAAAGATTCGGTATGGTTTCAACAGGATGGAGCACCCCCGCACTATTAGCGAACAGTGCGAGATTATCTTGACAATATTTTCCCAAATACATGGATCGAAAGCAGAGGTAATATCGAATGGCCATCTAGGTCTTCAGATCTAAGCCCGTTAGGTTTTTATCTTTGGGCTTACGTGAAATCGAAAGTCGACTTCAATAAGCCGGAAAATATCGAGGAATTAATGAATAGAATTAGGGCCCAAATACAACGAATCCTGTCACAAACTCTGAATAAAGTGTTACGAGTATTTGAAAAAAATCTTAGGTATTGTCAGGAAGTTAATGGTCAACAATATGAACATTTATTGTGATATGTTAATTTTTTTTCTTCAATTTTGAAAGAAATATATTTTTTTAATAACTGTTAATTTTCCGTATAAGACATTGTACATCAAAAATACTTAGAATTCAATGCAAAGTTCAAAAATAAAATAGAAAACAAATATTTCTATTTAAAAAAATGAAGTTGATGGTCGCAATTTATTTCTGGCCCACCCAGTATAAACGTTTATCATCACAAAAACGGAAGTCCAATAAAAAAACCGACGTGGCCTAGCTCCAAAAAACCAACATCTGAATTTTACATGAATTTGTTCCAACCCACGTGTCCTCGCGTATAAGATAATGTGTTTATATTTATTGTGTTACTTTATTCGATAACCTAACTAGTCCGGGCTAACATCCGATGCAATTAAAGTATAAATCATATTGTATATGTGTGTGTGACAAGAGATGGAAACTCATTAATATCATTGACGTATCAATTATTCGGAAACCACGGAAAATATCCCGTACACAATGTTGTAGACAAGATATCATCAATTTTGTTTCCCACTGCGTGGTCTGGAATTGATCATCTAGCCCATAAAAGGCGGAAAAAAACCAAACAAAAATCAACGACGGAAGTGCTAAAATTCGACATTTTGAGATACTATTTTTTATACTTCAAAATATAGTTTACGTAATTATTATTATTATTTGACATAAATAAAAGTTAAATATATTTTGGTAAAATGTGGAGCAAGAGTACAATTAACGAAAACAGGTGGAAATGAAAAGAAAATAATGTACAAAACGTTAGATGAGAAATGATTTGATCGCGCTAAAAATGTACTATACAGTGTCAGACAAAAGTCTCGCAGCCCCCCGTATCTTTTTAATGGTTATACTTACAGTAACGAAATTTTGAGAGTGACAATGTACTTTTGCAAACGTCTCCACCTAGTGGTCACAGATGATGTAACAGTAATAGATGATGTCACTTATGGCAAGTGATACCGCATTTAAAAGGTATTCACAATAACTACTCAGTTATATTAATTTTGTTTGGGTTGAAGCCAATTTTAAAGAATAGATTAACTAAATACTAAAATTGTTATTTCACATGTACACAATAATTCTTACAGCATGTGTTCAAAATGTCCTCCGTCTATTTGCTGATAAAAATGAATCTTATTAGTAAATTCTTCTCATAGTCATTCGAATGTGTCAGCTCAAACTGCCTTGCACTTTTCATCAATTCGTTGTTTTAAAACCTTAATATTGCCGGGTTCCACAGCGTAAACCTTCAAGTACCCACCCAGAAAAAATCTAATGGTGTCAGGTCCGCTGACCTCGCGGTCCAATCCAACTATCACGATATCATCATCCCGATAACGTCTTACTGTACCATAATGAAATAATGCGCAGGGAAATTGAAATGGTATTTCGAAATTGCCGAATTCATCTGGATTATCTTCTAGAATTCCAAGCATTAACCGTTTAATTGCATTTTGTAACATTGCCAAACATTCAATTTTTAGGAAATTGTGTATGTTTTTCACGAAAGTTGGGTAAATTGTTTGTGTCACTCCAATACCGTTTTCATTGAGGAAAAATGTTTTTTTGTAAATTTAGTTTCGATCACTTTCATTTGTCATAATTCGAATTCCAGTTCCAGTTTTCTGTCGAGGTCGTCATCTAAAAACTGGTACACCAGTTTTAATTTGTATGGCTGAAATTTGTTTTTAAAAACACTCTATGTACTGTACTTACAATAACTTCACAGATAGATGCAACTTGAGTTGTATAAGTAATAAGTTTTATTACCATTTGTGCAATTGTGTACATTTTTTCGTCATTACCAAATATTGGTCGATGTTAACTGTACCAGCTGATTCAGACTTCTGAAGAAGATCCCTCAAGCAAGTTCTCGATATAGTACGATCCGGGTATCACACATTAGCTAAACGTTCCGCTTCATGGAGATTCTCTCTACATTCACCAATTATTAAGACCGCTGCTACTTTGTCAGCTTGAGTACGTACCATTTTACCTGTTTAAACTTCTAAGCCTCTTGTCAAACAATAATGAAACTAGATATTTTTGGTATAATGTTTTTTACAAAAACTTTGTAAAATAAGAATTACTAAAGCTAAATGACTGTATAGTCTTCATTAATTAAATGTTAAATAATAATTTTAGTCTTTATTTAATTGATCCATCAAAATTGAATCCAACCGAAGGCAAATACTTTGTCTGAATAGGTATTGTCAATACCATTCAAATGTGCTCTCACCTGCCATAAGGTTCTATTTAAAATTAGTAACCGTAGAGGCCCTGTGACGTCATCTATTAGTGTTACGTAATCCATGACCACTAATAGAGAAGTTTGCAACCGTTACACTCCTAATTTCATTAGTGTAAGTACAGCCGTTCAAACGATACTAGGGGGAGAGAGGACTTCTGACTGGCACTGCATACAGTTTTATTGACGTTATTCTATAATATATATTGTACTGTAAACATATAAGGAATAAGCTTGGCTACCTCCAATTAATGCTCTTGAAATACTAGGCGATTTTCCAAACAAGGCGTTCGGCTGGTAGTTTTCTTATCAAAGATTTAGTTCTTTTCTGAAAGTGAATAATTTCACGAAGGGCTACTGTATAGGGTCCAGAACTCAGAAATTTTTTACACCGTTTGTGACAGAAGCACTTTTACATGCTGCCGTTTTTGCAAATTGTGTCGTAAATGATTGACTACCATTTAACTTTCTGGCAGTTTGCTTGGTGAGGGCCAGTTCAGTATGACATCATTATGTAAATATTTCAACAGTACCATGACGATGTTCACACCAGCAATGTTCGAAAACAAAGTTTTCTTTTGAATACCTAACATGGCTGCGTAGTAGTGCACTCTAACGGCTAGTTTAGTCATCAGCGTAACCTGGCATTAACATCAAAACTATTTGAAGACGCGAGATGTAAGACCGACATCTAGGATTTTCGAGAGAATCAGCACACAGAGGTTCCGAATCTGGAGCCGTTCCGTGTAATTGCTGTTCTCCCTTAACTCTTAGAACAGAATGTCACGATAAAATGTTTCAGGTTACTTGACCTGTCAGAGATATTGAATACTCTCTTCGAGGTGTCATTCCTTTGTCCGCATGTGAAGTATCCTGAAAAATTTTACCGTGACATTCTGTCCTAGGAGTTAAGGGAGAACAGCAATTAGACGGAACGGCTCCAGATTCGGAACCTCCGTGTGCTGATTCTCTCGAAAATCCTAGATGTCTATCTTACATCTCGCGTCTTCAAATTTAACGAAATGTTTCAAATACATAAAAAAGTGTTCGAGAGGACATTCAGTTGTGGGAAGCGCAACTGATGAAGGTTCCCTGACCAGAAACAATGTATGTTATATATAATATATAATATATATTGTCTTGCGTACAAAGGAATGACACCTCGAAGAGAGTAATCAAAACTACTAGATAGTTGGTAGCAATGCTCAGTTGGCATCAATGTTTTTAATCTTGAACAGAAAGAAAATACTCTCTAAACCAGTAATATCATTAAAGTAGTAGTAGAGGACTGTGCGAATTATGGCGTCGTGAAGCATAGTTCGTAGATATATAAAAACAACTGAATTTCGTAAATCTTGTCAAAAAAGTAAAACTTTCAATATCAAATTTATATTTTATTAATGTAGTACATTGTGGCTTGCCCTGGCTTGGCACAGAGTAGAAACATTGGTTTTAATTTAAATGCAAATATTGTAAAAAAATGATAAGCGCACTACCTCTACCGGTTACAGCCTGCCCGGTACCCATTCAAACACACCAAAAATGCTTCAGCAAAATTGAACTAGCCTATGTAGTTAACAAAATTCATACAAACCAATCGCAGCGATTGAAATTGTTCACCTAAATCAGACGTATAAACACAAGTTTTGTACCCTAACACCAAACCTTTCTTCTTTCACTCAACACACGTTTCTATAGCGAAGCTGTCATCATCAGGGGTAAACCAAAATTGAAAATATTTACAAATATTTTTTAATATATAGTTTAAAACTGTGGGTAAATTAATGGGAAAAACCATACTATTAATACACTAACTTCTAAGTACCTAACCTTCAAACATAATAACTACGATAATTGCGTCATTATTAAATACTAAACTTTTTAAAACGCCCATTTCTAAGGATTCTTAGGTAACAAACTATACAATGGACTATTTGGGAATGGACTTTTGTCGGAATTCATAAGGTTATTATTTTTATATAACATTAGACTTTCGAATGAAAGGTTTGGTGTTAACGTACAAAACTTTGTGCTTTTATGTTTGTGACACACCAAAGTTTTCAAAGCTTTCCCAACCTAAGTTACACAAACTGGTACTAAAACATTTCGGAAAATAGGCACTACCGTTCAAAAAATGTTCCTACTACCCGATCGTTCAAAGAGATTATGATGAATTGTGTAATACAACTGATTCCAAACTTGCACTTTATTAAAACAATTGTGACAATTGTTTCTCGTCCGATGGAGCTTATTTATACAATGGTAGTACCGTAAGAAATAGTCCGTCTTTTTTAAATAAAGTGCAAGTTTGTAATCAGTTGTATTACAAAATTCGTCATGAATTTCAACTTCCACCAAGTAAGATGCTTGAAATGTCTGACTTTTTCTTTAGCATGATATTATTTCCCATAACAAAAAACAAGAAAAACGTCTTTACACGATAACAATTCAAAAACTTTTCTACAATGCTATCATCGCCAATTTTATTAAATTTCTATAAAGCGATATTTGCTCAAAAATCACCCATCACAACTAACTCTTCACAAGGATTCCCATTCCACACGCATTATCCCGAACCTAATCAGACTCCAACTCTCATTCCCCCACGTGATCATCCTCCTCGACGATAATTGCCCGTTAAACAGCCAAACGACAACGTTCGCATGTATTCAGGGCATAATGCCACACCTAAAAATCAAATAGAGGGATCTCATTCGAACTCTTAACATATTCTCTCAGATACGAACATATCGAAATATGCCTGTTCAGTACAAATGAGAATGCCTAATAATGTAGTGGATTAATTTCCAAATCTCCCTGCTGTTCGAAGTGATTCTCTGTGAACCGAGAACAATCTTAACAACATGCATAATTTCGACGTGGATTTTACGACAGAATCATGCGAGTTCAGAAATTAGTTCTTAATAACGAGCTATGGGGATGACAGAAATTAGGTAGCGGGAAGTTATGAAGATGGGGTGCTCACGTATTCGTATCTATTGCTACTTGGGGATTTTGCAATGCACGCGGTGTGAATTATCTTACGAATTATTTAAAACGAACAACGTGTTAACATGGGCGACCCACCATCTAGAAAGAGAAAAATATCCCTAACACTTAGGAGCAATATTTTACAAAATATATCAGTAATGGTCTTTAAGAAATTCTAGAGATCGATGATTTGAAACTTTGGACGATTTGAAACTTTGCTATTTAATAGTTCTGAATTCATGGTTCAGAAGTTTTGTTTTCGATATACAGCCTCTCAAATTTATTTTATTACCCCATGCATAGCAAAGATAGCAACGGTATTTTTAGGGTACCGCATATGCAATACATATATATATACATATATTTATATATATATATATGCTTTAGTTGGTTTCCGGGTATTCATCCGCGTAGTTGAAAACTGATCCCTGCCGGGATCGATGGTAAAATGACGACGTTTCGGCAGAGTCACATCTGCCCTCTTCAGGTCGGTTCGCATAATTCTCGTAGCGTTCTGCTTTCGCTTCTAGTTACTCAAATACTGTATTCGAGATTCTTGATATATATATATATATATATATATATATATATATATATATATATATGGCGAACACATTCATAGACTATCCAAAGCACTGCCTTAAGAATGCCTATTTTATGTTATTTAATGTTTGAAAATTCCACATACAAACAAACACAGGAGATCCCAACTAGCTATGGTGACCCTCTTCATGAAATAATTCGAGAGGAAATCGCTGAAGGCAGCAAAACTGTAGCCGAAACTACGAGTGAGATAAGCCGTAGACGTATTTCTCCTAGCATCTTTAGACAAAGAAGAGCTGGTATCTTTCATAGAACACCTAAAGTGTATCTACCCAAGAACTGAATTCACATTGGAACTTGAAGTGAAAATGCAAGCTCTCTCTCTCTCTCTCTCTCTCTCTCTCTCTCTCTCTCTCTCTCTCTCTCTCTCTCTCTCTCTCTCTCTCTCTCTCTCTCTTTCTCTCTCTCTCCCTCTCTCTCTCTTCTCTTCTCTTCTCTCTTCTTCTCTCTTCTCTTCTCTCTTCTTCTCTCTTCTTCTCTCTTCTCTCTTCTCTCTTCTTCTCTCTTCTCCTCTCTTCTCCTCTCTTCTCCTCTCTTCTCCTCTCCTCTCTCTCTCCTCTCCTTTCCTCTCCTCTCCTCTCCTCTCCTCTCCTCTCCTCTCCTCTCCTCTCCTCTCCTCTCCTCTCCTCTCCTCTCCTCTCCTCTCCTCTCCTCTCCTCTCCTCTCCTCTCCTCTCCTCTCCTCTCCTCTCCTCTCCTCTCCTCTCCTCTCCTCTCCTCTCCTCTCCTCTCCTCTCCTCTCCTCTCCTCTCCTCTCCTCTCCTCTCCTCTCCTCTCCTCTCCTCTCCTCTCCTCTCCTCTCCTCTCCTCTCCTCTCCTCTCCTCTCCTCTCCTCTCCTCTCCTCTCCTCTCCTCTCCTCTCCTCTCCTCTCCTCTCCTCTCCTCTCCTCTCCTCTCCTCTCCTCTCCTCTCCTCTCCTTTCCTCTCCTCTTCTCTTCTCTTCTCTTCTCTTCTCTTCTCTTCTCTTCTCTTCTCTTCTCTTCTCTTCTCTCCTCTCCTCACCTCTCCTCTCCTCTCCTCTCCTCTCCTCTCCGCTTCTCTTCTCTCCTCTTCTCTTCTCTTCTCTTATCTTCTTTCCTCTCCTCTCCTCGCCTCTCCTCTTCTCTTCCCTTCTCCTCTCTTCTCTTCTCTTCTCTTTCTTCTTTCTGTAATATTCCTTAATACAATGCCGTTAAAACATCATAATTGCCCAAGCCATTTCTGCATAATCACTGAGCATACAGAAAAAAACGTGCCGACTAATTGACCTCAACGTTTTTGGAATTCGGTTAATAAAATTGAGAAGATTGGTTTTATTTTACCAACTTTGTGTTACCTTTACCAACAAACTAATATTGACATCCCATAAATTTTCCAGGAATATTGTAAAATACCTGTCAATTACCTGAAAATATATACGTACTGCTTTTCATAGGAGTTTTCTTGCATTTTCCACCCTCTCAACTTTACAACAGAACGTCAACATCGTTTATTTTTCGACGTAGCTGGGATTCCAGTAATTGTTAATTAAATTCAATAAGTAACTTTAGAGCAGACTCATCGGAATAAAGGCTGAACAAAATTCCATACTAACTGAAACCATAATATAATTAAACAAAGTTTGAAATTTAAGAGTACAGAGTAAATTATAATGGCGAAGTGCTTCGGAAAATTCATTAGTGTGACGTAAATAAACTCTCGTATTTCATAGATGCAGCAGCTCCCCTGAAAGTCTAGAAAGAAACCCGAGACATACTGACACTGATGCTAAAGTTGACGAATTTCTATCCGGTGCAGAAACACCCTGTCGACAGTGTAATTTAATGGAAGGTTATTGCATTATGACAAAGTCTGTACTCGTAGGAGTTTCGGAGGAAATTAAGATGTAAAAGGAAAAGTATTAAACATCAGGGGTTTGATGACATCGAGATTAAAACTGGTATTTTATCTTAAAGGTTTTAGAGCTTATGTGGGAGATATAATCAACTTTTCGATTACATTAAAGAGTTTACGTACAATGTGAATTTCAAAGTATCAATTTTAGAATATAGAGTTAACTTCATTTTACAGATACTTCACAGCACATCTTTTAGTTCACTAAATTATGAACAGTTCACCTACAAAATATGATTTCTATCCCTTTGACAAAATGCCATGTAAAATAAGAATTAATTACAACTGATATAATCACAGATCAAAAATAAAGAAATCCGATAACTTTGTGTTTCACATAAAGAAACTTCAATTAAGGAGGCAAGACATATTTTTTAACAATAAGGACCTTCGTAACGAATATTTCATCACTACACACAATGTGTCTCAGATAAAATCAACTATATGGGGATTTCAAAATGGCAAGAGATACAAGGTGATTTAAATGAGAAAAAAATTGCCCTATTCCAAGACCAGTTAGGTTCTGTATGGAAATTAAAAATATGTTCAAGGGTTTCCAAAATATCGAGAAAAAAAAAGAAAAATGTGACTGAACGATGGAAGCGAAAGCTTTTTACGAAATAATCTTCAAAAATATAGTAGATTGGTAGGTAATTAATTTGTACAGAATGAGCACCTTTTAATGTTAACATTTTTTACTTCCTGGGTAGGTACCTACAACATTGAATGTGTTATTTATTTGCTAGAGTTGTATTTTGTTATAATTATTTTTAGCTTTTTAGTTATAGGTAGAGGTCGGTTATATATATTTTTTAATGTTTTATTTTCAAATTTTTAGTTTTTTTTAACTCAGGTAATTTTCATTCTTTATTTCACGAACAGTACGCGTTGACTTAATAAGCCCAAAACATATTTATGCCTTATGGACTACGCCATGTAAACTTTTTTCAACTTTTTTTGACTACCCTGTATAACTATAGATAATTCCACTCCAACCTATGTACCAACCATCCTGTACATACGACTGCACACGGACATGCATAAATTAGTTAGCTGCCTTCTGTAAACTATAGGACGGAGTAGAATCCATCCAATATATACGGAGTCAAATCCGTCCTATATTTTAACCATAGTTTATAACTCCTTGTGGGCTACCCCACAAATTATTTCATTTTCAACATTTTATATTATCGCCCTGTGTAACATTAATTCCTCTCCACACTTTATGCAACTTCTTATGCGCTATAAAAGAAATAATTTTTTAATCACACTGTATAAATATAATTCAACTCCAGCATATATTTCAACCATCCTGTATATGATTTGCTTATGTCCACATAATATAACAGTTTTTTAATCACCCTATATAATTTTAATTTCACTTTTTTTCCAACATTTTTATACCACCAAACCTCCAGTCCACCCTGTATTCCACCCATCCTGTATATACGGTTGCCTACGAACCACTATCATTCTAGTTCGTCCTATATGTCAATCTTCATATAAATGCAACGCCTTCTACCACTTTACTTTGTAATTGTGTTTGCTATAACTAAACACCCTGTCTATAAACGTACCAAATAGCAGTTTAAAGTTTGATATGTGTTGTCACTGAATTTTCTATTAGGCCGGGAGAATATGACAACCAAAAGCACCGTCTTCGCAAAATGGAAAAATTTGCATTTAAATAGGTATTTGCCTGGTATATAAACAAAACGAGCTTGGTACTCATTGATTTAAGGAGCAGAAAATACTATGCTTTACTACCTATATGCTCGAGATGTACAAAGAAAATTTTTAAATTCGGAATTAAAACTTCCAGTGCCTAAAATTACAGCACTATTACGTCGGAATTAAAATATTTATGAGGAAATGTCCGTTATGTCATTTCGATGAAATTTTTGATAAGAATTTTTGAATTTTCGGCGATTTTCTGCAAAACTGCAAGTTGTACGTCGCAGAAAAGTATATGACATCACCTAGGGATCTTCTTTAATAGATTAAATGTTAAAAAACTATACACATCCATAACGAGTTTTCGAAAAATCGACCAATATGTTAGGGATATTGGTCGATTTCCAATCATGCATGTGTTCATTCACAAATTTTATCACTTTACCAATAGAATTCTTTTCCAAAATTTGAAGTTTTACCAATCCGGATATATACTCTATTAAACAAGACCATATTCATTCAAAACGGTGCACTACAGGAGAAGAAATCAGGTAACATACATACAAAAAAAAGCAAAAAAAAATACGCGACGAATAGATAACCTCCTCCTTTTTGGAAGTCGGTTAAAAAAGGAGAATATGTCTGTCACTTAATCCTCTATCTCATTGACAATTAAATGAACGCCACTAGTTAAATTTAAAATGGTTGTCTGTGGTCAAGTTTGCACCGCTAATAATACTGCACAAGGGCACAAGGCCTTAGGCGCTTTGTCTACCTGATTAAATTCCGCGTTTGTAAAAGAAGAACAAAGAAAAGAAGGAAAACAAGTCATTGCAACCTTTAATTTTATTGTTGCGTCTACAATTTACTACCCGTTCAGATTTGTACAACTACACAGGGCACTCATTAAATGACTGTAAATTACTATAGCCATATATCTCACTCTCATAGGTGGCTTTATAAATAAGCCAGTAACTTTTGCTCTAACACAAGGTTATCCTCAATCTGATAGTCACATGTACTTTCCAAATCTACTTACGATGAAGAAAAACACAGAATTACTTTATTAACACATAAATTCGAGAAACTGGATTTTATTATTCGTGATTTATATAACAGATAGATAGATACTATTAAAGTCATATAAAGCTATATAATTTAATGTTAAATGCAAAAACAAATCGATACAAAAAAACATTTAAAAAATTACAATGAGATCGGCCTCAGTACTTGTCTCCCTGTAAAGTATTTATCGTCAATTTTTTCTCTCAAATAAATATAATTCAAGTCGAGATCGCCCTGTATGTGCACCGTATCTAATTTGTCAACATCCCCTCGGAATCTGAATTCACTGGATAGCTTTCCGTCCAACCAGACGGAAAACCGATCGCTTTCTCTTCGAATGGCGATGCTGAAAGTTGACCCAGGTGTAAACTGATAGCATGTAGAACGTTCTTCTTGTCCCCAAGATCCATCGGACCAGGAGTTCTTTATCAGTAGATGTTTGCCATTACTGGTATCTGGAAATAAAAAGATTGTTAACGTTTTAGTAGATAAGGTAACACTTGGGAGGAAGATTTGTGATTAAAGTTAACTCTTCTTGTTCTTGTAAACCAAGGTGGTATTATAGAAATTATTTAGAATATATCTATGGCTATGACCGAATATTCAGATTTGTCATAGGTGACGATGTAACTATTTTCCCATTTTCCCAAGACTAATAAACAGTGATCGACAATTTTTTTGTATCTTTGTAAACTATTTAAAAAGAATTAGGTATCAGTTATATGCCAATATGTACTTTTTATCCAATGCCTGTCAAAAGTCCGCTTCACGCATGGTATCTTTTGAACGGTTATATTTACACTAATAAAATTTAGAAGGTGAAAATGAACGGTCATAAACTTCTCAGTTGAAACTGCTCTGCATTCTTCAATAAATCTTGTATTTCAAGTATCACCACAGAAAAAAATCTAATAGTGTCAGGTCCAGTGACCAAGCTGGCCATTCTATGGGACCTCTATCAGGATATTTCTCATCCAGGTAATGTCTTAGTGCACCATAATAATGCGCAGAAGCACCATCTTGTTGAAATACTATTTCCAAATTGCCGTATTCATGTGGATTATCTTCCACAATAGCAAAAATTGCATTTTGTAATATTCATAGATACACCCAACTGGTAAAGTTTGTATTGAGGGAAACAGTTCTAACTATGTGATTTCCAAAAATGTCTGACCAAACATTCACTTTTTCTTGAATATGCTTTTGACGAAAGATGTCCGGATTTGTGTCACTCCAATAACATACATTTTATGTGTTCACATTTCCAGTGAGAGAAAAAGTACTTCCATCTCACTGAATTAAGCAGACTGTTCGAGACAAACTGACTCCATTTCAATCAGAAGAGGTATATTCCAGCGAGACTCTATCAGCCCGCTGTGGTTCTGCCTTGCCTTATATCCTCTCTCAAACAAACTGAACTCGACTAACTTTGGGTTCAGTCTCGAACACAACAACGTACAAGCATTTAAGACAAATCATGTGGTATACATGGACGACTTAAAGTTTATGGCAGCTACGAAACAACAGCTGCATGTTATGCTTGAAATAGTAGAAGGGTTCTCTAGTGACATCCATATGCAAGTTGGCCTAGACAAAGGCCGATTTATAAATATACATAGTTAAATTGAAACTATGGCGGAAGGTTATACTTATAAATTCCTTGGAATAAACCAGGCTCAACGTATTGATCACTCCACCATAAAAAAAGACCTAACAACAGAGCTCTATAGAAATGTAAGACGACTGTTGAAAATCAAACTAAATAGTAACAATCTGTTTCAGGCTATTAAAACCTACGCTTCTTCAGTGCTTAGGTACTCTTTCGGTATAGTTAATTGGTGCGAAACTGACCTTGAACAATTACAATGGAAAGTTCAACTTCTACTATCAAAGCTCAAAATCACCAACCAAAGAGTTCTATCGAACGTACAACTTTGCCCCGGTATGAAGGAGGAAGAGGATTGGTCGATATAAGTAAACTACTAGATCAACAAATTTCTAATTTGCGTAGTCACTTCCAGAAGCTCGCAAAATTTTGTGATCTACACAGAATCCTATGCCAAGTTGATGCCTCAACACCACTGCGACTGACACAACAAAAAGTTCAATTGCACCACCAGTCAACTGATCAGAAACTACTCAAATGGAAAGAGAAGCCCCTTCATGGAAGACATATCAATGACGTCAACCAAGATTATTTCGACAGTTCAGGGTCGAACTATTGGTTGAACTCTGCTCATATGCTTCCCGAAACAAAAGGCTTTATATTGGCAATCCAAGATCAAGTAATTCCAACTAAGAACTACCTGAAGTACATCGTTAAAGACCCATCTATTAACAACGACAGACACAGATACGGTTGCCAAACATCTGAATTTATTCAGCATATCACAGGTGGTTGTCAAGTGTTCGGTGCAACTGAATACAAAGAACGATATGATGGTGTGGCAAAAATACTACACCAGGAACTAACACTGAAACTTGAACTGTTGCAATCGGTAAGAGTATCATACTATGTATACAAACCACAAACTGTTTTAGAACAACGGACCAGGTATAGTTTTAGTCGATAAATTCTTTAGTAAAACAATCTTAATTGATATAGTAATCCCTAACAACAATAATATAAATATTAAACAGGCTGAAAAAATAGGCAAATACAGGGATTTGGAATTTCAGATAAAGACACAGTGAGACATGAATAACACACGAACTGTACCAATTGTTATGTCAAAAACAGGGGTAGCCCCAAAACTTCTTTATAATTATATAATTTATCTAACGAAATTGGCCTAAACCCCAACAAAATTGACAAAATTAAGATGGCTAAAGTAGGTTATGTCAATACCTTTCAAATGAACCAACATTTGTAATGAAGTACTATTTAAAATTAGTGACCACAATGACCCTGTGACGTCATCTATTACTGTTATGTCACCTATTACCTCTAGTAAAGAAGTTTACAACCATTTATTTTCACCCTCTCCAAATTTTATTGGTCTTATAATCGTTCAAAAGATACGAAGAGGAGACATTTGACTGCCCCTGTATATTGTGGTCAAAGGTGTCGTGGTTATTCCTTGAAACTAAAACATTTAGAAACTTCAGGTGCCCATCTCTTTCTTTTACCAGCTTGAACTGAATTCCTCGATGACTGTCGTTCATATGCTGATATAATTTCATTAGCGAATCTTGCCCTTGGCTCCAAACTAGCGTTGGGTTTTAAGACTCTATTTAGTGAGCCGGCTTATTTCGTTCAGCTCACCAAAACGAGTCGTTCACAATGAGTCGTTCATTTGAACGATCTCCTAAAACACAGCCTTTTAGCCTTAGGCGAATTTATTTATATAATGTCTCTACTTGTGTAGTGTACTGCTCAAATTAATATTAAAGTTTTGCTGAGTCATAATTTAAAGATCATTAATTTACGTAAATACAAAATTTTTATTTTTGTATTATTTGGTAACAAAAATAATGCAAAACAATAACAACCCTGCGCCTTAGTGCCTGTGATAATAAAAATTTAAAATACCCATTCATGGATTCGTTGAAAATAAAACCTTCCGACCAAATTTTAAAATAATACCCTTCATCTCATGAACCAGACGTCTGACGACTCTTTTCTCTCCACTGCTCTGAGCCGAGGCGACTGTGTCACTCGAAAGATTGAACGATGAACGAGTCTCTAGTTCGTGATTGAACGTTGAATGTTCAGCACATCCTATGACTCTCGACTCGTTCGAGCTGAATGACTCTATTAATGGCGAACTGAACGAGCTATTTGACTAAACTGTGCCGCTCATTCGTGGCACATGTAGAAGAGTCGTTCGTTTTGAACGACTCATTCACGAACGACCCAAGCCTACCCCAAACCATGAAATTGACATCAAAGTAACGGTAGCAACAGGACGGTTTGCAACCAACAGAGTTCAAGGCTTTGACTTCGAAAGCTTGACATGGAAATTAGCTATGACAGAAGTGACAGAACTTCCTGTAGCAACACCATGAATTCGATATAGAACTCTTAATTCCACTCAAAGCAAGTACTGCTTATAATGGATGGTTACATTTACCCGGATTATGTTATATAAAATTACAAATTGTTCCGCTGTTCTGAAAAACGGTAAGCCTCTTGAGACGAAAAATATGTAGAACTACTTTGGAATTATCCTTGATAGAATACAGCTTTAAACGTGCATAGACGAATTGAGAACCTCTTTTTGCAAAAATTCATTCAATTAAAAAAATAATAAACAGAAAACTTCTAATAATGTAATTAATAAATAACCTCAAAGTTATAGGTCACTACAACATCTTATCATCATAGACATCCATTTCTGTTATCTTTCAATAACCAATACGTCATCACCGTATATAACGCTTGCCAGGGGCTAACGCAATTTTGATAATCGACCGACCCTCGCAATATTTCTGGCAATCTTTTAATTTCTAAACTCCGGCCATAACATCCACATCTTCCAGGAGAAGTTTACCTTAGAAAGCCGTTAAGGTTTTGATGAAGCACCCGAAATGCAACCCTCCTCCGCAACGAGACCCACGTAAACCCTCTTCAGGACTTGCGGGCACAAACCGGCCTCGAACTCTTTGCCTGCTTCGCACAGGTACGAGCGGTCGTGGTGAGTTTTAGTGATAAACTTCGTAAAGTTGTGCTGGATGAGTTGTGTTATTAACCACGCATAACAGATGCCTAATATGACGGTAGATGATGTTAAGTTTCAGCGTCACGTTTGGAATTAATAATCGCATCTTGTTCTTCATACTCTGTATTAAGATTATACTGCATGATCATATTGGTATTCCATGATGATTCAGTGATAATTAATAAGAACTTCCTTAACACCGGTTGTCTTAAATTCTACAATAAGAATTCAACTGCGAGTTAGTACTTGTCCAGTTTTAATATTCTTCAAAGTATCCTACTGGAATTTCAACGGCTTTGAACATTTTTATTTATTAGTCATATGTACAAAATATTTTACTTACTATTAAAGCGAATGCTTTAGAATACTTCATAAACTAATCACAGCTAAACTTAATTGTCGTCTCAGCTATTTTTAGAGAACTAAATCGAATGTTTTCAAAGAGTTGTAAGTAAAAAATGTCATCCGCAACTTTCTCGAATATATTCAATTACAACTTCAAACACCTTAGGATAGTACATTATTAGAGCTCTAAATATGATAATATATTAAAAATAACATTTGAACTTTTGTTACTATCGAGTATTCTGATACAAGCACAGATACTATTAAACTTCCCCTAAACTCTAATCATATCACTCATATAAAATTATAACTTATTAACAAATTCACGGATAAAATTATTCATATAAGTATTTTACATTCAGAAATTGATTGGAGTTAAAATTCAAATATCCATCAGTACTTACAATGTAAATAAATACAACGACATAAGCAAGTTTATGTAAGTTTTTCATTTTTACAGGAAATTTTATTGCCAGTTCCTGTCGTTGAAAGGAAGTCGAAATAACAAAACATAACAAGCTTAAGATCTATCCTCAATGTTCCGAATCTATTTTACCCAAATCAAAATTCCAGACATTATGTATACAATGAATGTTTAAATACAGGGTGAGTTTTTTTTTATGATCAGTATGGGGATCTCGAAAACTACCGCAGATAGAGCAATGGTTAAATTGGGAAAGATTTGCAGTTTTACTGGCCCAATTTAACACACACTTATCTTTTTTGAAAGGAAACCATAGTTGGCTATGACCTCAAAAAATCGGACATTTTTAGAGCCTCTCAACGAAAATAACGGAGTTATGGATGCTTTTCTCTCTTATTTTCACTTTTAACGTAGGTAGCCATGAAATAGATTGATTTATTAATAACTATTCCAAAAATCATTGAACAATTTTTTTATTAGGTATTATTATTACCGCTTTCCTCACAGACCGCCTATCAATTTCTTCAATTGCTTGTAATACCGCATCCCTTAGGTCACCAACTGTCTCATACATTCTTTTGTATACTTTGTTTTTTAGCGCACCTCATAAACAGAAGTCTATAATTGCCAAATCGGGAGACCGGGGTTGCCATTCACGTGTGCCATTTCTACCTATCCAAGAGTTTGGATAGATATAATCTAAGTGTTGTTTTACTAATAACGAGTTATGTGCAGGAGCTCCATCATGTTGGAACAACTCAATTTCTAAACGAGTTCTCAAATTCAAATTATGCAACATGTCTTGAAAAGTGTATTGCAAGAAATGCAAGTAGCGCTCACCAGTAAGTGATTCGTTATAGATAAAAGGCCTCATAATAGTAGAACATATGATACCACACCAAACATTAAAACCAAATTTTATCTGGGTCGTCTTTGTTCTACATAGAAAGGGTTTTCTTTAGTCCAGATATGCTCATTGTGTCTACTGAACATACCGCAGTTAGTAAATCTAGTTTCATCTGAGCATAACACCTTTAATGGAAACTGTGGATTGTCAAGGCCATGTCTCTAAACCATGTACAAAACAAAATACGTCGATGTTCGTCACCAACATGCAAAGTTTGAGAAACTGAAAGTTTGTACGGGTGGAACTTGTGCGCTTTCAGTACCTTAACTATAGTTCGTTGAGATGTTCCAGCTTCTGCCGCAATCTCACGAGTTGATGTAGATGGATTTTGATTTACCATTGCCAAAACATTTATTTGTACTGTTTCGTTAATTCGATTACGTTCCTTTGGTGGTTTAGTAAAAGATCCATATCTGCGTAAACTATCGTACAACTTAAATGTACATAGAACAGGTTAACGACGATTAAAATATCTATGAAAGTATTCCTCAGCTGCACGAACTGAATTTTTATGGCATATGATATAACATTCCACCATATTCAGTTTTTCTTCCTTAGAATATTCCAATGTATCACGAAAACTTGTCAATACCGACTGTCAGTTCAGCACTACTAATGGAATTACTCTCAAATAAGGAAATGTCAAAGTGAAAACAATCTTTTTCATGGCTACCTAGTTTAAAATTGAAAATAAGAGAGAAAAACATCCATAACTCCGTTATTTTTATGAATAACTATATCGAGTATTATATAGTTGAAAAGCTCTAAAACTGTCCGATTTTTTGAGGTCATAGCCAACTATGGTTTCCATTCAAAAAAAATATAAGTTGGTGTCATATCTCGAAAACGAGAGCTGTCACGCAAACGAGGACATGACAATAATATTCGGGATAGAATTCCCTTCAATTTTGATATTTACACTTTTTTTATAAAATCAAAAACAAAGGAGCTAGAGGGATTTGACTAAATCGATACAAAATATCTAGTAAGCCATAACTTTTTACAAAATGTCATTAAATTTGGCCAGTAAAACTGCAAATCTTTCCCAATTTAACTATTGCTCTATCTCCGCTAGTTTCCGAGATCCTCATACTGATCATCAAAAAAACTCACCCTGTATATACTATTTTAACTACATTATACTTTTAATTTTGTATAAGAATATTACTGATTTCAAATAATAATAACTGCTTATGAGACATTCATATTGTTGAACTTAAATATCTCCAATTTCAGTCCTCGGTAAAAAAAATTCACTGCACACAAAAAAAATAAATTCATTGTACTAAAGTAATAATGTTTTACTTACTAAATCGCGCATTCAAATGAAGATAGATGAGTGGATGGGGCCAAAGATGAACTCCATTCTGTAAATTAATGTAAAATGCGCTCGGTAAAATTTTTACGCGACCATAAATCTCCAATTGCCAGCCTTGGTGAAATCCTTTGGGCAACGACGCTATCAGGGGCATGGACTGGAACAGGCGAAAAAGCAAAAAGTTATTCAACGCAAAAATATACTCGTCGGTTATATATTTTCATTACACACAAAAACATGGCATCTGGATTCGGAATCACCACAAGAACATTCGGTCGGGAAGATATTTAAAAAGTTGGTTTAGTAGTTAAGTACATTTTCGAGCACATGTTTTTCGTCCTCCTCAAGGGAATGATGTTTTTTTCGGTCGACTAATTTTATTTTCTCATTTACTTGAAATTCCACTGGACCATGGTAATCGATTATTCATTCAGACACTTCTTCAATAGTTACTCAGGAAAAATCCCTAGTCGTTAAACTTTTATTTGTTTGTGTATTCGTAAACTTTTTTTAATTTTATAAAAAGGACCCCGCAGAATCCTTATGGGAAAAGGCTTTAGGCCAAACTTCTTCAAATTAAAGTATGTGATTGCTCTTGAAGAGTAAATCAAAAGTTCTCATGGGCACAAGACTCCAGAGCCAGTAGATTAGGATCTACAGCACTCTAAATTGAGTTGGTCCAGAATCCTTATGGGAAATGGCTTCAACTTTAGAGGGCTGTAGAAGTGTAGATCCTAAAGTATTGACTCTGGAGCTTTGTGCCCATAAGCACTTTTGATTTACTCTTCAAGAGCTATCACATACTTGAATTTGAAAAAAATAGCCGAAAGTCTTTTCCCATAAGGATTCTGGCCCACGTCAACTTTAGAGCGCTGTAGATCCTAAAGTATTGGCTCTGGAGCTTTGTGCCCATGAGCGCTTTTAATTTTCTCTTCAAGAGCTATCACATACTTGAATTTGAAAAAAAATAGCCGAAAGTCTTTTCCCATAAGGATTCTGGACCACGTCAACTTTAGAGCGCTGTAGATCCTAAACTATTGGCTCTGGAGCTTTGTGCCCATGAGCACTTTTGATCTGTTCTTCAAGAGCTATCACATAATTTAATTTGAACAAATTTGGCCGAAAGCCATTTCCCATAAGGATTCTGCGGGGTCCTTTGCCAACACAATTCGAAGGGTCTCTATATGCAGGTAACTTATTTAAAATATTTTTCTACTATATACCACAATATAAATAGTTTTATTAACAAATTTATGTTTAAAGTTGGAAAACTCGTATTTTTGACATTTTTTGTGATTTTTGAGTAACAGAATAAAATTAGTTAATAGCTATTTTTTATCGTTTTTGGGGAAATAAAACCACTAGTAAGAATAAAACCAATCTGACATAATTTTCAATGGTATTAAATTATGAAATATAAATTTCAAATTGAAGGTTTCACATTTTGGTACTGTTACCAAAACATAAGGAAAACAATCTATGGTTTGTAGATATAAAGAGGTGCAGAAAATATTCTAAACGTCCAGCTGCTTTCTTGTTGCGAGAACTTGAAATATATTATACAGGGTGTTTTGTAGAAGGTTCACCAAACTTGGAGGACAGTTAGGTGGGCTCATGTGCTATATTATGTAGCCCATATAACATCTAGATATATCTTAAGGTTTTTGTTTTTTTTTATTTTTTTTTTCTTAATTCTCATATTTTTTCATTTGAACTGTTGTAACTCTTTTATTTTTCACTGCATCTTTACCAAATAAACTTAAGTCTCATCTGTGATGTTTGTTTGCTCATCTGCATTTGATATTTGACCCAAATAACTGGTTGAAAAAATTATATGAGTCTACAAATGGCGAGGTTTCATAAAAAAGTGATTAAGTTAAACACTTATTACAAAAAAATTAGAAGCACATCAAGAACTTCGAAAGCTTACAAAAACTTCTCTACTTCAACCACTTTTCAACGACATATAGCACGTATTGGAAAGTAATCAGCATCATAATAAAATTTGAGATTGTAACTTACAAGGTTAGAACTACAAAAAATAAAACATACATCAAGTTGTAATAATTTGTTAAAAATTTGGTTCAATTTGGCTTCTACCACTACGGATGCAATTGCGACACCTTTTTCTGACTCCTACAGTGGTGGTCTCTAGTCACATCTCATCCCATATTATTTCAAAAACAACATTTAGTCTTTCTCTTAACTGCTCTTTGGTTTCTATTTCTCTCTCATAAACGAGTTGCTTGGCCCGTCCACATACAAAAAAATCAAACACCTGACTCAGGTCTGGCGACCTGGGAGGTCATAGCATAGGGCCAGTTCTCTCAGTTCACGCGTTTGGGAATAAAATGTCCAGGAGCTCTCTGACGGTTCGTCTATAACGTGCTGGACAGCCATATTGTTTGAGTTTTTTGACCATTTTGATTGGTCTTTCCTCGAATGGGATTTCATCTAATAAGATCGATCATCCCGCATTGTTTGGAACGCAACCCTTAGCTGCTCCTATCTCGTAAATGACGAAATTTTAATGAATGATTTATAGATAAAATCTCATTGAAGATAGACCAATAATATTCAAAAAGTTGGCTGTCCAGCACATTATAAGCGAACTGTCAGAGAGCTCCTGGAGATTTTATTCCCAAACTCGTAAACTGAGAGAACTGGCCCTATGTTATGACCTTCTACAAAACGCCCTGTATATATTTGCAATGTAGATCAGTTTTCAGGGGAATTTTTTCAAGATAAACTATTTATCAAACAAAGTGGATTCGTAGACAATTTTCTTTTTGAACCAGTCAGGTTCTGTCTTGTTTTGGTCTTTTGATATAGTCTTTCGAATATTTGTTGGAATGTCTCCAAGATAGTGTTAACAACATTTCAAGAATAAAAGTAAACAAGGGCTACAGCTTGTAAAATTAACGCTTCCATTTCAACCACTGTGCACCAACCTAATTAAAATGACGGTCACTCTCCCCGCAATAGCTTTTTGTGTTCTCTAAGCACACAATTCCACCACTAATATTTTTTGTTTTCCGAAAAGCTTTCTGCCCTGTTTCCTCACACATGCTTCCATCATATTTCCAGGAAATTCTCATTAACATATTTCCATCAAGCCGATATCCCGTCTGAGCCGAAAACTTATCTCCGCCGACGGCTGAAAATATCCTCAAATTGGAAACGTATCTTTTTAACGCCACGAAAAAGCGACGTCATTATTTTCCACATAGCACGAGTCTAAAATTGCGCAGCACACCGAGCCTTGTAATTTAAAACACATAGAACAGTCATTCGATATCAATTTGGAGGAATATGTATATGTAGGGAAGGAACAGTGACGGTACATAACAAGGAAGGTATTACAAAAAAAAATAAAGGAAAGTACCGGAAAATAAACCACATTTTTTGAAAATAACTAGTTTTCAAAAAACTTTTTGGTGTGTGGAATGTTTCTTACACTGTAAGAAGAGTCAAACATTAATGTTTTATTAGGTACTGTCTTATTAGTATAAGTCATCAAAAATGTATCAACAAAATATCATTTTGTATATATACAGGTGTCCCAATGAAAACGGACTATCTGGAATATTTTCTAAAATACTCATTATTTTGAAAATCACAAAAACACCTCAAGAGATTTACACCTCGTTTTAAAGCCTGTATAAAAGGGAATCCAACGGTGTGTCGTTCTTGATATTCCATCAACATTTTGAGGAATTTCTTAATTAGTACGCGAGTCCTGGATAGTTTCCTGATCTCTGATGTTATTGACGAAAAATAATTAAAATAGTTAATTATCTTATACTTTTAAAGACTTTATGCCATTACGACAAGTAAAATAAATCTGACAATGGATTTTAAATCATTCTATTATAACAAATGTTTGATACGCTCTCCATTGTATAGCCTTTTTGACAAACAGTATGTGTATTTTTTGAGGAACGGCACTGTATATAACTTCTCATCCAACAACAAAAACAATAACATCTGTTGTTAAAAAAATAATTTGGTAAAGTGCGACTTGGACTCGCATACTAAGGGTTCCGTACCACCTTCAAGATTTTAATATTCCAGTTTCAGACAAGCAGGGAATGAGTGCATTCTCTTATATTTACCCTAATATCTTTTAAAGAACCTTTTTTGAACTGATAAAAAATATACACTTTCATTTTCCACACATAGACTTTTTATTTTATCTGCTTCAGGATTCGCTTGTTTTTATAAGAATACATATGTTTTTAATTTTCTAATGTGGGAATTAAGTCCATGTTTAATATTTTTGTTAATATCTTTTAAACAAATGATCTAAAAATATGATATATTTGTAATTCACATAATGATATATTACATGATGCGTTTGAAAATTGAATTTTTATTTTCCATTTAATTGTATAATTTGTCCCTAAAATTTCTATGGGGGTTTTCTAATAATTTTTCTTATAAATTTCAAGTGCGCCCCAGTACCCCTAATTATTTTCAAAATTTTAGGTAGGTTTCGAAAATAAAGCGAGAAATGAGATTTTTTTACATCTTTATGTTAATATCTTGTAAACAATTAATTTTAAAAATATGAAAAATATATACTTGTATTCCTCATAAAGAGCCCTTTCATTTGATGTATTGCATGATGCTTTAAAAAAATATTTTTTATTTTCGGTGTAATTCTATAATTTTGCCCCCAATATTAATATTAGGGATTTCTTCGTATTTTTCCTGTAAACAAAAAAATTTTGCTCTTATAGTTTGGGGGTTTTAAATATTTTTTAATATATTCTAAAATATTCATTTTAAAAAAATTAAAAAAATACATTTGTATTCGTATTAATATATTACTTGATACGTTAGAAACAATTATAATTTTTTATTTTCCATTTAATTTTATATTTTGCCCCCCAAAATGAATATTAGGGGTTTCTCCTTATTTTGCCAGTAAAGTTCAGGTGAGGCGCTATACCTCCATTTTTTTTCAAAATTTTACAGCTTATGGTTGCGGAGATAAAGGGGGGAATGAGTAATTTTTTTATATCTTTGTTAATATCTTTTAATTTATTTATTTTAAAAATATGAAAAAATATATTTGTTTTTGTCATAATGAGCCCATTCATTTGACATATAACACGATACGTTAGAAACAATTTTAATTTTATATTTTCCATTTAATTCTGTAATTTGCCGCCCAAAGTTCAAAGTACAGGTTTCATCTTATTTTTCCAGTAAACTTCAGGTCAGAACCTATACTTCTAATGTTTTTCAAAAATTTATATATTATAGTTTTGGAAATAAGTGTGGGGGAATGGGTAAATTTTGGTATATTTTCGTTAATATCTTTTTAACTATTTTTTTTAATATAAAAAAATAAATTTGTGTTCCTCAGAATGGGACCTTTCATTTGATGTATTACATGATGCGTTTGAATTTTTTATCTTCATTTAATTCTATGATTTGCCCCCTAAATTAATATTAATGGTTTCTCCTTACTTTTCCTGTAAAGTTCGGGCAACGTTCTATATTCCCCATTTTTTTCAAAATTTTAGACTGATTAGTTTCGGAGCTCAGGGGGGAAACGGTCGATTTTTTTAGTTTTTCCCCCCAGAAGTACCCCTAAAATCAAAATTTCTTCTTTTACGATATGTACTCCTGATCGGCTCCCAAACTATACATTGATACCAAATATCAGCCTCTTCCGTGCAGTAGTTTAGGAGAAAATTGCTGTGATGTGACAGAGGCAGAAATCCGGAGTGATATTATAAGGGTATCCGTATATTGTATATACGAAACCCTAAAAACAAAAAAATTGCTAGAAATGTCTTAGTTTCTTTCCACAATCGGTTCAGTGTAGTTAAGTCTTACTTCGTTACTTACGTACTCTTACTCGACAAAATTGTTTACACATTAACGGCAAAAAATGAAACTATTATTCTTCATGTTAAGAGTAACAATTGTGCTAGACAAACTGCTCGTAATTCCAATGAGAAGTATCCGGTAAGACATAAATATATTACTAAACTGTGGAGCAGATTCAACGAAACGGGATCCGTAGTTTAGAAGAAACACGAGTCAAGAACAATCAATGACATTGAAGTAGCAGTATTAGGACCTGTTGTAATGGAACCGAAAAAAAATTTAAGACAAACTGCAATAACATCAGGTGTTCCACGAAATAAAATAGTGTTCCCAGAATACTGAAACGTAATAAGTTCCATCCCTATGAACAAAGGACATATCCAAGAATTAAATTAAGAAGACTTTGACAGAAGGATAGAACACTGTCCGGTCACATAAACAACTATCCCAAACATTTTATACTATACTTTCTTCTCTGACTAAGCTTCCTTTTATTTAAATGGTGAGGTAAATCGTCTTGACTACCGATACTGGAATGACATTAATTCACAGTCACCAGTAAGAGAGTTTCTGGATAATCGATTTCTTGATAGATGGATTGAAAGGCGAGGTGCCAGCGAGTGGCCAGATATGAAACCCCTAGATTTTTTCTTTGAGGGCATTTATAGACCCGAGTGTATGTTACTCCTGCAGTGTCTCTAGATAATCCGAGAAATCATATCCAAGAAGAATATGGCTGAGTTACTTCAAATGTTTTTTCCAGTGTGCGCAATGAATTTGAGGTATGATAATAGCTTTGCCTTGTAGTGGCTGGAGACATTTCAAACATCTATTCTAACATTAAAAATGATTTAGAATTCATTGTTAGTTTTATTTTCCTTGTCGTAATAGCAAAAAATCTTTAAAATTATAAACGAATTATTTATTTCAATTATTATTCGTCAATACCATGAGAGATCAGAAAAATATCCAAGAATCACGTTTTAAAACGCAAATTCCTTAAATGTTGATGGCATAACAAAAACGACACACCGTTGAATTGCTTTTTAAACAGGGTTTAAAACGAGGTGTCACTGATGGTAGGGTTTCATTTAAAAAAATGAGTAGCTAGCTCTGGAGTGAACAGGGTGCAATTTAATTAACGGTTAGTATGGCCAAATATGCCCCCCTTCGTAAATAGTTTGACGAGTTTTGGCGAATTTCAAGTATTTTGGGAATTATTCCATGTGACTAGTTTTCGTTGGGAAACCCTGTATATTTCCAGCTGTTAGATAAATGCAAATCGTATTACTCCGTGGTTTTGTTGGTAGTGTTTCATATCAGTTTGTAGATGTCGAAGTTCATTTTGCAATCAGTTTGTAGCTGGTTTTGGAACAGAGCTGATATCGTCTGTTTAAATAGATCATTTATGCCCTTCTAGTCTGGGTGTAAATCGCCAGTTCGTTTGTCTAATTTACGTTTTACTGGTAGATTTCGTATTCTACGATTTAGAATTTGTCATTGTGGTTCTGAATAGTTATATGTCACTTATCCAAGAATTCAGTAGCCTGATATTTTTAGATATGTTGAGGTGTTTGAAGTCTTTGGTCTCATGCGGACCTAGAAATATTTAAGCTACAGGAAAACCCTATAAGATAGATAGGTCGATGTTTTTCTGTAATAAGAGGTAGATCTTATATCACCTAACTGAGGAAGACTTTCCTTAAAACTTAGTACACATATGTAACCGTACATCAACACCTAACACCTAACAGATTTGCCCAAATTCTCCAAAACCGATATATTTATAGCATATAATCCACTCTTAACTAAAGGAAAATCCAAATCGAGGATCAAATTAAAATATGAAGGTATGTGGAGCATATCATTCGAAACCTGAGCACATTGATCAAATAAGTGGAGAACCTCAGCCTAAAGGAGCATAAATTAGCAGAGAAGAACAGCCAACTAGCGGCATAAACCAAGCAACAACGGAGAGAAGGCTGCCAATACTAACCAATCAGCACACAAACAAGTCAGATCGTAATGAAACTAAGGAAAAATATCTATGAAGCACAGACGAAAAGAATTTCAGCTTTAACAATTGAAACCTGATAATAGGTCTAATCAGGCTTTCGAATATAGCCAGATAATGTTTTTTTTTATTAATAATAATAGAATTTGTAAGGGTACAGTAATCTATAAATTCTGAAAAATTCTGTTTCGCCTTCTCTGTCGACCGAACCCAATTCTTCTTACAAATAACCTTCTCTACTTATGTTCACTCTTTCCAGATCTGCCGTTCAGCTCTTCTTTTCTCAGTTCATTACTTCACCCGAGTTCCTTCGACTCAATTCTACAATCTCTATCCTTAAAACTGCAAACAAACAAATCTTCCTCTTCTCTATTGTTCGATCCGGTTCTTGACTAGGCCTTCAAGGTCACGGTCAATACCATAGTCAAGAGCATGGCCATATTCGGACGGACATTTTTTACCTTTAAATCATGGCCAAGGTCATTGTTCAATTTGTGTTTCGGCGTAACGTTTCCGTGATAAGTATGAGTTTTCATTTAAAAGAATAATGATGATTTTGATACGACCTTGGAAGTAATGTTCAAGGTCAAATACAAGATTATAATCAGGTTGCCACGGAAAAACCATAAAACTTTTGTCAAAAACATTTTTCCTGAAAGTGCTATCCCGCCAAATGTTGGCGAAACATCAAGACAATATACAACAGAATTCAATTAACGAACGGATTCTGAAAGCATCCGTGTGAAGAAGAATTTCTGTGCAGACGACCAGTAATCCCGGCCAATTTTTCGAATTTACCTTGCTCTTTGTTTCCTTTACAATTTTAAATACATATCTGTTCCAAGAATGAACTGAGGACAGAAGACCTAATGAACAGGCAAAATAATTCGTCTATATTGAAAAAAATTGACTACAACTTATATCATCACGTACCGCCACTGCCGAGTCAGTTATTATTTCGAGCTCATCTTTATCCGCGTCGCGAGATTTTTTTCCCTTTATTTTCGAAATAACATAAAAAAGCAACGAAGCGAAGCCGGAAATTGAAAGTTTGCCTGGCCGATTACGCGCAACAATTTCACATCGTTAGGAAGCCCCGCGCTTGCTTTTCCAACATCATCATATTACACCATTATAATTCAAAAGTTGAAAAGAACGACTTTGATCGATTGTTATACCTTCCCGGAAATATTGTGAGTAACAGCGTATGCATGCAATGTTTCACTCGTCTTCGCCTTCCTTATTTTCCGTGTGATATTGAAATCTGTATAATGGCAAATCTCATGTAACAGAACACCCCACCTTGAAAATAACGTATATAAGGTAAACGTTTAGAGGTCAAATATAATATTCCCAGAGCTTTTGCTATATTATGCGAATTAACAGGTAACGTAATTCTTCTAAGAGTCATGTATTAATAAAAATTAGCCTTAGGCTGACGGTACACACGTCCGTCGTCCGCAAAACATGACCACACACTTTGGGTTCGTAACCTTCTTTAAAATGCTTTTTTTATGAATGCATATATTCATTTTATTCCCTCAACTACCCAAACATTTTGCAAGGATGAAAGATATTTCGACAAATTTGTACCCTTTTTTGCTTGCCTTCGGTATTAATTTTATTCATACAGATGTTTTTCCATCCGTCAGTCCGCCAAAGGTCGGTAACTACAAAATCGCGACTCCATGCAAGGGATCGATGGTTTCGGGTCGTTTCCTAGTAGGAAATTTCAATAATTGCGGGGCCAAAATATTCATAGTGCAAAAAAAAGTAATAAAATATAAATCTGCAAATGCCGAAAGAAAGAAAGCTTACCACATAGTTCAGTTACTGATATAACATCTAACAACCATTAAAATTTGTATATTGAGATGCCCCCTAAATTTGCTCGTTTCACTGGTAGATTGAACATATTAAATAACTCTAACTTACCAAGGCGGAAGTAGGTGTCAAAATTGAAACAAAACACCAAAACAACATTAATGACATAGCAAGCTTTTGCATTTTATTAAATAATACTTGCAAGATAGAGTACAATATGTACAGCTTGGGAATGAACAATCAAATTAAGCCTTTCGTAACCTAGGATTTATTTTAAGAATTACCAAGGATTTCTCGTCTGTGGAAAGCCTTACAGTTCCTTATAAATCACACTTGAATATACTTCATTCATCTGTAATCCTTACCTTGTAATCTCATCGATAACTTAGTAAAAAAGAAAATGTTCCATAAGGCTCTAAATTTAATTTATCCTATTGATAAAAGATCTTATGATTGTTTCAAAACTTTAACTTACCTGGGCAAAACAAGTAATAAAGTTAAATCATTTTTAGAAAAACAAGACATTAATTCGGCTCGATCAGTTATAAAACTTCAAATAATTTATCCAGATAGGGTCTATTAAGAATCCAATAAATCAAGAGTAGACCAAGTAATTGTAATTTCCCATCCGGGGTATACAAACTCAATTGCGGCAATTGTGACAAGCTATATATCGGTAGGACATTTAGAAATTTTAATACTCGTATTAGAGAGCACAAAAGATGTTATTCCACACAAGACTACTAAATTTAATTATGCACGTCATTCTTTTAGTGCAGAGGATAATCACAACTTTAACGATACTGTAAATATATTACACTGTTGAAAATAACCCCAGTAAAATTACATCAAGCTTTTAGAATCCCTAGAAATTAACAGATATAAATATTCTCCTTCTTCTTCTCCGAGACTATTAAATAACCAGTTAGACCTTAATCCATCCCCACTTTTAAGCCATCTTTTTAATGGCTCTGTATAATTAGTTTAGTTAAGTAATATGTATAGCTATATTGGTGTAGTTAGAATAATAGTTTTAGTATTTTGTGAAACTTGATAAAGGCATTGTATGCCGAAACACGTGTCGTTTATAAAATAAAGTGTAAATCTCGAAATATAATTTTCGTTTTTGTGTTTTCTTTTTGTATATTACGTGAAGCATTGGTGTGACTGTTCTCATAATCAGGTACTTCAGGGTACTTACTGGCAATCATAATTGTAATCACAGAAATATTTGGACATACCCTTAATGGGATAATAAGTTTTATACAAATCTAAACTCCGCCGTCTATTGAAACTGAGCTGATCTAGTATTTCAGCAAGCATTTGTGACGGGTCCCAGCCCGAATAAGCGAGTACGGTTCATAAACAGCAACCTACTTGTAAACAAGTTTATCGGTCAGTCGCACCAACAGGTGCGTCAACCATCAAATATATGAATATTCCTTGTCGGGTGGCAAAAAAGATCCGACTGCAGCTCTCGTTCATGATCATACCCAAACAGGCCAACTTCGCGGACAGTAGGACTATCATATCTCTCAATTCCCTTAGGGCATCCAATATTCGCGAAGCTATAGAAACAGAGAAACGACCCCTCTGTCTAAACCGACGCGATGGCAGCTCCCACCTTCCTACAGCATGGACCTTCGTAATTGTCAGATTAAACAAACCAGGTACTACAATCCAAAAATATCGGTCCAAATATTCGGTTATTTTTTTCTGCCAGGCCAAGCGTTCTCATTAGTAGGATACTGCGTCTGAGCTCCCGCATCCAGTGAGGATTTTGCGTACTACCAAATCGACAATGTTGCTTATTGTCCGTTCCTTGTAGGGTAAATTTTGCCTCATCGGAGAAAAGAACATTTTTGGGAAACATCGGATTCCCTTGGCATCTATTCGTAACCACTGCACAAAACTCTGATCTGCGATCAGGATCATCGTCATTTAGATCTTGAACCAATTTAATTTTATATGGATGGTATTTGTTTTTGTTTACTTACATCATTATCAATATCAGGTACTTCTCTTGAAGGTTTCTATGGGTTTTCCTAAACATTTTGAATCTCCATCTCCCCGGCTTGGGAAGGTCTTTATTCAGCGTAAATTGGGAGATGTGACGGTCAGGAATACTTGTTATTAAATATTCTGCATACCTCAGAATACGTTCTACATCACCCACTCCAATTAATATTCTCATTTTTTTGGTCTCGGAAAGGCTCACTAAAAAAATCACGCTACCCCTTTTCATTTAACATTTTTTAGAGGTAGTTATTACTCCTAGAGTTTATGAATTTATTGATAAAGTGTAGTTTCATATATAAAAATTGTATTTTTAACACGCATTTATTAGGTTACTTTCAACGTAATTTTCACCAACTTAAAAAAGTCTGATTAGTTTGGAAATTTGCACACGTGTCAAGGGTCGACGACAATACAATTCTTTGAATTGAATTTTCCCGTTCGTTGTTTTTTTTGTCACTGTTCTTCGCTAAATGCCAAATGTAAATTTCAAATTCTTCTATTAACGCTGCGTTTGCCATCTTGTTGGCAGTAGTAGAACTTGCGGTATTCGGTTAAATACCCGTTTAAGAAACTTATACATATTGAAATATTGATAAGGCAGCTTTAATACCCAGCGTATTTATAAGGTGGTATGGAGGGCGTACCCAGTTTTTGGTTTAGGGAGGGGCAAAATTATGAAAAACATTGTCCTAAAGAGAGCGACAAATCAGTCGTTTTTTGGTCCAGGGGGTAGGGCAAGTCAGCAACTTTATGGAAAGCTTTAGTGGCTCATGGCAGGTTTTTCAGGTCAAAGGCAGCTGCCCCCCTCACTCACCACCCTCGCTACGCCCATGAGTGGTATACTGATATTTATTTAGTGACAAATGAAAAATATTCTGAAATCAAAGCTTTTAATTTTAAATACTATAGACATCGTTATGGGACTAAAAACTTATGATTATATTTTAATAAACAAAAAAAAACACGCTTTACCTTTACCTAAGCCAGCCCTGTTTTATGTCAGTACGACATCGATCGCTTCTAGGAAAAAAATTGTTCTCGAAATGACTAAGCAGCTGTAGAATTGATGATTGATTGTGCAAGAATTTTCGATGCTGGTTTTAAAAGGAAGCAGCCCACCATCGCGAGTTAGACAGCGACGACGAGCGTATATTGTAATGTTATTGTGAACGAGCTGTTCTGTATAATTTGATGTAAATAAAGGTTCTAGAAAAGTGAAAGTGAATATTAGTAGTTAAATTTAATTGAACCCACGAAATTTATAACAATAGCAAACCGAACTAATAAACAGTTGAACAGTTTATATTAAAGCAGTAGAAAGTCGAACAATCAATCATGTATTAATTACCTCAAAATAAAAATATAATAAAATTTAAGTTATTAACAGAATAATTTGATTCAGAGTAAAAAGCGTGGGGTGCTTCATATATTAAATTTTACAATTATTCTATTCGCAACGTTTTATGAGAGGAGAGTTATGGAAATATAGTAAAATAAACCGCACGCTTTTTTCTCTGAATCAAATTCTGTTAATAACTTAAATTTTATCTTTTTATTTAGAGGAAATTAATCATGATTGATTGTTCGATTTTCTATTGCGTTAATATAAAGTGTTCATAATTAAAAATTAATTTCTACTTTTCAGTTCGGTTTTTTAGTTTTTTTAAATTATAATCATTCATTTACATTCATATACCTCATTAGTTTACTTTCAAATGAAGGTGTGGTTTGCTATGCAGATGACACAGTGCTTTTAATAAATGGTGAAAATTGGGATGAAGTAATTCATAAAGCAAAAGATACTATTTTTAAAGTTAAGCATTGGATGGACTATAATTTACTGACATTAAATATTATCAAAACCAAATTCATCTGTTTTTCAATGAACAAAAGAAATTGTGTAAATTACAGCATTGCAATCCATGAATATAAGTGCAAAAATTTTACAAACTGTTCATGAAAAATGATAATCTCACAAGTAATTAAGTATTAAGTATCTTGGTGTAATTTTTGACTGCCATTTAAAATGGGATTATCATGTTGACTATGTAAACAAAAAACTACGTAAACTGGTTTATAAGTTCTACCAACTAAAACAATTCTTAAATAAAAATACTTTGAAAAGGATTTATATTGCACTTGTAGAATCAATACTTAATTATGGCATTACAGTATGGGGTCTTGCTTATGACAGCATTTTAAAATCAGTCAGTATAACCCAAAAATACGTATTGAACCCTGGAAGGTAATTTTAAATAAAAAAAGAACTTTTGACAGTAATCTTATTTTTAAGGAAGCACAGGTATTAAACATAAATCAGATTTACTTTATATCTGTTATTAGATATACACTAAAAAATAAAAAATGGATTTTGGAAAATAATATATCATGGGAAACAATTTTTAAAAATGTTATTTGATCTCATATTCATTTAACACTGTTCTTCTATATATATTCTAGTACTAAGATAGAAAGGGATATATAAATTAAAATCTGAATTAAATAAATAAATATGAGTTTATCCGTTACTTTAGAACCTCACTGAAAGAGATTATTGGAATGGTTGGCTTCTTATTATGTAACAATCTATACTGATATTTCAGGCATTACGAACTTTTAGAACTGATGTCTCTCTTATTAATTCAATTCCTTTTGCATTTACGTATTTCCGCGACTTTTATTTTCACATGTGCTACAGAAATTCAGCTTTGTTTTCATTTAGTAGTTTTTCATTCCACTTTATTACACCACTTAGTAACACTGATATCCCAGCAGCTTCGCTGTTGACACCTTGACCTCTGTGTTATACAATTCTGCTTCTCGCCAAGTGGATTTCCAGATTTTAAAATTCATGACCGGCTTTGTGGTTTGATAGTACATAAGCTGATTTGCATCTTCTGGTGGCTCTGTGGTGTTTGTGATATACATCTTCAGATAATATAAAGCATCATCAACATAACAAATTGTTTTAATCTCTTTGTTTCGTTGGCTGGTATCCTTTCCGCGATGTTTGCCTTGATTTGGTAATTTCTCTGGTTGTTTCCAAACAAATGTGGGGTCCCGGAGGAACTTTAAGGAAAATCTCGAAATTTGTGAAATCTAAATAATTCAGTTCTTTTATTCATTATTCAAATTTTTATTATCTACTTCGCTCCGAGGAAAATATTATATACTTGTCATTTGTTATTTTTATCCTGAGTTTAGAGGAATCTACAGTTTTCAGTATCGGTTTATAAAAGCTTGGGAATATCATGCCAAAACCAAAGTCATATCTTGTGGAAAAAAAAAAATTTGACCCATTTTACTAAAGTAGTTCATGTTTGGTATCGTCTTATTTTTTTGTTGTACATAAGAGGCCAGAACAAGATTTGGACAGATAGAAGTCTCGAACAATATCAATTAATTCGTTGTAATTTTTTTTATTACGAAATAATCAGAATTAACGTCCAGCAACTGCAATTCTCCTAGTTACGTCAGTCAATATTCTTAAACATTTTAATTTGAATGTGTACATTTTTATACAGTACCAGTCAAAAGTCCCTACCCATTTCGTATGTTTTAAACAGCTATACTTACACTAATGCATTTGACTTATCAGTTGACGTAACAGTAATAGCCACTTTGGCCACTACTTTTAAATCGGACCTTATGACAAGTGATACCTCATTTGAAAGGTATAGACAATACCTACTCAGCCATATTAATTTTGCCGCTGAGTTTAGGCCAATTTTGGAGAATAACTTAAATAATTACTAAAACTATTATTTGACATTTACAATTTACCTCTTTGTTTCTCTGTTACTCTGCAAATTATGGCCATATTTGAACGTAAAGTGTTCAGCTCTATTTAATATTGGACTCAGAAATATGGGTACCATTTTAAAACATGCAATTGAACATGAAATGACCTTCGAGATCAAGGTCAATATCAAATTAAAGAATAGCTAAGGATAAGTCGGAGAGCCCCAGATGTATTACTTTACCCAATTAAGGAAATAATTTAATTTTTAATCTTGGAAACGAACAGGTCAAATTTGAGCTAGTCAAGGTAATGAAGGTAAGTAGCTTTTGAGCACTATCCCTTTACTAGCATCAAAGACGTATAGTCTAAGATCCGAACATAGGTCGAACTTCACAGAGCTGATAATAGGAAGATATTTTATAATAAATTTACTATATTAGAAAATATATTAAAAATGGGTTGCCTAAAAAAATCCTGGACAGACTATTTTTAATTATTTTTTAAAAAAATATTTTTAATTAAATGTTTCATTATCAAGATAATAAGAAAATTTTATCCTCAGTAAAAGTATACAACGTATAGATTGTGCAGCTGTTGGGTTCCCTATTATTTACCTGAACGAACTACTGGGTCGTCAGCCGTCAGGTATAAACAGATATGTCGATGCCAATTACTTGATAGTTCTATGTCCAAGAGACTCGTAATAAAGTCCGGTATGCTCGTGCCAAACTTTACCCCTTAACAGGAAGAGGAAGCAAGCTCGGACTCTTAAACAAGCTGACACACATCAAGACAGTCATCTTGCCAATGCTAACGTACGCTTTAATAGTATGGGGACACACCAGCAAGAGCAACAGGCAGGCCATCCACCCGATCATGAGAACATATCGTAAATGAAGAAATTTTAATTTTAGGGGTACTTCTTGGGGGAGAAACTAAAAAAATCGACCGTTCCCTCCCCCTGATCTCCGAAACTACTCAGCCTAAAATTAAAGAAAAAAATAGGAACTATAGAACGTTGCGCGAACTTTACAGGAAAAATAAGGAGAAACCATTATTATTAATTTTGGGGGGCAAATTATAGAATTAAATGACAATTTAAAAATTTTGTTTTTCAAACGCATCATGTAATATATCAAATGAAAGGTCCCATGCTGAGGAACACAAATACATTATTTTCATATTTAAAAAAATTATTTAAAAAGATATTAACGAATATATACCAAAATTTACCCATCCCCCACTTAAATTATAAAACGTAAAGTTTTGAAAAAAATGAGAGGTATAGGGTCTGACCTGAAGTTTACTGGAAAAATACGGAGAAACCTCAACTTTTAATTTTGGGGGTCAAATTACAGAATTAAAAGGAAAATAAAAAAATTAAATTGTTTCAGACGCATCATGATATATATCAAATGAAAGGGCTCATTATGACGAAAACAAATATATTTTTTCCATATTTTAAAAATAAATTAATTAAAAGATATTAACAAAAAAATTAAAAAAATGTACCCCCCCCTCCTTATCTCCGAAACCATAAGCTGTAAAATTTTGAAAAAAATAGAGGTATAGTGCCTCATCTAAACTTTACTGGAAAAATAAGGAGAAGCAAGGGGGGGCAAATTATAGAATTAAATGGAAAACAAAAAATTATAATTGTTTCTAATGGATCAAGTAATATATCAAATCAAAGGGCTCATTATGACGAATAATAACAATTTTTTTTAATAAATATTTTAAAATATATTAAAAAAATATATTTAAAAAATTACCCATTCCCCCCTTTATTCTTCAAACTATAAGATCTGAAGTTTTTTGTTTACAGAAAAAATATGAAGAAATCGCTAATATTAATATTGGGGGCCAAATCATAGAATTAAACGGAAAATAAAATAATATTTTTTAACGCATCATGCAATACATGAAATGAAAGGGTTTATTATGAGAAATACAAATACATATTTTTCATATTTTTAAATTAATTGTTTACAAGAAATTAATTCCGAAACCATAGTACCTAAAATTTTGAACAAATTAGGGGTACTGGGGTTTACTTTAAATTTATAAAAAAATTATTAGAAAACCCCATAGTAATTTTAGGGACAAATCATACAATTAAATGGAAAATAAAAATTCAATTTTCAAATGCGTCATGTAATATATCAGATAAAAGGCTCATTAAGTGAATTTCAAATATATCATATTTTTAAATAAATTTTTTAAAAGATATTAACACAAATATTAAACATCAATTTAATTCCCACATTAGAAACTACACTATTTAAATTTTGAAAAATATATTTTATTTGTATTTTTCAATAATTTGTCTAAAAGATTTAATAATTTATAATATAAAACGTCACCTATTTTGCCCTTTATCTTCCAATCTACAGAGCCTCAAAATTCCCACAGTAGATTATAAAAGGCTTACCTAAAATTTTATTAGTAAAATAAAACTCTAGTGTTAATTTTTGGGTGCCAAATTAGAAAATTAAATACATATGTATTCTTATAAAATCAAGCGAATCCTAAAGCAGATAAAATAAAAAGTCTATGTGTGGAAAATGAAAGTGAATATTTTTTATAAATTTAAAAAATATATATTAGGGTAAATATAAGAAAATACACTCATTCTCTGCTTGTCTGAAACTGGAATATTAGAATCTTGAAGGTGGTACGGAACCCTTAGTATGCGAGTCCAACTCGCACTTGACCAAATTATTTTGGGAACACGTTGATATTTCTATTGATATTTTCTATGTGACTTAATACAACTGATTCTGTATGTGCGAAGTTAAACCCTGAAAACTACGGTTGGCATTTATTTGATTTTTTAAAACTAACACATGTTATCGAAGGTCTAACTCCGTTGAAGATCCAGGACATTATCCAAATGGAGGAAATTGAGGAAGAATCTAACGAATCAGATGAATTCGAAATTCACAATTAAACCTCTTATGAATCAGATATTGAATTGAAAATATTTATTAAAATTTATTTTTTATTTTTGTATGTTCTGTAATAAAATTTTTAAACGTAATGTAAAATCTTTAGTCTATCTTTTTTGTTATTTTTTAATTAAAAATTTCGACTGACCACTTTATTTCTCTTTAATTGTTTTCAGAATAAAGAGCAACAAAATTAAAATTCTCAAACCCCTATTAGGACGGAATTTTTTGCAATCCCATATCAACGTGTTTCCAGGAAAACAGGGCTTATTTTGATATAAAATTGTGTCTATTATCCAATGAAGTGAAAGTAACTGGCATCGACATACCTGTTTATACCCATGGTAACCCAGTAGTTCGTACTGGTAAATAATAGGCAACCCAAATGTTGCACATTTTATGCTTTTACTCAGGATAAAATTTTCTTATTATCCCGATGATGCAACATTTAATTAAAAATTATTTTTTTAAATAATTAAAAATAGTCTGTCCAAGATTTTGAAGGCAAACCATTTCCCGACCACAGCATACAGGCTGCTGGGCTAAGGTACACAAATAAATGTAAGACAAAATTTAAGTTTTGCGAGGGGCGCTCATGACTCTAGCTACGTCGCTTGAGATAACCTTGAGAGTCAAGATCAAATTAATCGTAGCGAAGAAAACAGTGTAAATCTCAAATGGTTTAGTTTTTGAAAATTTCCAGATCCCCTGCCATATCAGAACTTATTGATCGCCGTGTATATGAAAAATAATTCCTCTAACAACAACAAGAAATATCACAAAAATTAAAAACCGCTCTTTATTGGCAAAAGAGTAAGAATTTCATCGTATTCTGAAAAATATAACCAACATCCGCAAAGGTCAGATAACATTGTAAAACTTCGCGACAGTTCAATCGCTTTAATAAAAGTTATTGAACACGATCAAACTTCTATAATAAAAACATCAGAAAAAAATCCCGTGCCATAAAAAAAACAACTGAAAAATATTATCACCATTATCTCGTCGGGAATTTTCTTGTGTTCCTCTCCCGTGGGTACCGTAACAGCAGCCATCTGCGAGGCTGAGGGGTAGGTATCGACTTTTTTATAATCGACATTATAAACTTCGACATTGCCTTCGACTCGAATCGCTCTCACTTTCGTCAACGGTAATCGATACACGAAAGAGCAAATGTGTTTGCCGTTCATGGATACCAAAAACTCGTTCTGCGTTAATACGACGTCCATGTCGAATTTTGTGTTCCTCTGGAAGTTGAATTTCGAAACGGAGGTGGTTTCTTCGGGTCCCCAAGTGCCATTGATTCGATGCGTTCGAACGATGTACCTTGAAAAGAGAATTAATATTGAACTAGTTCAGATTAGGTGAGTTTATTTATTTGCAAAGTAATACATAATTACACCAGTCAATAAAAATTTTAGGTGTCATAAAATTCAACAGCAAACCGAGTAAGCCATCAGGTAAATAATAGTTTATAACTGACATAATTTTAACAGCTAACTCGTAGTAAATTATTTGAGCCTGAAAAACCCCAAAAATATGGAGTATTTTGGATTTTTGCTTATAGTGTAAAAAGTATTGAGCTGTTCATAATGCCGTCAATAGAAAAATTGTGGAGAATCAGAAAATTTTCAAAATGAATGTTTATAAATTGTGACATTTTTCATAAAGTTGAAAAAAAAAAAGATTAGTGATTTAAAAAAAATCATAACTTGGTAGTAATAACAGCTGGAACCTTAATTTGCCTCCTGGTTATAGCTGATAATGTTTAGATTAATAACGCCAAAGATCTATATTGTACGTTAAGTAGATCTTGCAGACTTTCAATTTAAATAATTTGTAGAAACATTTTGCTGGACGTATCGTATTAACCACGATAGTTCGATAGCGATCTGCAAATTATTTTTTGAAAACTTCACTTCGTATATCTTGGATTTTTGTCATATTGCCCTAAAATGTATCAATACTGCTTTTAAAATGAAAAAAAGACCAATGTGAGCAAGCAATAGTTCAGTAACTAAAAAATCTAGATCCGTCCATGTGCCAGCTATGTTCAGTGCACTGCTGGCTGGCTGGCGCATCTTCGTACATTTAATGGAATGTTTACTATTATTTTAAACCAACTTCTCGGAATTATAGCGAAAAACCAAGATAGACAAGATAGATCCCGGTCAAATTGAAGTGGAAATTCTCTAAATTATTTAAATTCAAATTGTTCAAAAACTTCTTATTCAATAGTATCCATCGTGAGCTTATATAAACTTAATATCATAAACTATGGTCTTGACAATAACTAATATTCCATTATAAGTTACCAGAAAGAATATATTTTTTGAAAAAAATACATTTTTTGGCCAGTTTTTCTGAATTTAGTCGATAAAAAATGATCCAGTCAGGATATGTAACGACTTATTAAGAAGAATTTCCCATCTTCTACAACTTTCCTGTAGACGGCATTACGATTCCTCCATTACCTTTCGTTGTATAAGCAAAAAACAAAAGACAGTCGTATTTTTTATTATTTAATTCGTTTAGTTCTACAGGTTTGCTATTAAATTCTATAAACTGTTACTGACGTGATGGTATAAGCGACTTGCTGTTGAAGATTATGTCCGAAAATGAGTTAAATTTTGCTCTATAAACTGGTGTAAATGTGTTTTTACAAACTAAACGGTAAAAAGATATTGCTAGATCAATTGTTACAATATTTCGAATAACCAGACACCTTGACTTGGGCCCGCTCACGAGTTTTTGTGGTGCTTTGTCTGTCGACAATTGAAAAAATTTTCTGGTTTTGTTTCATCAGATTAATGTGATATTTGTAACAACTTAATTAGAAAATATTAACAGTCACTTTGTGACGTTTGCTTTCGGTAAATGTACAGCAATCATTTATGTAATATCCTTGACGTGTCCCGTCATATGACGTACTTGAACATTTTTTTGTAATTTTCACATCCCCTAAGTTCTTAGGTTTTTTTTGTAAAAACTATTTTAACATCATCAGTTCTGAGCGAAATTTATATAAGCTACAACATCTAAAAAGAATTTATTTTCGTATTTAATTTGATGAGCTAAATATATTTTTGATATTTGATATTGTGGCTTTCTCTTCTCGTCTTTCATTTTGTTTCTTGTGGCACAATTGACTTTTTTTACTTTTATTACGTTTTGAAGTTATTGATATTTTTTGCATTTCTGACATCTCTTACGTTTTTAACATTTTCGATACTTTTGGCATTTTCGACATTTTTGAAGTTTTTGACATTTTTGACATTTTTAACATTTCTGGCATTTTTGACATTATGACATTAATATTTTTGACACGTTTGACATTTTTTTTTACTTTTTTTCACATTTACGATGACGTTGACGTTTTTTGACATTTTCTATATTTAAAATTTTTTAGTTTGTTTCTCATTTTAGGTTTTCGACAGAATAATTTTAACAATTTTGTCATGTTTGATGTATGTAGACGTGAGATGTAAGACCAACCAACAAATAAGATTTTCGGACAAAAGAATGACACCTCGCAGAGAGTATTCAATATCTCTGACAGGTGAAGTAACGTGAAAATTTTATCGTTACATTCTAACCTAGGACTTACGGGAGAACAGCAATTAGACGGAAAGACTGGTTTCTCCGTAAATTATAGATGTCAGTCTTACATCTCGCGTCTCCAAATTTACTGTTATGTATCAAATACATAAATAAGTGTTCGAGAGAACATTCTATTACGGGAAGCGCAACTGATGAAGTTTCCCGACCAGACACAATATATATCATATATATTGTCTTGCATACAAAAGAATGACACCTCGAAGAGAGTATGTTAGATGTAATTAATATTTTTACGTGGTTTAGGTAATATCGTTTGAATTTGTTTTAAGAACCTATAAAACATGCCCCGATGAAATTTTTGAGGTCACGCAAACACACATAGACAATATACGGATACGGATCACAACATTTTTTTTCCGAAACTTCAGATTTTGATATTAGTATCAGTATTTTGGTAAATCAAAGGAGCATAGAGGGATACTTTGGAGAAACTAAAAAATCGACAAATCTCAGAAATATTACGGTTTTTACTTAAAATTTTGAAATAATCTAGTATAGGCCACTGACTTTTAAGAAAAATCCGAAAGTGTCGTTAAATTGGGCCAGTAAAACTGCAAATCTTTATTTGGGGGACACATTGCTCTATCTCCGCTAGTTTCCGAGATCCATAACTGAGCATAAAATTGTTTCCAACTCATTATATAATATATCAAATCAAAGGGCTCAATGTAATGACTACAGAAATACTATTATTTCTCTCCCCGTTCCTCCGAAACTATAAGACGTAAAATTTAAAAAAAATAGAGATATAGGGACTTTAACTCACCCGAATTTTACATGAAAAATAAGGAGAAATTATGGAATTAGAAAATGGAAGAAAATACAAAATTAAAATTGTTTTAAGTAATAAATCAAATCAAAGGGTTGATCATGACAGGGTTTTTTTTTAATATTTTTAAAACGAATTATTTACAAGATAAAATATAAAAAACCTTCAACTCCGTTATGCTAGTCCCAAGCCTGGGATCCCATCACGCAAGAGATGGCAAAGTGAGGAGGGGGAGTAACAACCTCTTAAAAAAGATGACAGTCAATCTGGCCCAATGGTTGGAGGAGCAGATAGTCAACTGTAAGGGGCTCCAATCAACCTAGAATACCCCAAAATATAATTATAGGCTTAATAGCAAACCGAACTAAAAAGTAGAAAATTATTTTTAATTATGAGTTTATATTATACGGTAGAAAATCGGTCAAAATAAAAATATAATTAAAGCAGAATAATTCGACATAGTAAAAGGCGTGGGGTGCATTTAACATTTGTCATAGTCCCAACGCTGGTTAATAACTTAATTTTATTATATTTTTATTTTGTAATTAATCATGAGGATCTACTTTCTAGCAGTTCATAATTAAAAATTATTTTTTCAGTTCTGTTTGTGCCTGAGTTTTTTTCTATAATTATTTTGTATTTTTGAACAAATGATGGTAGGATTTGGTTTTTGGTCTTATAGCATAACATTTCCATTTTATTCTTTCTAGACAAGCCAATTTCATTTACAAGAACAGTGGCAAAGAGACAACAAATGGGGAAAATTCAACTTAAAGAATTGTAATCGGCCCTTACCCTGAATTGTTGAAAAATACGTTACTAGATACATACTACGTCAACCTATTACTCATCTAAATATTTTCGAAGTTCCTTTATGAGTCACATAGTGATTTCATAATTTATTTTTTGGCGGAAGTTATATTTATACGATGAATAAAATTGGGTATAAGGACCCTGAGTGGCCAGAGTATATTACTCTTATTAGAATTTGAAATACACTGACTTACAATACGTATTTCATCACAACTAATACAGGTTCCGTTTGCCTTAAACAGATCTCCAAGTTCTGGAACCATAAGGCTCTAATTACTCAACAGCCACATTTTTGATATTGAGCAAAATTTGTTGCAATTTTATATCGCTGTTTTTTTTTAGTTACAATAATTTGTCTGATTATAAAAATGGCTTCTCTAGTTTACTTATACACATGTGTTTTTCATGAGCAAATGAAAAAAAAATACTATTTGTTAATACGTTTCAACAAAGATTTCCCTTTATTACATTAAAATGGCTCACAAACATTAAAATCTATGTCAACATGTTTCCGCAAACACTTCACTTTGTTTAATTAATACAACAATTAACAGAGAAATTATAAACCACTTGTTTCTGTTATTACATTGTCCATTTGCTAGTTTAACAAACGACGGTACGGAGCCATTTCAATTCGGTTGGAATCTACGTTTTCCCTCTTATCACTAATTCGGAATTAATTTCGGATTTAATGAAGGTTCTAAATCGGTTAACTTATCATAAACAAGTTTATCGTTACTAATATAAAGTTAAAGTTTAACTTACCTAAGCGATACACGAGGGTTTATGTGGATGGCTATGTCGGAATTGGCCTCTCTGCTCGAACACAGATTGATGGAAAACCTGTGGGGAAAATTGAATTATTTAACGATCTATAAAATGACAAGTCGCTACGTAGATATAAAATATACCTGAAATTATTATACAGTGTGGAACAACCAAATGGAATAAACTCGATAACGAATAATGGAGGGCGTGTCAGGAAAAACGCTTGACACGAAGATTTGTATTTTTAAAAGCGCATTTTTTCAACAGAAAAAATGTATAGGGTGTGTCATGTGACAGTGGCCAATACCAACTCTCATTTTAAATGCAAGCCCCTTTATATTTTCTAGACATAATTCATGTACGGTGTGCTACACCTATCTTCAACTGTTTCGGAAATATTAAATGTTTTCAAATTTATTACAAAAATTAACATTTAAACAGAAAATTATTTTATTTCACAAATTCGCTACATTACATCAATAATTCCCATTTAGCTCTTGATATTGAGATAGAAAGCAAAACCCATTCCTGTGTTCCATTTACTGATTTAAAACAGTTTTGTTTAATTTCGTCAAAACTCATAGCCTTAGCATTTTGTTGTCTGCCTGCATGACAGTGGTGATCAGTGTCGGTGCTATTGTCGTTTGAATTTTCATTAATTGTACGTAATAATATCAGAAAAATGGTTCATTTAACAGAAATGCACAAAATAACCATTCACACACGGACACAAATGGAAGTTTCTCGCTTATTTCACGAAAATTTTCCAAATTTGCCGCCTGTATCCCAAAGAACAATTAGCAAAATAGAAAACCAGTTTCGCGAGTTTGGTCATGTAAAACAGATAAAAAAAGTAGCTGCTAATGCTGTAAGTGATAATTATATTATGCTTGAGATTCAAGAAAACCCTCATAATTCTGGTCGAAAAGCAGCCCCACTGTTCAACGTTAGCCACAAATCAATTTTTCGGGTATTAAAGGAAAGTAAAATGCATCCCTATAAAATGATGCCGACTCAGAAGCTCATGGAAGACGATTTCGATAGGAGAACGTATTTCTGTGAACAAATGATGGTAAGGTTAGATAACAATGTGATCCAATTAGAAGATGTTTTGTTTTCTAATGAGCGCATATTTACACTTTACGGTCATGTTAATCGTCAAAATTGCCGCTATTGGTCTAATAAGAATCCTCACTGGATGACAGAGAAACATACCTAATATCCTGAAAAAGTTAATGTTTTGGCAGGAATTGTTGGAAATCATCGAAATCATATCGAAGGTCCCTTTTTCATTGATGGCAACTAGAATGGAGATAAATAGTTACAACTGCTCCCAAATAATGTCGTGCCAACTTTGACAAACTTATATCCTGATCCAGTAAATCCACAAGTTCCTTCCAATAAAATATGGATTTCAGCAAGATGGAGCACCGCCCCATTACGGAATCAATGTCCAACAGTACCTGAACCAAATTTTTCCAACGGTGGATTGGGAGGCGCGTATCGATAGAATAGCCAGCACGATCTCCGGATTTGACGCCATTGGACTACTTTTTGTGGGGATATGTCAAAAGTACTGTAAACAAGAACTAAATCTCTCAACTTAGATGACCTAAAAAGACGAATCACGCTTGCGATTAGATCAGTCACGCCTGAGATGTTGAGTAAAATTAGAAGACATTTCTATACCAGATTAGCATTTTGCCAAGACGTTCGCGGCGAGCAGTTTGAACATTTCCTATATTGATATTAATGTTTTTCTTATTATTAAGAAATAAACAGTATTACTTATTAAGTTTTTAGTGTAATGTAGCGAATATGTGAAATAAAATCATTTTCTTTTTTTAATGTTAATTTTTGTAATAAATCTGAAAACATCCGAAACAGTTGAAGATAGATGTAGGACATTGTACATGAATTATGTCTAGAAGTTTCTGGAGAATCCAAAAAATAAATAATATACAGGGGCTTGCATTTACAATAACAAATTGGCCAATGAAACATGACACACCCTATATAATTTCATTACAAATTGGAAATACAATATATTTCTAATTTGAAGCCAGATTTGACGAAAAATATGTCAAATTAAAAGGAATAAAAAAAGTGAAAATTTACCCAAGTGTTTGTTGTTTTAAGTAATCTAACTTACTATTTAAAATAATGTTTTAACTGCTCAACATACTGAGATAGAAATCTGACATTCATAAAGATTCCTAGGTGGATATTAGCAAAAATATGTCTTATTCTGCATTTTACGTCATCTAATCATTCCGATTCCGCAAAGTTCACCCTCAATTTCACAAAAATTCGAATGTCATCAAATCTGGTGAACGACTTGGCTACTCGACAGAAGGAAGTTTCGTTTAGCCAACTCGAAGTGGTATAAAATAGTGTGCCAGCGCTCCAGCTTGCTGGAATACGACTAGCGTATTAAACCTGTCATTTTTAATCATCGGGTGGATTTGATTTTGAAGCATGTTAAAATAGAGGCCCTGTTAAATTTTCTACCAGAAATCTTGGCCCTACAATACGGTGTCCCAATATTTCTGCCATCTGCATTAGCTTAACACTACACAGTCTAACTTTTGTTAGTTGATGCAAAATTTTTGGTTGGTTAAATATTTGCAACAGGCCTGATAATGCCAAACTGTTTTTCTTTTGAAATTGTTGATCTTGGTCGTTTCAGTATAGAGTATTATTAAAATAAAGGCATTAGACTCTTGCTCTGCTTTGTTAAAATTAGGACCTACTTCTGCACAAATAAAAATTGATTTATAAAAAGATGCCTTCTGTTTGTAACTGTTGACTTGTGGTATCCATAAAACTGATATCCTCTATTTTTAGTCTTCAATATTCCAATGTTTTTTTTTTCGAAACATACGCAAATATGGTTTCTCAGTGATGGTTGGCAATTTTTCTTCAATGCAGATCTGTTTTTACACATCAAATAAATCACTCATTGCTCTATAACTACTCAGCGCATTATAGTAAACAAAAAGCATTGAATTAAGCCACAACAAAATCATTCACTCCATTTGAGAAACAGTTGATGGTTCACATTTGGCACTGGATACTTTAGCACACCCCCACACATTTTGAATGGGATAACCTCAGTATATATTATATACGAAAACTATTCATGACTGCAATTACTGAATAAAAAGTCACTGAAGTTTAATTATTTTCTACGATTTCTTTAGTAATATTCTTTTCAAATATAAGTTACCTAATCTAATGAAGAAACAATGTTAATGAAGCACAATTGTGTATCCAACTAAGACCTATCAATATCTGAAATCACTGCATGGACTAGCAGTTGTTAACTCCCCAAACTCGGCCGGCTCTAACTCTCTTCACTCGAAACGATATTTCGAGACAATTGAATTTCCCTTGTAACCGTTACAATTCAAGTTGGCCGTTATCTCTTCCTGATATTCAAAGAGAGAGGCGAGTATAACTTATTTCTATTACCGTGTTCACTTGGACGTTATCTAATAGACTGACTCGTGGTCGTATTTATGCTACTCGACTACAACCCCGGTGCTAACAAATCGTCCAATAAACAAACAACACCAGATTAGGGCGATGTTTGTTTGTTTCCAGTGTCGATCACCGCGGTTTGATTGTGTCTTAGTCCAGGTGTTTTGAGTTTAGCTGAATCTGCACACTGACATTTATTCCTGGAGAAATCTATTTATAAAAATTTAAGATTAATAGTGTCTGAAAGACATATTTAGTGCTAGCGCTACACTTGAATTAGAGGTCAGAGGCTTCTAAGCCAGTTATTACCAACCTATTTTTCTGTGAAGGTCGCTAATTTATTTCTAAATTAAACAGTGTATACAAGCGCAGTGTGGCGGGTAGATACCCATCTATGTCTCTAACAGATGACAGATCTACTTCAGGAAAGCACCTCTGCTCACGCGAGCCTTGGTTTATTTTCCAAAACCATACGGGGAAAACCACTGTTCCTATTCAAACGTGCTCTTTTGTGGTACTATTCCTGAATTCATACATCAAGATGTCTGGCCAACATAGTGTATAAAGGCCAAATCTCTCCTCTATGTCATGATAAATACAGGTAAAAGACAACCCCAACTTCCCAGAAGCCTGTTGCTTCCCGATGACGTTGGCAGTCAGCTGAAGAATCCCTGTGATATACCTGGCCAACCAAGGAACAACCTGGCAATGAATAGGACATTCTATATATCAATTTACAATGTACGACCTCTCTCTTCGGCAGATGAGCTGGTAAAATTAAAAAGTTTCCTAATAAATATAAAATGGGATATAAAAGAATTAAGCGAAGTAAGCAGAACAGGAGAAGGTATCACAAAACTCAATTCAGGTCACACGCTATTTCACATAGGACTCAACGAGAAAGAAGTAAATGGAGTACGATATCTTATGAACAGCAGACTTCTATGCAACATAATTGTGTATGTGGCTATATCAGATAGAATAGTAAATAGCACAAGGAAATCTGCATAAACACCAAACACTCAAAATTATGCACCAACTAGTGAACATGATGACGAACAAATAAAAATTTAGTAGGGTTCCGGCAAGTTACGACAAATCAGCCGCTCCAACAACACTCTAGTTATAGAAGCCAGCAAGATGTACGCCCAGAATACGTTTTTCAAGAAAATATGGAAACGACAATGCACCTGGAGAAGCTCATACTTCAAATATAAAAACAAATTACATTTCTAATCTCCGGTCACCAATATATCATTGATATAACTCCACTCAGCAGTAAGCACAGAATGGTCACGTGAAAGCTAAGGAACAAGAAATATTTAAAAGATTAGAACTTATTATAATAGAAAACAACATGTTAGTCTGAATCTGGTAGACAATCGGTCTCTCGTTCCTAGTGAGTAATTTAAGTTTCATACTATGCTATAACTTCCATACGTCTGGCAGATGTAATAAAAGGTTGATCTCACTTTAGAACGTCATTCAAGGAAGCTTTGTATCTGCTATCGTCATCAGGTGAATGATCATTCAATTTTCAAGACGATGGAAGTCCAAGGAAACTTCGAGGAGAAAACAATATAATTTACACAAAGAAACTCTCAGAAAACTAGGACAAATATCAAGAGAGCAATACCAACAAAAGCAAACAAATGAATGGTAATGAACAAGAAGAAACATTGACCAAAATAATATATCACACAGCAAAGAAAAGCGCCACGACAACACATACCTTCCAGAAAGAAAATGATAAAACTAAATTATTAATGGGGAAAATAAGAAAACTAAAAGTAGACAAAGATAAAAATCTTATCGAGTGAGCTCAATAAAATAAGAATAGGACTATGTAAAGATAATAACAATGGGACTATGTAAAGATAATAAGAATAGGACTAATGTAAAGATGTACTATGTAAAGATGACTGTGACTATGTAAAGGTATAGCCGATAGTTATAAAAATTTGTGAAAAGAAACTATGCATAGGAAGCACTGAAATGGCCAACATAACAACAACAATGGAACCCTGATAAAAAATCAGAATGAAATAACAAAAGAAGCCGAAACATATTACACGGAACTATATAAAAGCAAAAAAATATCCAGATCAACAGCAACAAAAGAGCAAAGTAATTATTATACGAAATATAGACAAAAAAAAAACAGAAATGCGAACAGGCACAATGAAACGAATAAAAGAAGCAATTTTGAATGTCAAAGAAACCACATAGAAAGACGTAGAACTAAAGAAGATCTTAAATAGATTAGGCCGTAATACTAAGCACAACAGAAATTATAATTTATATTTTGAAAAGAACCAAGTTTAACTGGCTTAAAATAAAAACCGTTTAGAAACCGTGTGTAATCAACAACTATTTTCTGACAATTTTTTTTCTGATTTTGAGGTAGGTACAAATCTATTGATTATTTTAGAGTATTCTTATCTCTCCCTCTTTCTAATTTGTCTTTTTTTATATTATCCAGCAATTTTTTAACTTTTTTATTTGTTTTATTATTTGGCCCACTTTATATAAGGGTAACTCTAATTCACCCTATATTGCAACCACCCTGTATATGTTTCTGTGTATTGGTCACCCAATATAAATTATTTGTCTACCAATTTCTGAATCACCCTGTACAACTATAAGTCAACTATGCTCGATGTTGCAACCGCCCTATATAAGTCTCCTCTCCACCCTATTGACTGTTTCTATTTTTCTATTGTTTAAATCACTTTGTATACCTATAATTATACTTCGCCCGATATGCCAAGTATAAGCAACTACTTATTTTTCACACTATATAACATTTCTTTAACCACCCTGTATAACTATGATTCCACTCCACCTTATATTTCAAGCATCCTGTATATGCAACTGCTTCCGCCCTATAACTCGAATATCCTACTGCATATGCTTATTTAACCATTTTTTAAGTTTTATCCACTCTATATAACTATAGTTTTACTTCACTATTATTTCAACCACCTTGTATTCGCAACTAATTATGTCCCACTCAATAAAACATTTTTTGAACCCCCTGTATAACTTTAATTCTATTTCACCTTATATTTCAACCATCTTATATATGGAACTGCTTATATACCACCCAATATCACATTTATTTGTAAGATTTTCTGAACCCAACCCTCTAACTGTAATTTTACTTCCCCACCGTATACCATATAGAAAACATTGCTCAACTAAAAAAATTTCTTTTCGATGCACTAAGGGAATATTTTGTTCCATTTGACTAGACTGCAATGAAAACCGTTACAAACACCCTGTACGATATACTTCCATGGCACTTCTTGACTTTTAGTTTTACAAATATTTTTACGATTTTCTGGAAAACAGTATGTTTTACGTTATAGATAATTATACGGAAACAAGCTGAAACATCTCCCTAAATTACCATTCTTTCTGATTTACTGGAAAACCGTAAAACTCACGTTATAAGGTACCTTTCTGTAATATTCCAGAATACAATTCCATTTAAATAATCAAATTCGCCAAATATTTTATCGCGAAATTAATTTAGACTTCTAGGAGTTTCAGGAAAATATAGCCGTTTTTGAACAGAGCATACATAAAAAACGTGCCGACGAATTGATAACCTTATCCTTTTTGGAAGTCGGTTAAAAAGAGCAAAAAAAGTGTGGCAATGCTAATTAAGAATTAAAGAAACATAAATATACGAGAAAGAAAACTGGACAGGCAATCGTTCTAGCTGAAGACTAATAGGATTTTTTTCAAATTAATATAAATGAGGCGCCTAAATGTAGATCAACTAAATGAAAATAAGTAATTCATTATTATGACAGCTGAACATCAGAAGAGAACAAAACGTGGCAGAAACAAATAAAACAATTTATGTGGGATTGCCATAGATTTTTGGAAAAGAGCAGCAAGAAGCTCTAGACTCAACTATATAAGGAACTAAGACACTTGGAAGTAAAAAGTACTTTAAAAAGGCAAGAAGTGATATGGTTGGTCAAGTGAGACCTGAATGAGCGCAGAACAACTCCCTAAATTGAAAAAAGAAAACCGGATAGATCAGCTACAAAATGGCTGCAGAGGATTACCAAAGAAAATGTCAGAAAGACATCTAGCTGACGTTGAACTAGGTTAAAAAACTAGTTTTTTTAATCTGCATAAAATTTCCACCATTTAGAAATGCAAGATATACGACACTGTTTTTAGGCATTTAAGTGCCAGAAAACTTTTGGTTCTAAAATTGCCGGTTTTTTTTAATGAAACAGAAAACATGTTATGTCTATTTAATATTTTTCATACCTACCCGGTAAAAAACATTACTGATTCGCAAAGTACCTTTTATGTGACAATTATCCCATTTTAACAACAAAATTTCCCATTTTCGACACCAATAGCTAATAAAAGCGATTAATATCTATGGATAAGCTTTTGGTGTTAATTTGAATGTACATACTTCGAACTGGACCATTATCGTTGGGTGCGAACTAAATACAGCACCGCTAACGATATTGACGCTAGTGACATTTCTCCATTGATAGCCCCGATCTAATTACACCTCTAAATTAAGTAGTATTGTCCCATTGTTCCGATAATGGGAAATGAGGAATAGTTCGAACATTATCGACTATTGCAAATGCTCATTCATCCGGTTGAGTTTATAAGCTGTGATACCATCCGACAGTAGATGATGCTCAGGAATGCGAACAAGTTGGAATTAACATCTATGTAATAAATAATTTTTATTAAAAAGAGAACACACTTCAAATGAATCAAAATGAAAACAGTTTAAACATCCTGTACAACTAATAACTATTTTCTGACATATTTTTTGAATATTGACCGACCTCAAAGTGTGAATAATAATTCAAATTTAAAAAAGAACCGACTTTAACTATCTCAAATTGAAAACTTTAAAAACTGTAGGCAATCAATCACTATTTGGTGACATGTCATAACCTTTAAATTTGGAAAGATATTTATGTGATATTTGTTTAACTTTGATATTTACGAACGTTTGCCTTTAGTTTTCCGTTTTTCTGAAAAATAGTATGTTTTATATTAGACAAAAATATATGGAATCATTTCTGAATCCACCTTAATATATTACAATTTATAATTTATTTTAAAAAAATTCGAGGTAGGGTGGCACCGTCAGCAACGAATCTTAAGTTCTCTAAACGTGATTTAATAGTTACAATTCAATTGATTATTTTAGTGTATTTTTACCAAGCCTTTCACTCGAATTTGTATTTTTTTTTCTATTTTATCCACATATTTTTTGAATTTATTTCTATTTTCTATTATTATTTGGACCACTTTGTATAAGTATAACTTTAATTCACTATATATTGCAACCCCCCAGTATATGATTCTCTGTATTGATCACCAAAATGTAACTTATTTGTCTATCATTTTCTGAACCACCCTGTAAAACTATAATTCAACTCCACACGATATTGCAACCGCCCTGATATTTTTTAAACCACCCAGTATACTCTCCACCCTATTGACTGTTGCTAATATTGTTTGAGTCACCATTTTTACGTCGCCCCATATTTCAAGTATTCCGTATATACAACTGGTCAACCCTATATAACAATTTTTTTAAAAAGTGGAAAATATTTAACAAAACATTCCTTGTTATTGGATACCTACGTACTAAGAAATTAAAGAGTGTAAATAATAAAAGGTGATCATTCTGTACAAATTATTTACCAGCCTATCAAGTTTAGTTCTGACGTCTGGGCCAAGCAAACCGATAAACCTTGGCACTGACTTCAAAAATATATTTAACATGTAAACAGTTTCTTTGATTTTTCTTCTTTCTTTGGTCTTCTATAAATAACATCTTTGTCTTGTCCTAGTCAATTTTGTTTATACCATTGTAAGCACTTTCGGTTTGCCTAAATGTCTTCTGGAGATGTTCTATTGTTCTTTTTCTCTTAATGAGGAGGGCATTGATGTTCCATCAATATATGTGTTCCCGCAAATAAAATCGAAATCGTATATACAATTTTTGGAAGTTTTATTAGCGTTATCGATTTTTGTAAATTATATCTATTGGTTGTTTTGAAAACCGTTTTTGCTTGGTATATTGATTTCAAAAAATATATATCTCAGTAAAATTTTATTCGAAAAATTTGGAGTAACTTAATCAAACCTAAGGTACCTTACTGTCCCTAACAATGATAAATCCAATATGTAAAAATATATATGCGATTTTTTCTTTTTCATGGTTTTTGCCTTTATTGTCCTCTAATCTAATTTAAAGCTACTTTGTTTATTGTTTATTAGTATAATTGTTCTTTATTCTTTTGTAAAATCAAATCGATTTTTGATTTGTGCTAGGTTTAGTATATGCTGTAGCATCTATCAGTTAATAGCGGAACTACAAGTTCATCTACATTTCAGCTTTCTGCTGAAAGATAGCCTTAATAAATTTAATATAATATTTTAATAAACCTTATTATATCTTAAGTAGGTAAGATCACTGTTATTACAAATCAAGATAAGTAATTGTCTTCTAAACGTTGTTTGTGGAATATTCTTGATTACTTTTATGTTTTTTTGGGGAATGACACCACAATAGAAATAAAACTACGTATATTGCAGGAATACCAAACGTTTCAAAGTCTATTCTGACTTCGTTGTAAATGGCTTTATATTTATAAATGGTATTCCTGCAATATACGTAGTTTTATTTCTATTGTGGTGTCATTCCCCAAAAAAACATAAAAGTAATCAAGATAAGTAATATCACATTCAAAAAAATATATAAATTAATTGTGAAATATTACTCAAGTTTAACTTTTCCTTGCAATAATTCTATTCTCAGTGGGTATAATCCACACAGCATTCTAAGAAATATTTCTTGTTTGTTCGGAAATATTACACAATATATATGGAAATATTTCTGATGTCCGCGTTAGCACATCCTTTAAAACATTTTTAAAGTATATTTCAAAAGTTTTAGTAAAAAATACTTTTATAAGATTACATGTTTGGGTAGAAATATTTCTGAAATGATCGTATTTATTTTTGCGAAAAAAAACATTTCTGTAATATTGCTTGATAGATTTCATAAGATTTTTGTGGCGGAAATATGAATATTTCAACATATTTTAGGAAATATTCTAAAATAGTACTAAAATATTTCAACTCTTATATATCTTCTAAAAATGTTCTTACGAAATATTCTTATATTCGCGACTAGAAATGGATGTTTCTGACATATTTGTCTAATATTTCACGAATTAATTCTATAAGATTTCTTGACATTTCGCGGACTAGAAATATTTTTAGTAAATGTAATTCTAGATGTCCTATTACCTCTGTATACAAACTTAAAATTTTGGAGCTATCAGTAAATAGATGACAACATATAATATTCATTCTACAATATTTACATTTTTTAAATTCGTGTCTTTCTAGTCTTTCACTCAAAAAATCACAACATAAATCAGAAATAAAAAAGTACATTTACTGGAATTTGAAACTATAAATTTAAAGAGACATTATAACTTTTCCTGGCAAAAGATGCCATTATACACATGCATATTTTAAATAAAAATATCTTTATCTAATTTTGTAGTTTCTATTATTGCGTTTTCAATGGTAATGTTAATAGTACCACATACCATAAGGAAAATAAGTGGTTCAATTAAAAGTATTCATTTTTTAACACGGTGTTTCAAAATTAACGCAAAGTTTTTTTTTATTTATGAACTGTGATTTGATACACCTCTCCTAAGCATGGAAATGCATTTTTTGATGTAGAAACAATTTAATGATTTCAACCAATGGCATCCGTACTGGTTTTGCATTGAATATAACTCCTTAAGTATTTTACCTTACTTTTGACAAACCTTGTATAATGTATCGAAATAGGTCTTTTCATATTCGAAAATTTTTAGTAGGCATGCGTCAACTTCTATCATTTTTTTCGGGCAAAAAAAACATTATATTCACATGCCAATGGTGTGAAAACTGCTCGAAAAAGATGACGCCTTTTTCTGTATGTCAAGGTAGCCTTTGACGCAATTACATAATTACTATCCTAAAATAATCTCACTTTTAATAATTAAATTTCGTTGTGCCCTCCATATCAAAAAAGCTCAATACACTTCCTGTAACCTACAACGTTTAGAATAAAGAAGTCAACTACCCATGTAATGCAGACAAGTTTTCCTCTTCTCCAAGAGATGTCGCCTAATACTGACGAAGTTTTTTTTCTAAATAATATAAAGATTATATGGAATTTAAATAAACAACTTTGAAACTAAAAAAAACAAACATTTAATTCATACTTAATGACAGATTAGACGACAATACCTTCAAATTTTCTGAGGAAATATCAGACAATATACACAATGCCACCTTCACAATCACAAAAACATGGAAATTGTGATAATGAATATTTATGGAACTTCAGCTGTGATGAAAAAAAAGTGAGAAAGGAAAACAGGGAAACTCCTATTCTTATTTTGACGTTAAATTTCGACATCTAGAAGTTTCAAAACACCTATTTGGTGACTCGCAAATTGAATGAATTAAAATTTTGGAGGGCACTTATGGGAAGAAATGTTAAAAAATCGATTATTCCTTCTCCTTATCTACAAAACTATTGAGCTTAAAATTTTAAAATAAATAAGGTATACAGAGGGTTACCCAAAATTTACAGGAAAAATAAAGACTAAGGTTTCATTTTAGAGACGTTATAAAATTAAAGAAAAAAATTCGAAATTAAAATATTTGCATCATCATTACGTAATATATAATTAACGAGTTCGTGATCAGCAATAGAAGATTATTTGTTTCGTATTTTTAAAATAGGTTATTTAAAAAATCTAAATTTAGTATCCTTTATTTCCGAACCTACTAAGCCTAATATTTTGAAAAAAAAATTAGAATATAGGGCAACAATAAAAGTATACAGAAAAAAAATCCAAAATCCCCATATTTTTACGGAAAAACTTATAAAATAAAATGGAAAATCAGGGCAGACACTAAAGGAAAGGACTCATTATGAGGATTATAATTAGTTTTTTAAATTTTAGTTTTAAAAATAATTTGTTTAAAAATTATTACATAAATATAAAAAAATCGACTATTTCCCCCTTAATCTCTGAAAATACGAATCCAAAATTTAAAACCGTTGAAATATGGGGCTTCGCCCAAAATAACATAAAATTTACTTTCCTTAAGGATTTTGTAATACGAGTACATCAAATGAAAAATGCTCATTATGAGGAATACATTACTTAATACGTTTAAAATAATTTGTTTCAAAACTATTATCGAAAATAAACAAAAATCGGTACATTCCCCCTTTAATCCCCGAAACTACCAAGCCTAAAACTACATATAAGGCCTTATTCAAAGTATTCTAGGGCAAATAAAGCGAAAATGCTAATTTTAGGACCAAAATTATAAAATTATATGAAAAGTAAAACTTTTTTTTCAAAGGCATGATGTAATACAAGTGATGAAAAATTGAGCAATAGTAGTATAACTGTTCGTATTTTTTAAATAATTTGTATAAAAATATTTAAATAGTTCGACCAATTCTCTTTTTTTATCTTCGTAACTACTGAGTGTCGCCCCCATTTAACAAGAAAAGTAAAGAGCAAATTCTAATATTAATTTTTGAGGGCAAATTACCAAATTAAAGAAAAAATTAAAAAAATCTACCCAATCCTTAGTATGCGAATCCAACAAGTATGTGAACAAATTATTTGAAAATATGAAAGCCCGTTTCACACATGTTTTTTAACCCAGGCCTACAGGTTAAATCGAGGTTAACAGGTAGAAGACAACAGCTAACACAACGGGTCAAATTGATTATGTTTATAAAATAATTTAACTGAATTTTAGAAAAATTACATCACAAGAGAATAAGAGCAGCCTTATAAATAAAAAAGCCTCAAAAACTGCGAATTTGCTGATGATATCGTCCACACTGCAGAAAAAATGCTAATAATAAGGAAAATGTAAATCATCATCCTAAGGACGTATTTAAGAAAAACAAAACTCACGTGTGGAATGGCATAAAACATTTCCTTAAACTCTGTCACATATACAGATATCAAATTGTTTTTTTTTTAGTTAATTAGTCATTTATTGGCTTTAATTAGATAATAGTTGTTCCCAAAATGATAGAGTATAACCAATTTATAGCAATCTACCGGGTCTAACTGGTCATAAATGGTGTGAACCAAACACATCACTTAAGAAATTTTATTATATACAGGGTGAGTTTTTAGATGATCAGTATGGGGATCTCGGAAACTAGCGGAGATAGAGCAAGGGTTAAATTGGGAAAGATTTACAGTTTTACTGGCCCAATTTAATGAAACTTTCGGATTTTTGTAAAAAGTCATGGCTTACTAGATATTTTGAAAAAAAGAAATTCCGTCGATTTAGTCAAATCCCTCTAGCTCCTATGTTTTTGATTTTGGTAAAAAAAAGTGTACATATCAAAATTGAAGGGAATTGTATCCCGAATATGAATGCCATGTCCTCGTTTGAGTCACAGCTCTCGTTTCCGAGATATAACACAAACTTATCTTTTTTTGAATGGAAACCATAGTTGGCTATGACCTCAAAAAATCGGACATTTTTAGAGCTTTTCAACGATATAATACTCGATATAGTTATTCATCAAAATAACGCAGTTATGGATGTTTTTCTCTCTTATTTTCACTTTTAACGTAGGTAGCCATGAAAAAGATTGTTTTCACTTTGACGTTTCCTCATTTGAGAGTAATTCCATTAGTAGTGCTGAACTGACAGTCGATATTGACAAGTTTTCGGGATAAAATGGAATATTCTAACGAAGAAAAACTAAATATGGTGGAATGTAATATAATATGCCATAAAAATTCAGTTCGTGCAGCTGAGGAATACTTTTATTGATATTTTAATCGTCGTCAACCTGCTCTATGTACATTTAAGAGGCTTTACGATAGTTTACGCCGATATGGATCTATTACTAAACCACCAAAGGAACGTAATCAAATTAACAAAGCAGCACAAATAAATGTTTTGGCAATGGTAAATCAAAATCCATCTACATCAACTCGTGAGATTGCGGCAGAAACTGGCACATCTCAATGAACTGTAGTTAAGGTACTGAAAGCGCACAAGTTCCACCCGTACAAACTTTCAGTTTCTCAAACTTTGCATGCTGGTGACGAGCATTGACGTATTTTGTTTTGTACATGGTTTAGAGACATGTGCCTTAACAATCCACAGTTTCCATTAAAGGTGTTATGGTCAGATGAAACTAGATTTACTAACTGCGATATGTTCAATAGACACAATGAGCATATCTGGGCTAAAGAAAACCCTTTCCATGTAGAACAAAGACGACCCCAGATAAAATTTGGTTTTAATGTTTGGTGTGGTATCATAGGGTCTACTATTCTGGGGTCTTATATCTATGGCGAATCACTTACTGGGGAGCGCTACTTGCATTTCTTGCAATACACTTTTCAAAACATGTTGCATAATTTGGATTTGAAAACTCGTTTAGAAATTGAGTGGTTTCAACATGATGGAGCACCTGCTCATAACTCGTTATTAGTAAGACAACACTTAGATATTATCTTGGATAGGAAGAAATGGCCCACGCGAATGGCCACCCCAGTCTCCCGATTTGGCAGTTATAGACTTCTATTTATGGGGTGCGCTAAAAAACAAAGTATATAAAAGAAAGTATGAGACAGTTGGTGACCTAAGAGAGGCAGTATTACAAGCAACTGAAGAAATTGATAGGCGGTCTGTAAGGAAAGCGGTAATGTCAATCTTAAAAAGATGCAATTTTTGTCTAAATAACAATGGTGGACTTTTCAAACATAAATTATAAACATTATTTTGTACTTTAATTTCTTAAGTTTTCAGTAAGTACCTACTTATTTGGTTTTTTCGTTATATCTGATATACCTAATAATAAAATCGTTCGATGTTATTTTTGTGAATAACTATATCGAGTATTATATCGTTGAAAAGCTCTAAAAATGTCAGATTTTTTGAGGTCATAGCCTACTATGGTTTCCATTCAAAAATAGATAAATTTGTGTCATATCTCGAAAAAGAGAGCTGTTACGCAAACGAGGACATGACAATCATATTCGGGATACAATTCCCTTCAATTTTGATATTTACACTTTTTTTATAAAATCAAAAACAAAGGAGCTAGAGGGATTTGACTAAATCGACAGAATTTTGTTTTTTCAAAATATCTAGTAAGCCATGACTTTTTACAAAAACCTGAAAGTGTCACTAAATTGAACCAGTAAAACTGCAAATCTTTCCCAATTTAACCATTGCCCTATCTCCGCTAGTTTCCGAGACACCCATACTGATCATCAAAAAAAAACTCACTCTGTGTATCACATTAGATAAACAAAAACAAAACAATTGAACATATATGATTTTGACGTTTGCCGCTTGAATCAAATTGCATTCAATGCATTCTAACGAATCAGTTACCGGTAGATCGCTGTAAATCGGCTATTATTATATGCACTCCGGCAACACCGCTTCGCTAGAATGCATCGATCGTCAACACAAAACAAGCCCACTGCCAACGTAAACAGATCAATTCTATTGTAAAAAAATAATTATGTACCAACCTTGAACAGTCCTGTTTGATGAATCCACGTATTGTGATACATGTTCCTAGTCCTATGTCGTTCGGTAGGTCCTCAACGTAAGGTGGCGTGTCAGTCTGTGATGAAAAAGGATAATCAATTAACACGGCATCAAAACCTACATCAATATCATCATCCATGTTCGGTTTAAAATTTGAAATCACTGATATCTGTGACACAGCATTGAAATAATATGTGAATTACAAGGCAAACATACAGTGAGTCACGTTACAGTATTATTTAAATTAGTCACAATTAATATGATCTTACATATAACGAACAGAATTAAGTATAACAGTGTTGACTATTATCTATTATTATCTATCCAAACTTTAGAGGTAATTATAGCACAGGTCCGTACTGCCCATGAAATTTTCTTGTAAGTAAAAGTGAAGAAATACAATTTAAATTGAAACATCAAAGCGTATAAAGTATATTTTTTTGTTGTATTCAAACACATTGTAGATAGTGATTTGGTGTATTACTTTAATATATTTTTGGGATCTTCTGAGAAATGTTTTAAGTTCCTCGTACGGGTCAATCGTAAAATAACTCACCATTATTTTTTAAACGTCGTTTTTATACTATTGATGGAAACCTAGTGTCGCCTGCGAAATAGAAATTTGGAACATGAGTTTGCGCTGTATAACACTGTTTAAGGGATCAACTAAACGATATGTTTGCCAGAAATTTTTTCACAACAAATAAAGGCATCGTTAGTTCGATTTGTACTCCCAATATACTGAGATCAACATATTTCGCACCCAAATAGATAAAACTTACCTACTATTATAGTGAATGTACAGTGTGGACCATAGAAAACTTATCGAAAAGCATATCTGCTAAAAAAAGACATCGAAATACCCTTAAGTGGAAAGAATAATTTTTTTAAATAGGAATAAAATCAAGTGTTATTTCATTGAAAATAGATTTTAATTCCCTAAATATTGCTGTTTTAAATGGGTTCAGATTATTTTTAAATTGGTATAATATTTCCCGATTCAATCAAAAATTAAATGGGCTGTTTAAGTGTTTTAAAAATCATTAATCATGGTGAATACTATTCCTGAAAGAATACCACGGTCATGTTTTTGGGCAAATAGTGAATGTCTGGTATTAAATGAACCTATGTGTGTCTTTCGGTCAGGTGTAGGGTAAGAGGTGGGAATTGCGGCAGGGGCGGATCCAGACACGTGCTTTCGGGGGGACGATTTCAGCTTCATGGGCGATTTCATGCTTCAGGGGGGGGGGCGATCCTGTACTCAATTTACCAAAATATAATTTTTCTTGGACTACTACATTAAAAATAGTGCTTATGTAGTTTAAACCCATAGAAGTGACCTTCTTCTAGGCTCTTGGAGTTAAAATTACCTCGTTTTAATATTAAATTTACTAACTTTGAGGCTCTCGGCGGGGGCAATAGATTAGAAACATATAACATAAATTGCAGAACTATTTAGCATTTGTGTTTTATTCAGACTCAATCCAAACACTTCGTTGACCACCATTGCCCACACCTTGCGGGAAAGAGTACTGAAAGGTAAATTAAAATGTTTCGGAACTAATGGTATCAAATCTACACTTTGCACGGCTTTTATAGCTTTTTCTACATCTTCTTTAGGCTACTGTCCTTTCATTGTAGTCCTCTGTCGGTGACGCGGCATCTATTTACAAAATAAGAAACATTCATATATCAGTAAAACATCCATAGGCATACAGAGGGAGGGCAGAGGGGGAGCAGCTGAATTATTCGTCTTTCTAGGACATTTTTTCCGATTTACCAAAAGCTGGGTACAGCCTTGAATACACAATAGTAAAAATTAATGTATATTTCTCATAGGGTGTAATACCGGTCGGTGACTGCTGTTGCCCTCTTCAAATAATTGGCATAATCCCAAAATTACAAAAACTTTTCTTGTGACAACTCCTAGAAACGTAAATAACTTGCACATAATCAAGCAAGCAAGTTTGATGAACTGATACATATGTAACAATTGACAAGTAAAATAATATCAATAGGAATAATTTATTATAAGATATAAACTATTGAAATTTGCAATATTTAATAACAAAATGCAGTTCAACTCTTCCGCAGCTATCAAACCTACACCGTGTTATGAAAAATGGGAGCAAGCGGGCAATAAGCTTCCACGATCGTCTAATAGATGGTGGCACTGATATTTTAAATTTGTAATTTGGCAATGACTGGTACTTCTCACTTCCCACTGACTGGCATTCCCCCATCTTACCCTACTTCTTCTTTCAACAGTAGTTCACTTTTTAGTAGTTTTTTTTTCAACTAACATGTATGTGTCTTTAATTATTACTTTTGAGAAGGACCATACCTATATTGAAATGGACGAGGTATTCCATGAGGTGCCCCCTCCTGTTGGAATAGCCCTTCCTCCATTCTACTGTCGCAATGTGCCTAATTCTTAATTGAAATTACTCCAGCTCGCTGGACAGAACGAAGGGGTGCAATTTAAGTAGCTATTGATTTATTTCGTGTGGATTTCTTGTTGTGGGGATTCTTAACAAACATACTTTTATTATGCCCCACCCGCTATACTGGAAGACACTCTTATTGCAGAACGTACGTCAGCATTTCGACGACAAACTGTATCATTGTTAATTCATAATATAGTCGATTTTTGTCTTTTTGGGGAATTTGTTTATAACCGTGAAATGAATTTCTAGAACAAAGTAGCAAGATTTCAGAAACTCTTTCCTATGGGGTACTACGTAACCTCACTTTCCATTTCAAAAAATTTGAGGGATGACAACCACGCTGAGGAAGATATATTTCAGAAAATATTTGTTGTGTCAAAAGATGTCACCTTTTCTTTTATTTGATCTAATTTAATTCTTTTATTGAATTGATTTTTCCATCCTTTTCGAAATCTATAATGCTGATATGTGTTTCCTTATATTATTTTCTCTGTTGCAGTTTGAATTTTTAATCTATTGTCAAGCGGCATTTTCTGACCTATATTTGTTCCTCTCCGATTATTGTTCTTCTCCAATTATTGTTCTTTCTGGGTTTCAGACTATCTTTTATTTTTTTATGAATATTGTATATTGTTCCAGTACGCTTACTGCTCAATATTTGTCGGTATCCTGCTTATAGTCTTTTTTAAATGTTGATAATACCTTTGATTTTTTCCATTTTTCTAATATTCTAATCTTTTCCAGCATTGATCACAAAGGTAGAGAATTTTGAATTGCAGTAAGGCTTTTAAATATTTTAGCAATTCTGAATTGATATCATCTCTTCCTATTACTTCTCTGTATTTTATATTTTTAAAATTTTCTCTTAGTTCCTCTACGTCTATATCATCTGGACATGTGCTCTTTCTAATTCTTCTTTTCATCAACCCGTCACAGTTACTGTTTGACGCTTATCTTTATCCATGTTGTTTAGTTTAATTTTTTATTTGATTTTCTTGTTATTTGTTGCTTTCATAATCATACATGATATTTGTCTAGCTTTTTATGACACACATTGTCCTGCCAGTTATGCCTTCAAGTACATTCTCGACGGTACACCCTGTAAATAATCGAATAAACGACACTTGATTATCCGTTTAAAGAGTAAATAAAAAGCTTATTGAACTGATCAGTGTGATAGATAATAAAGGCAAATAGTTTTTAGCTTATCTTCAACGAAACAAATATGAAATCCTGATCAAATAATAAAAGTAAGCAAATATATATAACTTAATTTTGTATATTAAGTCTGTTTCAGTTTTGTAATTTCATCACGAATATTTTCCTTTAAGTTTTTTAACATCTGCGGGATATCCGCACAAACAAATATGGTACCTTTTAATTAGAGGTAAAATCGTTTAAGTAAAACCATTTTGTTGGATGACTCTAAGTGAGCTTTCGTGATCAAACTGCACGTTTTCTTAAAAATGGATTACTTGTTCCCCAAAAAGGATCATTTTGCTTATTTTCAGGACCACAATGATAAAAATCTGATTCGTCGTTCATTATTAAGTTTGCAGAGAAAAGGATATTATTTCAATTTATAGTTTTTATGGATATAAAAGTTAATTTAAACACAATGCGCTCCCCGGCAAGCTCAATTCAGCTGCATGCCTTTTTGTAGAATTTTTTGAATATGCCTGCATATCAGCCCTACAAAGCTCAGTATTTTCATGCAAACGACCGATACTAGGTTGTCCAGTATGGTTTACAACAGTTACTGTGCCATTTTGCCAAAATGCGGTTGCTGAACCTCCAAAGTCTGTGGGGGCTAGAGTGAATTTCCAAGCCTTCTATCCATCAAATCCCATACATGTTCTATGGGCATCAGGCAGTCATGGCAACAGATTCACATGGATCTCTTCAAAAAGTTTAAACTAACTCAAACTCCATAAGCCGATTAAGGTAAGGGAGTAATAGGGCTCCACTACTCCCTGAAGATAACGTTATGTTGTCATGTTGCTTCGAACAACGGCTAAAGGTCCTACTGTCATGCGTAATAGCAACCCATACCATATAAAATCTACTGTTTGGTGTACAACATCAAACTGAGGTTGACATCTTTCTCCTCGACGTTGTTTAAAGCAGAATCGAGATTCATGAGTGAAGACGACCTGATGCCATTCCACATTCCAATGTTGTCGTTCTCTGCACCACTATGATCGTTGCTGTCGATGCTCAGCGGTCAGAGGTAGCATAAGATGGGGTCGATAATCCTGCAGTCCAGAAGACCTTACACGGTGATTAACCATTCGGATGACCTTGCTCTCCTAACCACTCATCAGTTAAATTTCGAGTTATCGAAAACCGGTCTCTAAAGGCCATAAGTCTTAGACGTCAGTCTTGAATTTCATTTGTGCCCCTTCGACGTCCGGAATCTACTCTTCTCCGTTTTTGGGTATTATCAAACCACTCTTGAAAACATCTCATAACAGTAGTTGGGTTTGTGTTTGTGCGGTAAGTGATGTCTCGAAATAAAAAATCAATAATTCGGCCACTTTCAAATTCACTAAGCTGGTGATACATTTGTACACATGCTCTAGGCATTTTAGCACTTAGATCAGTTTGTTTTTTGGTAAATTAATAATCTCAGCTGACTTAAAATAAACACCGTTTAGAAATGGTGTGCAATGAATCACTATTTTCAGACATATTTTTTTATCTGATTTAAAGTACAATTTCAATTGAAAATTTTAGCGTATTCTCTCTCTTTCTCTCTCTCTCTCTTTCTCTGTTTCTTTCTCTGTCTCTCTCTGTCTCTCTCTCTCTCTCTTTCTCTCTCTCTCTGTCTCTCTCTCTTTCTCTCTCTCTCTCTCTTTCTCCTTTTCTAATTTTTATTATTTACCTATATTTTCCAAATATATTTAAACTTTTTTATTTGTTTTATTATTTGGACCACAATATTACAACGGTCCTGATATCTTTGAAACCACCCTGTATAAGTATAAATCCTCTCCCCACTATCGACTCTTTCTATCTTTCTATTGTTTACATTATTTCTGTATACCACTGATTTTACTTCGCCCCATATGTCTAGTATTCCATTTATGCAACTGCTCATGGTCTACCCGTTATACCAAAATTCATATATATAACAAATTTTTGACACACCCTGAATGAGAATAATTTTACCCTACTCTTACTTCAAACAGCTTGTCTAAGCAACTACTTATGTTCCAAACTATAACTTTTTTAAACCACCCTGTATAACTTCACCTTATATTTCAACCATCCTGTATATTCAACTGCTTCTGACAATTTTTAAAGCCTTTTGGTATAAATGTATTATACTCCGTCCTATAACGCAAGTATCCACTCTGTATAACTATAGTTTTGCTCCACTATTATTTCAACTACATTGTATAAGCAACTACTTATGTGCAACCCAATATAATATTTTTAGAACCACCCTGTATAACTAATTCAATTCCAACCTATAGTTAAACCGTCCTATGTATACAACTGGTTATGTCCCACCTAATATTACATGCACGCACGCACTCACGTACAACCATATAGAAGAGTTCGCCGACATAACAAATTTTCGTTTCGATAAACTAACGGAATATTTTCTGCCATTTCACGCGACTTTAAGCTCCCTAACTTAACTTCGTCTCTAAAAAAAACGAATTAAATGAAAACGATTACCAAAACCCTCTACGATATACTTTCATGGCGTATCTTGACATTTTTTATATTTCAAAAGCCCAAACGTTTCAAGGTCTAAATCAGACCCCGCTTACAATGGTCTGATTTAGACCTTGAAACGTTTGGACTCTTGAAATATGCAGACATTCAAGTTTATGTGGTATTATTCCCAAAGAACTCGGGAAAAAATAAAAACCAGAGATGCCACAATTATCATTCAGAAAACAAATATCTTGACATTTAAACTAGATATTTATGATGAAAATTTGACATTTACCATGATGTTTACAGTTTTTTTTTATTTTAGTGAAAATTATATAAGTATGTTTATTTTAATATAATATTAAAATGAATTTTCATCAAGTAAAAACAGAAATTATCATCAAAGTACATAGTTTATAATTTGTCTTTATGTCTATAATCATCTAGTATTTTTTTCATATTTATTTTTTGCTCTGTACATCATTCAAATAAAATTCATCTTTAGAAAATTCATTTTGTAGTTGGTCAATTTAATACACGGTTCCCAGTAGATGAATACATTTCTTGATCAAATTACAAGCTTTCACTATACAACAATAAATTTGACACCTATTAGTGTTTCGTAAACTCCTCGTAACGCAAAGATTGTGATAAAATCTAAAACTTAAATGAACGCTCCTTATACACGAGCTAAAATTCTCATCAACACTGATTCAGCCTTGACACGTATGACATCATTTCACCAAACAAAAATTTTCAATTGACAAGTGTTTGAAAATGAATGGAAATCAAAAATGTGCCAGTGAACTCGTGCTAATACGATAAAGAAAATGTGTAACTCACGGTTAGCGGTGTGACCTGTGAAGAATCGATATGTTGTTGTTCCACATCTTCCTCATTCGCTGCTTGTTTTCTTCTTTTTGGCACTGGACAAAAACAGCAGTTGCTGCAATAGCCTTTACTCATTTTGACATTTTCTTTGTTACTTTCACCCAGCATTTCACACGATTTTATTATGTATCTAAGAAATATTCCTACGTTGAATTCAGTCAGTTAGTGTTGACGATTTTAAATAATCTATCCGATGAAAATATCGATGTTACACGTCGTGTTCCTTAATGAGAATATAAGGCGTAACCTTAATTATACATTAAAACAAATACAATGACTAACTTTTGTCGGAAAATGCAACACCGTTTAGATGCGTGACATAACTTTGGATTGTGAGTGAAATTTTAATCCACAGTTTATTATTTAGCAGCTTTCAAAATTCATATGTAAAATGTTATAATTATAGACCGCGCGCGTACTATTTTAGTTTGACCGTGCCAGGAACTAGGCGATGAGTATAAATGTTTGGTGATCTACAATTTTTGAGTCAATAAAAGTATCCTGTTCATGCGCGAAAAAAAAAATATTTAATTTATGCTCGCTGCTGGTAATAATTTAATAAATATTAAGGAGTGTTAAGGTTTATGTCGAATGTGTCAGACGAAAATGTACCAATAATAACTTCTCTTTATTTGTTTGTACTTTTATTTATTTTGCAAAAGGCAGGAATCGTGAAATTTTTGAATAAAGGAAAACTAATACAGTTATTTATTACCATAACAATGACACTAAGAACGTTACTGTAATGTTTTTAACTCACTCAAATTTATTTCCACTACTTTTACACAATTTATATTCACAGAAGTATTTACAATGTATTCTACTTAACTATACAGCCGTCGAATATTGAGTGAATCCCAGCTATCCGTATTTATATAATTCTCTCGGAATTCTCTAGTAGGTCAACAGGCCATCGGGAAATGCCTTCTCGAAGATTCGATAAAATTCGACGAATTCCCATTAGCGCTAGCCGTCGGCCTCGGGTCCATAGACAAACATTTCGGATTCCCAGAAAAATCAGACGAATGCCGATTCCACGAAATATCGGATGAAGGCCGATTGCACCAACTATCGGATGAATTCTCGTATCATTGCCCCGTCCATAAGACCATTTCGTCAGAGAATGTCCCAGAATCCTTCCTGGTGTGACGATATTGGCAGGACTCTCCATTTCGGCAACGGGAAATTTGGTGGAAGTAACAGTCAACGGTCTTCGAATCTGGGCGGCGAATATTGAGACAGCATACAAGGATGTCGATGCCGATGAATCGAAAGATTATTTCCATCATACTTCTCACCACCCTTCAATTCAGACCATCCAACCTGCAGGCTATCTTTGGGACCGCCAATTTCATCTGGTTCTTCTCCATCATCACTGTTCTCAATTCTACCAGAGTCTTCCAAAGATCGCCATATATTGGCTTGTTCTGCAAGAATTTTTTCGTTACCAAATAAAAGATGTCTCTGGTTCCGACTGGTTGTTTATCTTCGAGATGAAGGAGCTTCCCTACCACTAGATCTTGCTCCCTTAGCTTCTGGAACTAGCCGTAGTTTTTGGCAAACACCTTGGCTATACCTCTGGACATCCGGAGATCTCGAGCCACACAATAAGCCAGGACATATTCTATGGGCACGTCAAACAGGTCACAGGGGTTCCTCTCTGGTGACGTCTTGCTGCACTTTCTGCCCATTAGGGTACAGTGCCGTAAACTGTTCGAAAGTCATCTCGTCATCGGGTAGTTGGATGCTGCGGAATACCGAATGAATCCCATCACCAGCTATCCGTACGTATATATTTCTCTCGGAATTCTCTAGCTAGCTATCGGCTGAATTCTCGTAACAGTTACTTTCGATTTTCCTTTGTAAACGGTTTCAGTGATATTGGCCTTACTTCTAATCTACTCTATTCTTTTGTCCAAGTTTACTACATTCATCTGATAATACATTGAAAATAAATTTTACTGATAGTGGAATACGTTTCTGTGAGGTTGCCTATCAAAATATGGTTGCAAGTAGTCGCAACTATTTCACATTGCACTTTTTTAATTCATTGTTTTGTGATATGTGAGTTTGCATCGTCCATCGATGCTGGACTTACTTAAAGCGGAAATTTAGAAGGACATGTTACAACGTCTTGACAGTTTCAATATGGAACTCGAAACAAGATTAAAGTCCGATCAAGACATTGTTTGAGGTTGTGCAGTCAGACTTTGCTTTTGGCAAACACCGAAGAGTTAATTAAAATTGAGAATGAATGAATGAATATGAGAACTCCTCTTGGAAATACCAAGACCGAGAAGATGTTTAAAAGCGGCCAATACTGATGTTTCTAATTAGGTGATTCTGGATAATTTGAAATTCATTGTGAAATGGTATTTTACAGAATCTTTTCCGAATCTAATGCTTGCACTAAAGATTTGCAGTTTTACTGGCCCAATTTAATGACGCTTTCGGATTTTTGTAAAAATTCATGGCTTACTAGATATTTCGAAAAAACGAAATTCTGTTGATTTAGTCAAATCCCTCTAGCTCCTTTGTTTCTGATTTTATAAAAAAAGTGTAAATATCAAAATTGAAGGGAATTGTATCCAGAATATGATTGACATATCATCGTTTGCGTGACAGCTCTCGTTTTCGAGATATGACACAAACTCATCATTTTTTGAATGGAAACCATAGTTGGCTATGACCTCAAAAGATCGGACATTTTTAGAGCTTTTCAACGATGTAATATTCGATATAGTTATTTATAAAAATAACGGAGTTATGGATGCTTTTCTCTCTTATTTTCACTTTTAACGAAGTTAGCCAGGAAATAGATTATTAATAACTATTCCAAAAAACATTGAACGATTTTTTTATTAGGTATTTCAGATATAACGAAAAAACTAAATAAGTAGGTATTTACTAAAAACTTGCGAAATTAAAGTAGATAATAATGGTTACAATTTATGTTAGAAAAGTCCACCATTGTTATTTCGACAAAAATTGCATCTTTTTAAGATTGACATTACCGCTTTCCTCACAGACCGCCTATCAATTTCTTCAATTGCTTGTAATACCGCCTCCCTTAGGTCACCAACTGTCTCATATTTTCTTTTGTATATTTTGTTTTTTAACGCACCCCATAAATAGAAGTCTATAACTGCGAAATCGGGAGACCGGACTGGCTATTCGCGTGGGCCATTACTTCCTGTCCAAGAGTTTGGATAGATATTACCTAAGTGTTGTCTTATGAGCAGGTGCTCCATCAACCACTCAATTTATAAACGAGTTCTCAAATTCAAATTTTGCCACATGTCTTGAAAAGTGTATTGCAATAAATGCAAGTAGCGCTCCCCAGTAAGTGATTGGTCGTAGATAAAACGCCCCTGAATAGTAGACCCTATGATACCACACCAAACATTAAAACCAAATTTTATCTGGGGCCGTCATTGTTCTACATGGAAAGGATTTTCTTTAACCCAGATATGCTCATTGTGTCTATTGAACATACCGCAGTTAGTAAATCTAGTAGCACATGTCTCTAAACCATGTACAAAACAAAATACGTCGATGTTCGTCACCAGCATGCAAAGTTTGAGAAACTGAAAGTTTGTACGGGTGGAACTTGTGCGATTTCAGTACCTTAACTACAGTTCGTTAAGATGTGCCAGCTTCTGCCGCAATCTCACGAGTTGATGTAGATGGATTTTGATTTACCATTGCCAAAACATTTATTTGTGCTGCTTCGTTAATTTGATTAACGTTCCTTTGGTGGTTTAGTAAACTATCCATATCTGCGTAAACTATCGTAAAGTCTCTTAAATGTACATAGAAGCAGGTTGACGACAAAAAAAAATATCTATGAAAGTATTCCTCAGCTGCACGAACTGAATATTTATGGCATATGATATAACATTCCACCATATTTAGTTTTTCTTCGTTAGAATATTCCATTTTATCACGAAAACTTGTCAATATCGACTGTCAGTTCAGCACTACTAATGGAATTACTCTCAAATGAGGAAACGTCAAAGTGAAAACAATCTTTTTCATGGCTACCTACGTTAAAAGTGATAATAAGAGAGAAAAGCATCCATAACTCCGTTATTTTGATGAATAACTATATCGAGTATTATATCGTTGAAAAGCTCTAAAAATGTCCGATTTTTTGAAGTCATAGCCAACTATGGTTTCCATTCAAAAAACGATACGTTTGTGTCATATCTCGAAAAAGAGAACTGTCACGCAAACGAGGACATGACAATCATATTCGGGATATAATTCCCTTCAGTTTTGATATTTACACTTTTTTTATAAATCAGAAACAAACGAACTAGAGGGATTTGACTAAATCGACATAATTTCGTTTTTTTTTAAATATCTAGTAAGCCATGACTTTTTACAAAAATCCGAAAGTATCATTAAATTTAGCCAGTAAAACTGCAAATCTTTCCCAATTTAACCATTGCTCTATCTCCTCTAGTTTCCGAGATCCCCATACTGATCATCAAAAAAAACACCCTGTATTTTATTTAATGAATGAACAAATATTATAAATTAATATTAGTATTCTGCACTGAAGGTCGTCAGTAGCTACTAAACAAAACAAAAATGAGACAGTGGAGAAAATGGTACCTAATCGTTTTGTCTTTGCCTATTTATATATAGGTAAGGGTATCAGTTGCTTCATGTGGGAGGAGTTTCAGCAAGTTAAAATTGATCAATTTGACTGAAACCAGATTAAATAATCTTGGCTTTTTAACGATAGAACATGAAGAAACACAATATAAATTTTGATGATGTAATTTGAAATTTGTAACTGTTAAAGCTAGAAGGAAGAAATTTTAATTCTTTACTAACTAAATTTGTGTCACACAGCGTTGATTAATAATAAAATAATGCATAAAAATTATTTATAATATTTTTTATTTTGTTTTCGGGTGACACCTACAATATCGGCCCCTAGTGCCACCCAAGTTAGCTACGCCACTGTACTCAAGCTAACCGAGGGGTGGTATTTATTGATCTTCACATTTTTTAAACATTATCACAACGCCAGTATTCATGTAACCATCCTATCCACCTGTTGTTCACAAATTGCCTTATATTCGGGCGCAATAAACTGAATTTGGATAAATAGTACAAATTTTCAAATGTTGCGGTTCTTGCAAAGAATTAAATAACATCAAATCTGTATTCACCTTGTGAAAGTTGGGGTTATTTCGTCTTGATATACCAAAACGAGTAACAGCTGTTAATAAACATAAGAAGATCCTTAACGGTGAATGTTATAATTTTACCGCAACGCCAGTATTAATGCAACCCAATATTTCTCCGGTGTTAGACAATTGCCTACCATCTGGGAGCATTATTGTCCAGTGAAAATATCGGACAAATGAAATAGGAATAACTAATTCAAAAGCAGTAAAAACTTTTTAGAAATAAAAGCCTTTTTATTAGAAACAATTTATTTTCAATTAAATAATAAATTAATTACACTATCATTAATATATCAAATGTATATGTTATATACCAAAAAAGATCACTTATTAAATTTATTAGTAAAAATTACAGAAAAATATCAACATCCACCAAAAAATATGTTTAGTACGATTTCCAAAACAGATTTTGCATTCTTCATTCTTTTTTCATGTAATGGTAACTATTGTCGAACATACAATTCATCTGGACACTTTCAAATGCGCATACATAGGCTCTCAAAAATCGAATGAAAAAAATTAATTCAATCAATATTTTGGTAAAAAAATCACTTTATAGCATTAGCAGAAATATTTCCAAACACAATTTTATGTAAAATATAATTTGTTTAACAAATAATTTAGCTTATTGAAAAAAAGCAATTTACTACAATTGTTTGCTAAAAGTGCCCACAAAAACAATGAATTGTTAAACAAAACAAATACTAAAACAAATGAGTATGATTTTTATAAATGCCACGAAAATTATCGCATTCTGCTGGGCAAATATTCGATTTATTTTACACTAAAGCGTTTTTCCTACTTTCTGACACAGAAAAAGATTTGTCAATGAAAATATAAATACATTTACACAAGGTACCGTCAAAAATATGCCTTTGGTTATAAAAGTTATCTGTGTTAATGGCAGGAGCTTTCGAAAAGCCAATACGGATTTAAAATTTGGTCAAGCTGAATGATCTGCTGGAAAAAATATAAAAGTATAAATATAGTAAATTTACGACTTAGGTTTATAATTATTTTCTATTTCCTTAAAGGAAAAGTTTCTTCTTTCGTGGATACTTTCACACAAACTAACTTTGGCGGCCCCAAGGGGGGGCGCGTTAAGGGGCTCAAGTCACCCCCACCCAGAATCATTTGACTTGTATGCGTTTTTAGTGTTTCTTTTGCTAAAACCTGTCCTCAATGGTGTAAAGCCCCCACCCAAACGACCTGGGTCCGACACTGACGCTAACCTAAATATTTTTAAATATGATCTGAAATTATGACAACTTTTATATATAAAATTCTTCTATGCATGTCACTGAACACCACCAAATTGAAATCAATTTTCAGATAGGTGGAGCTGTGGTCAGATCCTATAATTTTGGTCAAGATATTTTTAAAATGAAAACATATATAAGTTCATGAACAATTGATCGTTAAGGCCTTCTGAGAAGTTGATTAACAATTAGATTTTAATAACTTCTGAGAGTCATTCATAGTTATCTTCGTGTACCTTAGATGGCACTCAAGTCGAATTTCATTGACTTGTATTTCTGGCTAGTTTTTAACAAATGTGTATGCATTTAAGAATAAAAGGAGCATATCCTACTAACTGAAGTTTCTTCATGTTCTTTCATATACATAGACAGTTTTATTACAGAATTGCCAATACAAAATAAACAAAAAAAAAGAGATGTTTAAGGATACTATGAAGGAAACATTTGTTTTTATACCGCAAGTTAGTATACACTAAGTTCCAGAGTACAACTGATTATGCAAATGTTCTGCAATTGAAATACATCTACTCGATAAATGGAATTCAACTACGGTTAATCACTAGCATGGTTGCAGAAGGATTTTCGAATAATATATCCGATTAGAAACACAGGCTGTAGGATGTGAAAAGCAATGGGTTTTAATTTTCAAGGACTGTAATCCTAAATGTTTCTCCAATAAGGTGAAAGCGGTACTTCATCGGAATCCTACTAACTGCGCCATCATTGGTGCCTCTGGAGTCACCATGCCAGTAGTAAAGAACGGAGTCCATTACCAGGGTAAATTAGCAATGGCAAACCCTTAGGAGTATTAGAATTAGCTACCACCGACATACAACAACCTTTTTTGTTGAAAACATTGGCATGTAGACGTTCGAATCAATCATTGACAAACAATTATAGCGCTGCTTTATACTCTTAATGATATTCCAATCTGGCCAGACCTTCAGCATTTACTTCTTGCATTTTGCATCGGACTGGCATATTCTCTTGATATATTAAGTGGGCCCAGAAAAGCTGTCAGGTTCAGTAACTGGTCTCTGAAGAAATGGAAGGAACGAAAGATCTCCTTACAGTGTGGTTAATTGAACATCCCGCTATATTAATTTTTATACAACAACTTTCTAAATCAGCTTCCACTGAACATCTGTCCAAAAATATTTAGATAAAACAGATTTGAGAAAAAGTCGGGGCCATAGAAAACTTAGAAACAGACGCTCCTGAAATAGATTGCAACAGGAATGGGAGTTATAAAAAAGGGCAAAGTAGAATTCTATGACTCTAGGGCTGATGAAGAATTAATTGACGTTAAGATTGGCAATTTTCATTATTAACCGAGGTTACTATTGTTATTTGATTGCGTAAAAAATATCGTGATGACATAATCACAAGACAAAAGTAAGTTAATGTACCAATTAGACATCAGGAGCATTTAACTCCTTCAGTACACCAAGTATATGTGAGTAGATAAAACACGTCAATTTTCGTGATTATTTTTCTTTTATTTCTGGAAATAAATTATGAGTTAATGCATTATTTATGCCAAATTAACACATAATATTACGTGAGTTTTTGTATGCAATTAATAGTTTTATTTTTACATTGAATCCAGCAGACCAATTTTTGCAAACACGGCAACGGTTTGTCACAAATAAAAAGTACACAATGGACTATTTACACACATACAAATACCTAAATTTTTGGTCTATATACAATTCATACAGATTCTGGCACGATAAAAAGCTTTAAAAAATCACAATAATTGAAATCAAATTCCGTTGGGAAAAATATAAGAATCTCACCCTTATCAAACAACGAAAAACAAAATTTGGTCCTAGTTACTGCGCCATATTATTTGTAATTATTATCGTCCTAAAACTACTTCCGGTGTAATTTAAAACGTCCTGTAGTTTTCGGCAAGTGTCTGATATCCTTCCCAACATCTAAAAAGTATACAGATCTACCACCCCACGACTACTACTATCACGCTAACCCCGAATCCACGTGAGTCCTTCTTTTCGAATCAGATCGCTGAACACCATGATCAGGAGTCGATTTCAAAATATCTGGTTGACTCTGATTGGCTATTGTTTGACTAATAATCGATTGATTTACTACGGATTGGTTAACCGAAACCATGGTACCTCTGCTGAGCGTTCCCAGCAGCGGAGTACCGGGGTTTATCATTAGAAGGTTCATGTAGTCGGCAATAAGAAGGGTCAGTTCTAATATCTTCGGCTTGCTGAGTGAAAATATGAGTTTCTGTGATGGTTGACCTTCGCTTTGTGTTGCTACCAGCATGAAATCTTCGTTGCAGCCTCCAAAAGTGAGGACGTTCGTTAAAGGGTATCGGACGCGTTGTTGCATTGTTGCCAAGTCGAGGAGAGTTATAGAGTCTTCATTGACGGCCAGCCAAATCATTGGAGAGTCTTGCTGCCGAAGCCTCGCCTGATTATTAAAAAGAAAACAATTAGTTGTAATATTTTAACGAGTAACGAATATCAATATCTAGGAGTTTCAGGGAGAATTAGCTCACAGACCCACCAAATCGGGAGTCATGCTATGTGTAATGCCGTTTCTCTGGCATTCCTAGAGCAGAAATCACAGGAAAGAATTCGTAGGTTAACTAAAGTGACGGGGCAGATGGCCGAAATCGTTGCTTTGTTCTAGTCTATCAGGATGATCAAACACGAAACTACTTACTTCCTATCAATGACTTGAATAGATACGTATCAAGGTGACCATAGTGTTATAGTGTCAAGTGACGAATTATTAGATTACAGTGGACATTAATTAACAATTATATTAACACCAACTCGAGAAGGATAGCGTCGCTGCAATTTAAGCTAATACAAAGCACTTGCTATATTACTGAACTTTTTTCCAGTCTCATTTGGGTGCACTAAACGAATAAATATCTGCGGGAGCCAAATCTGAAGAATGAGTTAGTGTATTCATCAACGCATTTTCTTTGATATTCATGACGTTTCTCTGTCACTGGTGGCTGTAAATAAGCATATCAGAGTTGTAAGCACTGTTTACTGTACTCTGATCTTCCAAATAATCAGAATAGAACGCTCCTTGGGTTTCCCAAAAGATTAGATTTATTTTTTAAAATCTGCTTACAAATGGTGAACCTAAGTTTCGTCGCACATCAAATCATATCCAGTACTGGTCACTTGAGGTTGTTACTGATAACGTTATAAATTGTAACAACACCTCAACTGCCTGGCCATTATGTGGCTTGTTAGTCACTGCGGTTCAACCATTTTTGAACTGCATTACTCATCTTTCGCGCTTCCTACAATGTTCCCTCTACTATAAAATGATTCCAGAAAAGACTTTAGCTGCTCTTTCATCACCAGAAAGCAAATACCATATCACTTAACTTTGTTCAAACTAGGAAGGAAACTTTTAGCAGTAACGCCATCCTTAAATACAATATTGAGGTTATATCCAGAACAGTTTTTATCCGCCAGCTTCTAGATCAATTTAGCAGTATCCTAGTACGTTTATACGTATCTATTCAAGAGAGTGATATCAATACAATAAGGCAAATTGGTGTTTGATACAAAAATGAAATAACTTTTTCAATAATTTTAAGTAATTTCTATGTATTTCGGTGTAATGATTCTAAAAAAGGAAATAGTGGTACAACCCATCAATTTCCCACATGTTAATTATTAGTTATAAATAAATTTTATAAGTAAAACTGTATATTTAGCATATGCTGGTATACACATAGAACATATTAATTAGTAAGCAAGACAAGTGTTGGGTTCCTCACAAAGGGGAGGATCTTAGAAAATAGTATATTTATATTTTTGCTGCATAGATGTGAGAGCATATAGGTCACTCTGTTCTAACGTTAATTCACTTAAACGGTCTTAAACATGGACTAGGATTTTCAGTCTCTTTGCCTCTTCCCGACCCTATTGAAGAGCTTTACGGTCTAGTTTCGAATTTAATGAAAGTACCTACATCAACTGATGACGATTTCCAATGTTCGGAAAATTCAAAATTATGAATATTTATTCTTCGAAGTTTCCTTGGACTTCCATCGCCTTGAAAAGGTTGATCTCACAACATTTCAATAGCCTTGTATCTCCTATCATCATCAGGGGAATGATGGGAAATTCATATTACTTATACCTTTAATCGGTCATGCGTCGCCGGTCATGGTCATTGAGTCTCATCTGGTCCAATCAGCGTCGTCGTATCTGGCGGTTGGCTGTCGGTGGTGCGTAGCGACAGTGGCCGACTAAATGTTTTTAATTTGGACGCTGTCTAAAGGTCTCTATAAATTTCTTTTATTTCCCCGGCCTGGTCCCAGTTGATGTTGCGGTGTTCGGTCCAAGCGTGGTTAGCTAGCCCAGACTTCGTTAGCTCAGCCCTTTGAGTTGCTGTGCGGTGTTCCTTAACCTTGTGCCACATTCACACGGTATACTGTATATACAGTTATTTGGTATTGCTGGAGCGTCCGGCCTCGTTCTTGTAATCATGCTCCTTAGAGTGCTGCTGCTTTTGAAGATCATTCCGATTCCATATCTGTGTGCAATTCGTCTAAGTTTCTCCGACAAGCCTTTAGTATACGGTAATAATAGAGTTGCTATCGTGGTTTCCTCTTGCTGCCTAGGTGGTTTGTCCAGTTCTTCAAACGCCTTGTTAATGATGGTTTCCGGGTATCCATTCGCCAAAAAGTCTTCTCTAAGTTTCACTTGTTTTTCTTTAAAGACTTCTAGCGTACTACAGATATTTTTGGCTCTATGGATTAGAGTTTTGATGATGCCAGTTTTAGTTGTTGATGGGCGGTTAGAATTATAATGTAGATACAGTCCTGTATGGGTAGCCTTCCTGTAGACTGTTGTTTGGATTCCGGTCCTAGTCCTTTGACACTTTACATCTAGGAATCGTTGGCACCCACCTTGATGAATCTAATGGATGGTTGGCATCGTTTTAGGTGCTCCAGGAATGCCTGCAGTTGTGTCTCTCCGTGTTGCCAAATAATGAAGGTGTCATCGACATACCTCAACCATAGCTTGGGCTGCTTCTCGTATCTCTTCAGTGCATGTTCTTCGAACCACTCCATGTAGATGTTGGCGACGGTTGGCGATAACGGGGAGCCCATAGGCAATCCATGTTCTTGCATGTAGAACCTGTCCTTCTCTTGAAAGTAGCAGTTCTTGAGGCAACATTGCAGTAAGTCCATGATTGAATCTATTGGCAGCTCCGTCCTCTCCATCAGGGTTTTGTCTTCACTCAATATGTCGAGAGATGCGTCTAATGATACGTTCGTGAAGAGATTTTCAACGTCGAGACTAAGCGATGTTCTGGTTCAAGCTCCAAGGCTCCATTTCAAGACGATGGAAGTCCGAGGAAACTTCGAGGAACGAGGGACATTGTCTACCAGATTCAGACTAACATATGATTATTTACATTTATACAATATGATTTAAATTATTATTTAGTAGGAGATTTGGGTTTGACTAAGGAAAAAGCAGAATTCATTCAGAATTCTAGGCTGTAAGAGAGATTTGCTGGAACCCGGAACATATATTTGCTGTTACAGAACAAGAGATAAACAGGATACTCAATTAATACGGCTAGACAAGGATTTAGTTTACTGCTACGATATTGTTAGTTTAATGAATGAATTTGTCACTGAACTATATTCAATGCCAAATTGTAAGATTAGAGACTTTTTATAGACTGATCAAAAAAAGTTTAGATTATTACATAATGGAAATACTTATGATTAATTGTCTAATTCAGTTCATATGAAGGAAACTTAAGAAAACCTTAATATAATTTTATATAAAATTACTTATGTAGTTCATAGTTGGATACTGTGTGGCGATTTAAAAGTTGTTTTCATACTCATTGGCCAACAAAAAGATTTAGAAAATGATTTATATGTAAGTAGGAAAGCATTGGTCAAAAAAACAATGGATAGTCAGAAAAACTTAGAGCTCTGGCGAGAAAAGAAGATTCTTCTGAGCACCACCATTACACATAAAATTGGGCTTATTGAAACAATTTGCCTAAAGGTGTTGTTGTTTCAAATATTTGTGTGGAAAATTTTATCAGAAGCTACATTGAAAGAAGGCATATTCGTTCGACTTGATATTCGTAAATCGATGTTCGATTCCAACTTCAAAGCAACGATGAAAGAAAAAGGAGTTTGGATATCATTTAAAGAAGTAGTGATTAACCTTATGGGTAATGTATAAGCTCCAAACTATAAAATTAAACAAAATATGTCAAAAAAAATTAAACTCTCGGTTGTCTGATCTTGTACAACCATCTTGACTTTTTTTCTTGAAAAGTTAGGTAATGTGAGTGAAGAGCAAGGAGAACGGCTTTATAAGGATATAAAAAAATGGAGAAACGGTATCGGTCACTTCACAGAGAAACAACAGAACGCATCTTAGCGACAAAGCTATTCAAGAAACATTACAGAGAAAAGAGAGGAATTTCAGGAAAATGAGGATATAATCATTATTTATTATTGTAAATAAAATATGATGCCATACAGTAAGAAAATGGGGTGATACAAATAAACCTGTTATAAAATATAGTTTCGGCACCTAAAATTTAAGTGTTTCCAAACAATTTTTTTTTTGTTGACCTGTCTTTTCATATTTGACTTACCTGAAAGAGTGAAGCTCCGAAATAGGGCCACTTCCTCGTCGAATTCAAATAAGCCCTAACGCAATCCGACTGAGTTTTCCCTTTCAACGCCCTCCATTTGGCCAATAGCTTCGCCTGTAATTCAGCCAGACCCTCTGGACCCAACTGGTCCCTGTATCGATACGGATAAAACTTGTCGATGGCGTTCAGAGCGTGATTCGAATGCGCCGTCAGTATCCCGTGGACGTTGTTCAATGCGCTGAGGGTGTTGGAGTTTTGTAGAGAAGATGGTGGACTTAGTGTACCGTTGGCCGTGGATTTTGGACTTCTGTGGAGGTTGGAAGTGCCTTGATTGCTGATGGTGTTGTTGGCGCTGCTTTTGTTTGAGGTTAGTGGACAATCTCCCATGTCTAGCTGTGCCATCAAGGAGGCGAATTCCAAAGCTGCTTCTCTTGTAACTGGAAACCGACCGCTTACTATTTGTTTATTGATTTGGTAGCATAAAAGGAGGCGTTCTTTTTCGGTTTCTAGTTTTGCGCAGTTTTTCCAGTACAGTCTACTTTTGTACGTTAACCTACAATAATCATAATTATAAATTTTATGTAAAACGAAATTAAATACAAATAATGAGCGAGGGATATGATATGACGGTAGGCCATAGCATAGCACAGTAGGAAATGTAGAAATAAATAGACCAACAGACGTATGAACTAAAAGAAATACTTGGCATCTTCTAGTTTATTTTAGATTTTCTTGGAATAAATACAACCATCAGAGTTCAAACTTGTGTATATTTTAAACTAAACGTGAAAACGAAATATAGAATATAAAAAAATATGAACTAAAAGAAATACGTTATTAAAAAGAAAGAAGTACTAAAATATTAGGAGAAAAATTACGCTATTTAGAGATACAGGAAGAAAACTTAATATCAATAATATACAGAAACAAATGAACCTTAAATGAAATGTAAAAAAGTGAAAAACTAGAAGAGAATTCTGATATGCACACACACAAGGATTGATAATGCAGTGGTTAACGGAGATAAAAAAGCAAACTGAACGTTAAAATAAAAGTAAATTGCTAAGAGATAGTCAGTGAAACTTGTAAAACAAACGAAAGGCAGGAGGAAGAAAATAATAAATTCTTCATTTCTTTGGAAAAATATTAAGATATACCACTATAAGTATTAATTATTGTTAACTATATTAATTGTACGTAATGTTTCGTTAAACTATATTTAAGTTGATGAAGAATGGGACATGAATCCCTATAATTGGCCCATTTTACCTCATCGTTAGCCCTACAGTCATCCAAAAGAAAAATGGACCTAGGTTAACAAGTAAAAGAAAGGGTTGATAAAGCATTAAATAAAATCGATTTTTTAGTACTATTACGAAGAATTGGATAGGAAAAGGAATTTGTTTGTAACGTGAAACAGATAACTTCGAATATCTCAGTGAACAACAGGTAGTAACTATCCTAAAAAGGAGTAGATCCTAAAACAGCAGTTGATTCTGAAAAAACAGTTGATCCTAAAAAGCAGTTGGTACTAGACTATATTTCAAAATGATAAAGCCAATACCAATACTCAGCAGTTAAAAAGTGAAATAGAAAGAAAGAAATCAGTTCAGCCCTCATCCTCAATGTTGGTGAGCTAAATTTTAGGCTCAATTTACTACCACCACAACAATATTCTAGGTTGTTGAGACTATACATATCAGACAAACTTTTAGTAAAAGAGCAACGAAGAATCATAAATAAACTGAGCCAAGACAATCAGAGCAAGAGTGTCAAACGAAAACGTTCTTGAGCCTATCTTGTATTTGTAACCATAAGTAAATAACCATAAAATTAATAAACCATAAAGTAGTTGGATCAAAGCAATACTTCACTGGAAAGTTCAAAGAAATTGTTTATTAAATTATAACAAATATGTCAACAATTACTAACCAATTTTACTCTGAGGCTGTTATCAGCAAAAGGAACACTTCAATAACCTAGAGATTCAGGAATAAGTTACTGAAACCTTGAGATGGCCAGTGTTGACCAGGCAACCAGATCAGAGCAAGAAATCTAGGGATATGTATAAGGATTGTTAAAATAAAGTAGCAACACGAACGCATTGATTGTGAGATATACATAATCAAAAAAATAAAAGTCCACTAATAACAAGAAATAAGTAACAAAATAAAATAGCATTTCTTACCTTATCACTTTACTATTTTCAAACTTCCCTAATCCTTTTTCCCTCAACGCAATCTCCCATTTTGAAATCAAATCGCACAATTTGGCGTTACGATCCAAAGTATGCTCCAAATCTTTCTCGATAGGATCATCACTGAATATTGCAAAACCGTTATTTGTCCGACATCCTATTTCATGTGCTAGAGAATCTTGGAATTCTTGATTGAGGTAGAGCCATCGAAACTGGTGATGTGGTAAGTTCCGTTGAGCAAATGAACCGGCATCGAGTGCGGCAGCGAGTGATGTTGAGGATTCTTCAAAAGGATGCTGAGGACTTCCATGCGAGATGGCTTCAATTCTCGACCACCTAGAAATTACGACGACGTAAGTTTAGAACTTGAATTTCTGTGAAAGTTTGTTTGGAAATATATATTAAAAAGATTTATACCTGCAACTATCGTCCTTTCCAGGGCTCGTTCGCAGTAGGCTGCATACTTTCCACACTCTGTCCTGTTCTCCGCGTTCCTCTGTAAGTGCAGCTTCAAAAACCACAGCATCATCGAAGACTTTGGTACAAACAAGCTCACAGCTAGCGCCAGCAGTTGCCAGCCTTGCAGAAGCGAATAAATCGGAGGCCCTTTGGGATCCTTGTGGTCTTTGTAGCATTCTTTGTGCTCCTTGTATTTTTCTTCTTGTGAAGCCTGTATATTGGATAAGGCGATTTGTTGGTCAGATGTGGTGCTATTTATACTGGGCGTTGCAGTTTCGCAAGTGAAGAGGCTTTGCGTAGCGCAAAGGAGCAGTTGCTGAAAAGAATTATTGGTGTTTCTTGTAGTAGGGAGGTATGGTGGAGAAGAGATTTTCGCTAACTGATGCTCTGGGTGCTAATTGAACTGATATCGTTTTGTAAAAGCTGATGTCAAGCTGTACAGTTTGAATTGTTTGGTGTGTTTGACATGAAATGGAGATGATATGTTTGAGTAGTTGTCGAAAATCAATAATGAAACCTTCGCACTTACAGTTTTTGATATTTCTACATCTGTTACGACAAAATCAGCTATAAAGGAAAATAATTATTACTATGTACGAAGCAAACAGTGAATTATATAAGCATTTGAAGTACAACTCTTTCTATTACCACGTTTAATTTGCTAGAACTGATATTAAGTCATGGTAAGTGTTACTAGGTTTCCCGAAGGTCTAGTAGAGTGATGGATAGTGAGTTGTAGTCTACTATTGAGGTAAGTTGTGGAAAGGATGAGTTAGCGAAGCCCTTTCTCATATTTCTCCAGTTCTTCTAAACTTGTTTCATAAGGTGTTCGAATTTATTAAAACTATAAATCCTCTACAATCCAGATAATGAAGGGACAGCCTACTTCACCGATTTTGCCTACGAGCTGTTAATCTAAATCAGTTCTACAACAAACTTATGATTTCCTATACTCCACACAAAGACTCACGAACACGTTTGGTAAAAGCGGCCCCAGATGAACTGTTAGTTTTTGATCAAGACAAGAGAAGGAAAAAAATTAGGTATGCCAAAATCACAGGAATGAAGTAGGCTATCAGATACTGTAAACCTATGAGGTTTGATAGCTGAAGGCTGTCTTTATAAACTTGAAGAAAAACTCGATAAAATAAAATGGTTCACTATCGGGCTATTATATATTATCTAAGAACATGTTCAGGAGAGGACTTCCGGTAAAGATGGCGAGGCAGCCACACGTTCATAAAAAAATTAAATTAGATTTTTAGAAAAATATTTGATTTTACGAAAGTTTTAGTGCCAAAGGGTAAGGGTAGTTAAAGTGAAAAGGTGTCCAGTTAATATCTATCATAACAATGAACGGAGAGGTATCAAAACTTTTAAAGATGCTCTAGAAGTGATTAGTTCATGAAAAGGCGCTCCAGAAGTGCTTGTTTAGCTAGTAATATAGAGATAGTTTTTCATAAAGTCCATCCCATCCTGACTGCTATATCGATGTATATAACTGTATAAAGTTCCAAAATTTGTAGTTGGCCAATATGGACGGTAGTCCGACGCCATTTTGATCCCCGGAGGATCACACAAAAATAAGAAGAAGACGTTCAACAGAACCTATAGTGGATAGTTCATGAAATAATTTATAAATAACTGCATACAATTAAAAGGAAAAACTTTTAGTACTTTAGTGTTTCAACTTACTGCCACTCATTTTTAATCGACTTTCAAAAACCGAGGAAGTTATGAATTCGATTTTGAACAAAATATTTGCTGTTTAGAGTGTGTATTGGGGTTGGTGAAATTTAAAATTTTGGAAATAATTCTGCAAGTAAGGCGATGAAGTTTCGTATTGAAGATATACCTGCATGGTTTTAGGTATATCGGTCGATTTCAATGTTTAAGCACTTTCTGGGAAATAACACCACAACTCAAGAAATTTCTGTGTATTTCCAAACGTTTCGGAGTGTAGGTCAGACTCCTTTGTCAAGAGCAAAAAAACTATGAAAAAAGGCACAATTCTATTTAGAAAAAATATGCCACAAATATCTTTCAGAAAAAAATTAGTCGATTTCCCCAAAGCATTTACTCAAATTATTTAAATTCCAATCTATTAGTCCGGTAGATGGTCCACACTAAATCTTTATCCTGAATTTTCAAAATGTTTATATATATTAGTGATTATTTGGTCCTTTCAAGTGGACAGTTCTCCGGTAGAACATTCGGAGAGAGTGTATTGAAATCTATAAAGACTCAAGTTTCAAAATTTCCGGAAAACTTTCCAAGCAACTTATTTTTTGGGCATCAAATGAATTTACTACCTCGCAAGTAATACATTACGAAAAAATAAATAATTATTAGCTCAGTTTTAAGTGCTTCAAGAGCAAATAATTGCTTGTATTATTAGAATTTTGGACTAATCTACTTTGTAGTGCTTGCAGATGAGATAGATTCATAGGCCCCTCCCCAAATAATATTGCTATAGGAAATAATACTATGGAATAAAGCATAATAAATTATTTTTAATATATCATGTGCGATACTTAGAACACAAAAACCAAGTACTGTGTTTATTAATAATATAACTAATATGTTTTTCCCATTTACGGTTAAAAAATTTTAAACAAGTATTTGTGATATTAACTCTATTAATCATGTAACCATTTATACATATATGGATATTCTGTGGCATTACAGTGACATCCGAAAGCAATATAGAAAGTCTTATTTATATTGAGTGATAGTTTTGGATACTAACTAACGAATCACTTCTCTTAACAATAAATTAATATCAAGTTAGGATTCTGATCCTTCCAAACAGAAGCATAGTTAGCCGATGATAACGATGGACGTATTATCTGCATAGTTTCACTTGGCATGCGATACAATAGATCATTAACATATAATATAAAAAGTAAGGAGGCCTAGAATGGTACCCTGTGGCACTACAATAGATACAGTTCTGTAAGTACTGTAATATTCATCAATTTTAACTCTTTTTTGCAGCCTATTTATTCTGTACCCTAAATCCAAACCTTTATTTTTTCACTCGACACCATTTCAACAACAAAGCTGTTATGATCATGGAGTTTTGGTTTATCCAATTACTCAAATGGGTTCACAACCAGCGATGAAATAATGTGATAAATATTCAAAAACGAGAAAGCCGAAGTGGTAACCTTCTCATTTTTGGGTGTCGGTTAAAACCGAATAATGTAGCTTCAGCAGTATTAACCATTTATTAGGGACAGTCCGTGTACTCAGCCTAGACCGAGACCGACACGGAAAGGTCTAGTTATTTCGTGGGTGGCCCATTCATCTAATATTTCGTGGAATCCAAAAAATTTAGAAACTTCCTCGATGTTGAAAAGTAAAGAGTAGTTCTAGTCCCCCAATTATCGAAATTCAAAAGTTAAAAATATACAATGCGAACAAAAAAAATCGATTTTAAAGTATTTTACAGTAATAATTATATTAAGGTTTCATTATGGACTTTGACTGATCGACGAAAATAAAAATGAGAAACTCTGTACAGATATATAGAGAAAGATAAATAGAGAACATACACAGGCACAGTCTATATCTCTATCCTAATATTCTAACGTTGACAATAATGGCATACATACTTATAAAAAAATGAAATCAAAAACGATGAAACACCAACATTCTTCTTCAGTTGCATAGAGGAAAATGAAAAACATAAATATGGGAGTACATATGTATAATGTTAGTAAGGAGATAGATGTGAAGTTATATGAACATGCAGTAAATGATGCTACAGTGTTAGTAGTGATTAATTACTGAGCACAACCTGGAAAATATTTAGTAAAAAAAATATCGAATAGTACTTTTTCCAGTTTACGCTCTAAAAACGGCATACAAATTCTTATTTCTATACTATACCATAGGGTTCCTTAGACAAATGATAAATAAAAGTATGTGCTATAAGCATTTGCAGGTCATTAAGAAAAACGAAACAAAAACTATTAGAATATCATAGATCTTTTTAGTGCGTTAGTAAAATAGTTAACAGCATTTAGAATCATGATCTACCACTTTTATGTTTACGTTTAAACCAAAATTTACAGAATCAATTTGTTTCTATGAATATCTGCACTGATTTAACGTTTCACAAAACAGAATATTGAAACAAAGATACCAGAACTTTAATAAAAAAAAACACCGCTGTTGTAGATCCCATTAGTTATGAAATATAAGTATTTCATTTTCCACAAGTCCTTAAAGTCCTTACCATAAATATGATTACAGAAAAATAGTCGGAATAGACGTTTCGCTGATATTGATTAAAAACTGCATCAGTTTGCATTAAATAAACCTGGTTGTTGAATTTACATTGACGTGTTCACAACACAAAAAGGTCAAATTATTATATTTTATAAAGTTTAATCACCAAATATAACATTAATGGATTCATTCTATGGTGTCTATATTAGTCTTAAATTTTCCTGTAAAGTGTTTTTTCACCTTAGCAAATAATTGATAAATGCAGGCACTAATGAAACTTTTAGTCAAAAAAATCGAACGGTGGCAAGCATTTAATAGCCAATTTGAATGTCATTTTTTCGACTATTCTTCTGTGGTCGTAACATTTCATGAAACAAGTTCAAAAACATTTGTATAAAAGGAATACTTTATGACAGTAATATTATCCAAAAAATATTTTTTTAAAACATTGTAAATACTCCTTTGTTGTTTTTAAGCTGCCTTTATATTTCGGGATTGGACAACCTTAGTGTTGCAATCTGACAACTGACAGCTCTATCGTAAAGTTTGACATTTTTGAGGTTATACGTACGCAGAACGTTTTGACCTACGAGCGCTATGTGTTATTTACAGTAACTTAAAGGATTCATCTCGGCCAAAAAATGGAATTAAATTGTGAACATTTTCGTGCGATTATTTTTTACAACTTTCGACGTGGATTAAGTCAGCAAGACTGCATGGATGAACTTAATTTAATTTTTGGCGATGACACTCCATCAAGGACCACTGTTTATCGATGGTATGGTGAATTCAATCGAGGTCGTAGTTCACTCCAAGACGAATTTCGTGAAGGTCGTCCAAAAACAGTTGTTCCGGAAACCATGGATGCTGTGCGCGAACTGAGATTGCAAGATCGTCATCTGACCTATCGTAAGATTGAGTCAAGCTTACACATTAGTGGGACCAGCATACATTCAATATTGCATAAACATTTGAATGTCAAAAAAATTTGTTCGCGTTGGATCCCACACAATTTGTCAATCTTTCAAAAAAGGCTCGTGTCGATTGGTCGAAAGAAAAGCTCAAAAAATACGATCGCGGTGCTTCAAAACACGTTTATGACATAGTGACAGGTGATGAATCATGGATTTACGCGTATGAACCCGAAAGTAAACAGTAGTCGACTGTATAGGTGTTTCAAGATGAGCCGAATCCAACAAAAGTTGTTCGCGCACGAAGCACTTCCAAGCAAATGATCGCCTGTTTTTTTTCGGAAAAACTGGACATGTACCACTAGAACAACGTAGAACAGTCAATTCTGAGTGGTACACAACCATTTGTTTGCCAGTTGTCATCCAAGAAATGAGAAAAACCAACCGCCGAAGACGGATCACTCTTCACCACGACAATGCGAGCTCTCACACATCGGCTCAAACAACTGCAATTTTGACCACTTCTGACCGTATAGTCCTGACTTGTCACCAAATGACTTCTTTTTATTCCCGTACGTAAAAAACAAACTGAGAGTTTAGAATTCATGTTTTGGAGATACCTCAATCAGAGTGGAAAAAGTGCTTCGACTATTGGTTCAAACGCATGCAAAAGTGTATAGATCTTCATGGGGAATATTTTGAAAAACAATAAAGCGATTTTCGATGATTAATATTTGTTTTTGTTCTCTAATCCCGAAATATAAAAGGCAGCCCTCGTATTACATAATATTTTAATTGATTTTGCGAAACATTTATATGGTAAAGCAATTGAGTCGTTCAAAAAAATTTATTCAAACATTTCCTAAAATACTTATTTGTCATGAAGTATTATTATGAATTTTTTAACTTGTATCATGAAATAATATATTAGGTTTTTTTGTAGTGACATCAGCATGTTTTATTGAAATAATTGAATTATTTAATGATACATAACTCAAAATGTGTGGCAGCTTTTTTATAGTTTGTGTTGATATATAGTTTTGAGGACAGCTATGTATAAAAATGGTGGGTTTGAACTTCTAAATGCTATAAGCTTCTATAAAACATTTTTCTATTTATCACACTAACTAATACTTTGGCGTATTATTTTTCATATAACAAGCCTATTTCTAAATTTGTGAATCTATGTGTAAAAAGATCTAAACTTGACTGTTTTCTGGAACAACTATCTGTTTTAGAATTGCTATAATATTTAAAAAAAGTTGAAATGCCCTAGTTTCTAAATTTAAACAAGTTTTAAACAGGATACATAAATAATTATGTATTCGATATAATTATATATCAGAAATAATTATGTATCGGAAATAATTATAAATATATATCAGAAACAATTATATGGTAGAAATAACAAAGTAACATATACTATTACTTATATCAAGGATCTAAAATTCAGTGATAGGGGTTGGTTAAAGATTTTATCAGTAAACTTGTTTCAAGACCACCTTGTTAAATATTAGTGCCACAATAAAAATAATGTTAGCAATTGTACTACAAAGCTTCATGAGTTAGAAATTAAAAATCAGATTCCTCCTTTAATTCAGAAGCAACTTAGGAGTAATGTTAAAAAGGCATTATAAATTGGTCATAAAACACAACAACCAATTTCACCCGTCTTGCAAAGAAAGTAAAATGGCTCCAGAGCTCTAGTTTAATCTTAGCAGGAAGTCACAGCTTTAATAAAAATAAGGCATAGCTGCTCATTAAAAATTAGTTTGCTGACTTTCAAAGAAACTAAACCCATTATATGATAATAATTTTGGGCCTACAAATCATTAATAATGTGACACTGAAGATAATTATGAAGGTAAAAAGTGAGTACTTAATGAATATAACTTGGAGAAATCAACCTCTACCATAACACCGTTTAAAATCAAACTATCCATAGTCTAGACGATGTAATTAAATTCAGATAATTGTTCCTGAGGACAGCTAAAACTCTAAACTTAACAGAATAAAAACCAAATAAAAAAAGCACACTTACGCCCTTTTTAAGCAACTTTTGAGTGGATACCTGAACACCTAGCTTCGGCAAGGGGGCGCTCTTGCTGGTCTGTTTCACCAGAGCGCATATCAGTTCCCCTTGAAGTTCGGCCATGTCGAGGCATTGCTGCAAGGCGTTTTGAGCGAGTACTACGTGGTAATCGATGCCAGCTTGGTCGACGGCCGCTGACATGAACAGTTGAAGGCATTTGAACAGTTTTATTGCTTCCGCCTGAAATAAAACCCCATTAGTTCTATTCTAATAAAGTTGCAAAGTATGTAAAAATATTGTAGTTTGTCACATATTCGGTGGTAAATCTCAAGCTTCTTCTTCTGCATAATAACATGAGTCTGAGGTAAGCATTGTCCTCTTCTGAGTTGTCTTCATCAATAAATCAAGATGTGGACAAGAGTTTATTAGACCTGTGTACTCGCTACAATTCAGAACACATTATTATGGCTTGACTGCGCGGTTTAATGCTGTCACACCATAGTGAAGGTGTGGGCAGAGTCCCAATATCTACTGAATTGTGAACCATGGAATCTAACTAAAGTAATACCGGATATACTAAATAGAAGAAGCCTGTCTAGATGGATTCCTGCAGTTTTTAATTTTTCGTATAAATAAATGTTAAATTTAAATTATGTCCAAAACAAAAATTTCGAAAATTGTGACAAATATTAAGTTTACCTGCAAAGTTTCAGTAGGCAGGCTAGTTAGAGGAAAGTACGATGGCACGGCTCCATCTTTCGTACAAGGCACATGTAATAGTATCGGGTGTCTCCATAGAACGCAGTTAGGATCGCCATCAACCTCCATCAGCTTGTGAACCAGTTGCTCGTACTGAGTACCAGTATTAGGGCCACCACCGCTCGCTACTGTCAGATGGTATAACCAAGCGTCTTTTTCCTAAGAATATCAAAGATTTTTATCATGGGCTCCAATAATGAACCTTGTGGTACTTTAAATATTACAACGGGAAAGTTCGTACCTGTTTTCCAGTGAAATGGAGGTACGTCGGGGCCTGATTGTTCGGGAAGATTCCTACAGTGTATTTCGGTTGTTCAGAATCTTGCTCTTCAGAATCGGAATCCGAAAGGTGTTCAATTTCCTCTACTTTGGCGTCTCTCATGTTGATCTGACCGTGTGGCGTCTAAAAGCAAAAGAAGCATTTTAGTGATAACAATTTTTTTTATTTCAAGTGATTTTGAGTACCGGGTCGGTTGACTTTTTGAAGTAAAGGAACATTTTTCCTATAAGAACACACCAGCATTCTCTGGGTATTCCGTTTTTGACTTTCTTGAGTACACCCTGTAAAATCGGTTTGTTTTCGTCTCTACTTAATAATAGTTTTGTTGCATTTCTTCGTTGAACGTTTTGCAATATTCTAACCTAAAATACGATTAACAAAAATTAACAAGACAAAAAAATATTTAAATCAATTTTATAACAATGTGAGGCCTTTTAAGAGAAACTAAAGAGGAAAAATAATCAGAAGAACAATTTCTCTTATTTCTTACCCAGTCTTCCATCGCTGTAATCGAATCAGCTGTTAAATAATAAGTTTTTTTTCCAGTATCGATTTCGAATGTGTTGGAACCTTCGGCTCTTGTTATTTTACAAATTTCATCGAGGACAATTTGTCCTTGGGGTTTTCTGTTTACATCGTTTTGACTCTTATAATACGTTAGGACGCCATTTTTCAACACAAACCATCGTTTTCTCCAAGTTTTAAGTTTCCCACCTAAAAAGGAAATTCACCTTGAAATTTTTGCAATTGACAAGTAAACTCCAAAGTTTGGGTATTGGGATTTCAGGAAAACATGTATAAAGAGGTTCCATATCAATGCGCAATTCGTAGATTAGAGATTGGGCAAATAATTCTGATGATGTTATAGACATAATAATGAAAAAGTTGAAAAGCGACCATATGTGTAAGATTCAGTTTCCCAAATTTTTGCAATGTAATTCTAAATAACCTTATTAAACGAGGTGTACCCAAAAAGGGACAATTTCAAATTAATTTCTCTTTAAATTAATATATTGGCTGCTCAAGGGTAGAATCGTCTCTATCAATAATCACTGAAATCATATATGAGTGGGAGAGAAATAGAGATGTTGAATGAGCTAGAATTTTTTTGTCTTTAGCACTTGTCAGCCTGTGTGCTTTGCTCCCTCGCTAATTGAGCGTTTTTGGTATTTGATTTTGCGTTAGACGTTTTAAAAGTTGGAAAATTCTGCTCAATGCACCTCAAAATGTCTCAATGTACTAACATTTTCAATATTATGCTTATAAGATGAAAATATATTTTTAATTTCCCTGAAAATATAGTTTTAAAAATGGGGTAAATTTACTTCTATTGATAATCCTAAACCTCTGAACGACCAATAATTGCCAGACTTACCCAATTTCGCTAGAGATCCGCTTTTCTCTAAACTCTCTATTCTTTTAGGACTGTCCAAATAGGACGAAGCTCGAAGAAGCATAGAGGATTCCAAACTGGTCGTGTCACAGCTTAAGGCATCTGGAGGTACTGCATAATCGTCGGACATGCCAGATTCGAAGGAAATATCTGAAACGGCTTTAGCTCAAAATTAATGAAAAGAGAACAAACTACAAAACAAAGGAAAAACACATAAAGACAAAAAAAATACCATTGAAGCAAATTATTACCTCTCGTTTTGCTTTTGCTGGGTGAACCGCTACTACTCGATGCCGTTCTTTTACCAGGACTTGAACCAGAAGTATCGCCCGAACTTCTGCTATGAGTATTCGTACCATCCACAGCCTATATAATGAAAAAAACGTTACAAACATCAATATGTAAAGTATAGCCGATTAACAGTAACAAGTTTTATATTTTACTACTTCAATGAAAACATTGAAAAATATGACCAATATGAAGTTTTAAGATCAATAAAATCGTTTTTTCCTGGAGTTCTGTGATATTATTTCGTATATTTTAGGTACTAAATTAGTGCTTCATTCTTCATTATTAATCAAAGATCGACTGAACCGAAAATCAAAGGTAAAGAAATAAATAAGATACCTAAAATGGAATGTATAAGAGCAATGCCAGAAAAAAAGATAGAAAAGTATAATTTTCCAAAGAATTGTCTGAATTCTAAAATTAAAAAATGTTTAACACATCTAGGACTAGGTACATTATTCACATTATTTTTATTACTCAGATATCTATCGTTAATAAACCATAAATATGAAATCACGAAAAAAATCCTATTGAAATAAAATTGGAAAGAAATTATGTGTTTTAAATATTGCTAAAAAATGTTACTGACCTATTAACAACTTAAAATTTTATCTATTAAGGTTGCATTTACAAAACTAAGCTCCTTATTGTTGGTTTTTATAGATTTTAGTTTCTAGTTGGGTAAGTATTTCATTAATTTTTTGCCTATATTTTCCTGATAACTGAGTTCTCAATTTTCCATAGCATTAAAATTATACCTATACTGTTGTGTCGTCCAAATTGTCAATTTATTACTTTTTTAACCGGCATTTTTAATACTCCTACGATTTCGTCCAACATAAACAGCTGTTGAAAAAAGAATAGAATAGAATATAAGCGAGGACATCAAAATAAGATTACTTAAAAACAACAAACACTTGGTTAATTTTTTTAAGTAATCTTAAAAATGAATTTTCACCAAGTGATCAAGTGAAGACTGAAACAATCATCAATATCAAAATAAAGTTGAAAGAAGAACCAATACTGAAAAAGATGAAAATGAACACTGAAGGACAATAAGACAAGCAACAAAAAGGGAAAGTTGGCGGAAAATTTGGTTAGAAGATCGGAAAATGAAAATGAGGAATTCAGCCTTGAAAAGGTATAAGGTTTAGATGAAGAACAGGAAGTATTTGTTTCTGCATTACTACTATTTAGACTTTAAATTGTTATATAATAATTGTTCTTGCAAGTTAAATAAATTCTAAGGAACTGTACTTACCATAGTATTGTTCCCTTCACCATCACTCGAATCATCGGAAGAGTCGCCTGTGAAAGGCATCGATCTTATTTGACTAGCACGGCCTTTCACTGTTGCGTAAACTGGTATCGAAATGTCTTGATAACCCGCTTGTTCTGGACCCACATCGCTAGGCGTCGTACCGGTTAGCGTTAAACCGTCCGCTGCCACCTGGAAAATATGCCAAAGGAAATTATTTAAAAAAAGTTATGGAAACACAGGAGAGAAGAAAGATACAAATATCACTTGGAGATCAAGTGCTATTAGGTTTGCCTGTCATGATCAGATTTAACGATGGCATCTTTCTTTAACGCTTAAATGCATACTGTAGCAAATATACAACTACTATTTTTAAGTTTTGTTGGGAAGAACACCACAATTAAATTAAAAAAAGCTAAATATTAAAAGCAAATACTAAACGTTTCAAAGTCGATTCTTACTTCGTTGTCAATGGCTTTAAAATATGTAATGAAAACCTAAATCGAAATTTTAATTTGCAAATTACATTTTCATCACACATTTTAAAGCCATTGACAACGAAGTCATAATCGACTCAATATTCAGCTTTTTTAATTCAATTGTGGTGTTATTCCCAAGAAAACTTAAAAATAATCAAGAACATGCCACAAATAACATTTAGAAGACAATGCATCTACTACCTATAGATTTTTTAATATTCTTAATATGGTAAATATGCTCCATATGCACATTATTGCATATTCGCAACAAACCATTATAACAGTATAATACCCCTAATCGCTGATAGATTGTGTTGTTTGTCTACATCAACATCTGACACATCAGTTGGTAATTGTCATTTACAATTGTCAGACTGCGTTCAATTTGACTCGCGATAAAACCTCAAACAGTGCCTAGATTTTTGTGCAAAAATTGAATTTGGTTAGTGTAAATTATGTATTTTGAGTATAGTTATGTATCTTTTCTAATTTTGCAAGACTTTTGTAAACTTGTTTGTTTTTTGTTATCTTGCATATTTGCAACATTGCGCTTTCATTTGGACATTCAATTTCAACATTTCCACCTTCTTTTTTCTCGAAACGTTGAGATAGGATATTTTCCAGGATAGGTCGGGAGAAGCGTGAAACATTTATTGTCTTTCCAGATAAAAGATGAAAGCTGGATTTCGTCAAGCCTATTTATAGAAACACTCTCTTCTGTGTCACTTGTGTAATAATTTGGATCATACTCTTGTTATCTTAGTCATCCTTAGTAATCCTCGTAGTAATCTTCGCTGTCTGACATATTCTCCCATATCTCTACTAATTGTTTGTCATTCAGAGGTTTATGACGATTCATAATGCACTATGGAATATAAAAAGAACTAAAAAATCATAAGTCGTCAATAAACAATGTTGCAAATATGCAATATAAAAAAAAACAAAAAAATTGCCATGGAGTCGATCTAATGGATAGTTTCATCGGAAGATACAGAATGAAGCTGAAAAGTCGAAAGTGGTACTGACGAGTCTCTTACCATTTGATGGATCTGTGTATGGTAAATGCATGGTTGCTACATAAACTGGTTTTAATCGCAAAAGGAAAGCAAACTGAAATGCTAACACAATCGCAATTTAGAAGTGAGGTAGCAAACTGCCTATGCAACATTGCAATAAAAGTTCGTTCAAAGAGGGCCAGGCCATCTTCGTCTTTGGAGCTAAATATACAGAAGAAAATTCTCAAGGTAAATGCTTAACATGTATTTCCGAAAGATGTTCGGACCGATCAATTAGGACATTGGCCAATATTTTCCCAAAAAAGGACGAGGTGAAATTTTCAGGTTGTAAGGGATATATCGATGTAATGTGTGAGAAATGCAAAGTTGCTTTATGATTTAACAAAAAAAACAACTGTTTTAAACAAGTTCATTTGTAAAATTTTTGTTCCTGTCTTAAAGCACAATGTTGCAAATTTGCAACATGTAATGTTTCAAAATAAATTTGTTATTTTTCTAAAAATATTTTTTGTATCATTTTTTACATGTTTCTTATGCTGTTTCTTATCGCAGAAAAAAATATTAGAGCAAATAAAAAAATATGCATTTAACGGTTAAATAATGTTCAAAGATAATAAAACATGATTAAACACAAGGCTGTTTTTTTTCTGTTGTTCAATTTAATATACAGCATACCGACGAATTAAAGAACATACACTTACCTGGTATATTCTATCCTCCCAGCTAGGAAATCTATGTATAGGAGGAGTCGGCGCTCTGGGCCATCCAACTTTTTCCCTACTTGGTGTGTAAATTTCTGCATAATCGTGCGCTAGGTCTGGATCACTGGCACTACTACTTGGTATCCTACCTAATAATAAATAATGAATAAATTAACATCCATTTGTTTCAAAAATTTGAAAGGAATAAAATAGTTTAATTACCGGATAGTATGAACAAACTATTTGCTTTCATGGCAAATAAATGTAAATAAATACGAATTAGTTTTTATATAAGAACATTTTAGCGGAACTACTGATATGAGTACCGCGGCACATTACAAAGTTGTATGTCAATGTCGGTGATAAGATAGTCAAGCATTGTGCAGGAATTTCCAAAAATAGTAAATAACAAAACTAACATAATATAAACATAAGTGACGAATATGGAATTTATATGGAATTATGATAGTCATACTGTCTGACGTTCTCAACAAGTCTGTTCATAAATAAATGATCATTTTATATTGTTGAGTCACGTAAACCACAGGAAATTATCCTCATTTTCATTTTTACTTCATTTCAGTTGATAGATGATTATACTCTTTTAATTTCTGTGTACTAATTTTTGGGCTCCACTTATTTTAAAGTAAGAATTGAATGTCGCCATTTAGAAGCTTAAATGAAACTAGGAATTACAGTTGGGGAAACATTCCAGGTCAGTCCCAGATAAAGTCGAGTGTCCCGCCTTAATATGGGTCCCCGAAAATGTTCCGAAATTCATCATAATAATAAAAAATTTACTTACGACTTGCAATGGCACAATTCATGAAATTTAAAAGATTCTACAAGTATACATACTACAGGCCAATGGCGGATCCGGGATTTTGTTTGGCGGAGCTTGACCTCGTTGGGGGGTGGGGGGAGGGGGGGGGACTTGACCTCTCTGAAGGTAGGTTGTAGCCCCTTAGCCCGCTCTTGTATCCGCCAATGCTACAAGCCCATTTAGATAAATTTAAAGATAACATTGGATGGTACAAGTCATAGTCAAAGTTATGGTCTTCAATACCTTTATCAAAATATCGTGGAAGACTATCCTTGAAGTAAATAAGGAAACTCATGAAAACAACCGAAAGAATAAAACTTGAATTTGATAAAATCAGACATCCCTCATGAATAAGGTATAGCCTCACTGTAACCTGGAGTGTAACTGATTGCATTGGCAACCTTCTATAAAAGCACAGTGAAAAGATCAGTTTTATAGCAACTAGTATGATAGAATAGAGCCTGAGATCTGTCAAAAACAGGTGAGACATTTTTCTGCAGTAGGAATATACAGTATTCTATGAACATTTGGCGCGCTATATATGGGTACTGCAGTATTTACAACCGCCTAAAAGAATACAAGGATAACTGTCAAACAGAAGAGACGAAAAAATCCGCAGTAGCCGAACATGAATTTATCTATCTTATCTTTTTGTAGAAGATATTGTAATACAACAACACCAAAAGCATTTTAACTGAAAATATGAAGGACTTAATGAAAGTAAAACTAACGACACCAAGACCCTTCACAAAATGAGTAAAATCAGGAATGATGCCGATTCGTTACAATGTCTCGAAACCACTGAAGAACATAAGTGTCACAGGACAGATTAATAAGGCCATTCTAGTTTGAAAATGTTTAATCCACCAGTAGATGGAATTTTAATATAATACTGGCCATGAAAGCCTACATTGTTAATATTTTTGTTTTAGTTTGTAAAAAAAAAACGAAATGTACTGTGCCCTAGATATCAGTATATAGATATAAACAATCTTTATTTATTTCTTTTAAAATAACTAAATTAAAAATAATATTTTGGAAAAACCATGTCCCAGTCCTCTATGAACAAGCAGCTTAAGCCTGAATCTATTGATCAGAATTTGACATTTAGGACGTTCTCAGTAAAAAACCTATCGTGTAGTGGAGTATAAAAATATTATTTAAATAATTCACTTTCACTTATTTAAGAAAACATATTTGCATTCATTTATAAAGTTATTTTTTTACAAAAATCCTGACAACAGCAAAAATTAAACTGGCCAAAATTGAATATTTATAGTGATGTTCATTTCATATTTTGTTATTTCCTAAACAGACCCGAATGTGACCCTTGCATTAAGTCAAACTACCCGACCGATGGGGCAGAATTGAAAAAATTCTTTTTCTCTTGAACCCTGTGTATTCCTAAAAAATATCCTTTTAATTGATGATACTATCATAAATTTGGAAAAAATAAAACTGATTATTACATACGCATATTTGCCCCGCACTCCCCTATAAAATCATTCCGTTATGCAAGCAAGCCTTACTTCATATTGTACTTACTTATACTTAAATTGTCCACAGCCGCCCTGAGTTCGTCAGTCAAAGGATCCATACTGGAATTGCTTGTGCCAAAGTTCACGCTAGTTACTAAGGTACTGGGTATGGCTGGTTCGTAATTGCTGTTTGCAGACAAACAAACAGACTGATGCCTGCGATGCCGCTGACTCCTCGAACTAGTTGATGGAGGAAACTACAGAGCACAACTATCAGAACTATTTACTACTTAACAATTACGAATACTCACCTGCCTGTTTTCAGGGGAGCTGCTTTCCGATCTTCTCCTGTCTGCCAAGGCGAGATGGTTCTTCAGCAACTCCAACTGTTGATTGCATTTGATGTTCTGCTCTCTAAGCGTTTGGTTTTGTATTTCCAGTTCCTTCAGTTTGTTGGTAACCCACTCTTTGATTCGAGCTGCTTTCGCTTCTACCTGTTTGGCGTCGTGCAATCTCAGCTGGCGTTGTTCCTCGACTTCTCCTTCTAAGCGATGAATTTGGGCGCTGTTAGCGTCACTCTGCGCCGACCATGCCAACTTTTGTTCCATTATTCGCACCTGCAATAAGAACAGAATATTGAAAATTCCATACCTTGTAATAGATTACGTGTCTATATACAGGTTGTAGGGGATAAAGTGCATAAATTTTAACCATAAAAAGAACTAGTCAAATTGAACAATTTTTGATTTTTTTTTTCCTAAAAACCCTATAACGTTCGAGATATTGATTGTAGATATTTTCATTATTTTTTTTTCACTGTTGTACTTGAAAAGGGACCAAAATGTCTTGGATTACTGAATTAGTTGTTGAAAGTTTAAAATTCTTTACAATAATGTAAACGTATGTTTTTTTAATTGCCTTAAAATCCTTCTTTATTCAGTTATTTCATAGTTTTGTGTTCCATTAATTTTGATATAAATAATTTAATTGTGTTTTCAAATATCGAATACATCGATAATTAGTGTTAAGGATATAATAAAATTTACTCCAAAAATGAGAACATTTGCGCAACATATTTTTAAGAATGTGGATATCTTAAGAAATCAAATGAGAAATATGGTGTTCAAAGTCGTGATAGGGTTCTAAACATTATAGTGAAACTTTCGAACAATTGGGGCTTGACCAGGAACCAACTCCAGAAGACTGGAATTACAATAATAAAATAACAACAGCTTGGTCTATGTCATTCTCGAAAGTTTCTGCTTTTAGCTAAAACAAGATTTACTCACTAGATGACATTTTGACGAATTGATTCTGGGAAAAATAAACTTGACTTTTCTCATTTATGTTAGAAACTGATGAAGCTGGATGATTTACCTGAGAACATGTCAAATGCTTGGGTTGAACTAATAAATATGGCTATGGGCAAGATGAAACAGATTAGTACCCTGGTCTGTAAGATCGTCAGACATGAAAGAAAATTTTTTTAGTAAAAAGAAAGAAGGTCGATTACTAATTTCTGCTACGACCGGATCATCATCCGAAAACCCCAAACTCGACCACTATAGTGCAGGCTATCTAAATTACAAAAGTGGAAATAGCAAAGGCTTAAACTAAGAGGCCAAAAACTTGTCTTCATCAAAAGTGACAACATCGCACAGATCAAATTAGTTCCTAATAAAGTAATTTCAAAGAAATGGAATATAAGTAGCTCTCGAGAAAAAAATGAGAAATGAACAAAGGAAGAAAAGCTTCTAGTATTTCCAAACACTGATGTCCTCAGTTCTTTAACGAAGTTTTTAAAATCTAAAAGAACACAAGAAACACAAAATATAAGGTCAGGATTTTTACAAATGTGAAATTGTTCCACATAATAGCAACTAATTTTTAAACAAACGTCCTGAGTAATCCCTGAATCAACCTTTACAAATAAATAAATAAATAAAAGTTAACGTACCAGTAAACCATTTTGACAGAGAAAGATTTAACATAATGTTAAAGAATCAAACTAAGAAAGCTGTCATAGCTATATTATATCACGACATGACAACAATCATGAAGAATTAACGACAATCTCATGAAGACAAGATTATATCGTTTCCATGTCACTGAATAATAGAAATAGTTCGTAATATTGTAGGGAATTATGGAAACAATATTGTCTTATTTTTTGTTCAACATTATAAACGGAATTAAGTGCCTTGCGGTTGTTTTTCATAGTTATATCAGAAAGATTTTAACCGTTAACATAGCCAAATAGACACAGAGATGTTTACATTTGGTATTAATTAAATTGTTGGATAAGCTTTTCCTATTCCAGATTACGAGCATGAAAATTAATTTGCTGTGGCAAAAAATAATAATCAAATTGTTTAGTTTAGTTTATTGCCCAACAGAAATAAATCCAATTACAGGACAAATATTACAAAATAATGAAACATACTAATAATCTATGGTATCTTAAATATTTCAAAAAATCAAAAGAATAAAAAGAACACAGAATATTACAAACATTACATCATAAAGTTTTAAAAAAGAAATAAAATAACAATTGACAAGAGACTTTTGCTAGTAACTGAACCACAGTTGTTGACTTGTCATTTTTTGTATATATCCTTCAGCGATTAATTCACAACTGTTAGTTAATATCACAGATTCTAGATATACTGTTATAATTTCTACACATGATGAATAATGGTGACTTTATAAGCATATTTGTATTTGCAAATAGAAAAAAATAGGTGTTATTTCTTGAACCAAGTCTTGATGAATGTATCTGGATCATTGACAGAAGAACAGGAGAGTCAATTCTATTGTGAACCAATTTGTATAGAATTGAAAGGCTATGTAAATTCCAATGCATAACTAAAGACCTTATCCCAAATTTGTCAGGAAGTAAATTGTGCTGGTACCCTCTCACAGGATATGAGCCGTCGACTCGAAAAGCGAGAAATTTCATTAATTTTCTTTGCACTGCTTCCAAACGCTTATGATAAATCTTGTAGATAGGATGCCAGATAAGATTGCAATAATCTAAAAATTACGTGTTGTTCCGTAAACAAACAAGTTTGTTAAATTTTAGGCTATTTTCACACACTTGTGATTGCTTATTTAAAGTTTAGTTCAAAGTATGAATTCGTCAAACGTTTGTCCGACTATAATAATGTGTCTTTTAGCACCTGAGCGAAAACAGTTACCAAATTTAGGTTTCTGATTCGATTTTGGCAAAGACTGAAACATTAAGAGCAATTTGGTATATTGTTTGCCTTTCTGCTCATTTGAACTAGATACAAATATGTTATCATAGAACCAGGTATTGCACAAATTAATAGTTTAGTTGGTCTAAAATTATGTTTTTATGGGGGTAGTCTAGCTCATTCGATGTTCCCGGTTTGAGTTGATTACTCCTGAAGGCTGCCCGAAAATGCAAGAATATAGTTTTGGTTTCAATACTGGTTTCAGGAAGCTTACTGTCAGTCTGCTTATTCTAACTTTTACATGATAGTAGAAAACAAATAAACAGTTGCATCGATCTAACCCATCAGTTAAATGAATAGAGTAGATTTAGAATATATATACAAACACACTTAATACATAAACCGTGACAATAATTCTACGAAGTTTTTACTATGCAAAACTATAAAAATATCTTTCCCATTGAGAATATAAAGAAGTGGTTTCATTCACCCCATTTTACGGTATTTAAAACCAGCACCTTTTAATTCCGCACAACTGTTTCATTTGTTTTATTACCGTAGTCTAGGAGCAGCAACATCCATGCCAGCATTGATTTTTCCGACACATACCAACAAAATAAATAGAGTAATATGAATCATCCTCGTATGCCCTCTCCCCTAACACATATGTTAATGTGTGACGCTAAAGTCCTCTCTCTTTAAACGGCGCTATCCTATTTATAAACAAGAACTAATCTATTAATGTAGCGTAGTAATAAAAACGAGACCAATGTTAGTTCGCGGACGCAGTTCTTTCACAAACTCAAACACATAAACGTGAAGTTGTTCATTAGGATTCGCTTAGCTTAAGTAATTGCTAAGGAGACGTTTTCTTGGCGTCATTAAGTTTTAGTGGAGCCATAGGAATTGTTTGGTATTTTCGAGAAACCTTTCATTGAAAGGTTTGTTGGTTAACTATTAATTGCCATTGGAAGAATGAATCAAAAAAGAAGAAGAATGTGCTGAATATGAGTCGATTTTAAAATGTTTGTGTATATTATTAGATTGATTATTTTGATTTCAGTACTTGTGATATGTTCCAAAGCATTCGTAAATTATAGTATTCGGTTAGGTAAGTAATAGCAAACCGACTGGCAAAATACCGATTGAAATCCCTTGAAGCTGTGAACATCTCTAGTGGCTAATTTTGGTCACCAAAGCAACACATTTTATGAGCATAAAATGATTTATGCCTTCACTGAATTATTTCACAGGCTATATGGTATGTAGTACTTTCCAGTTGAAACTATCCATACGCACAACCTGCATTTTAAAAACATAAAAATATCATGCCTGATTGTATTTATTTTAGACGAAAAGTTCGATAATCCCGTCTGATCAAAATCCATACCAAAGTCTCACAGGGTATTTCTGCCTTTATTTTTCACTCATGGATATTCTTAACTATTAATGCTTCAAGCTTCATCTGTTTTCGTCCTTTGGCAATACTTTACCACACAAAAGGTGTGTTGTTCAAACCTTGTCTTTATCTTGGGACAGTTTGTAATTAATTTTATTACCAAGAAAGTTGTGGGAAAATAGATCGTTCCTGAGGAGTTGTTATATACCTCGTGGATGAAAGAACGAGTAACAATACGCCAGACGTATGAGTTCAGTATCTATTAATTTGTTTATATAGAGATTGTTGAGTATAACAATAAGGTTAGTTATTGGGTTTAGGTATGTACAGTAAGGCATTAGCGGTAAGGTTTCGTCAAAGGAGACAAGCTGTCAATCGCCTGGTGTACAGCAGTATTAGTTACTTAGCTGCATTTGTAGGTTGAAAGATGGCATTTTTACAAAAAGTGGCCTAAATAACAACAAAATTTGTGCAATATTTGAAAATCACCAGTCTTTGCACAATAATACCTTACAGGAATATTTCAGAAAGGATGTAACAGAAAAAGTTTGGACAGAAATATCAAGAACTATGGATTTGACAGATAAGAAACACTGAATTAAATAAAATCGAAATTAAATTATGATTTATTTCTATTGTAAAATAACTCCCTTGCTGTAAGGGCTAATCACCTATTACGATTTCTGTGGATATATGGATGCACCCAGAATATTTTATTTTTCTCTTTATTTCCCCTTAGCTTTTTAAGGATGACGATTTTCCATTACTTGATTTATTTGGTTGTTTCCGTTTGTTCACTATTATTTGTTTTATTTTTGTAGTTATGCTCTATTTCGATTTTTTCCTTTCATCGATATTTGTTTTGAATTTCGGATCTATAATTTATTTACCTAAATATTAGTGGTCCTTTTTCTTACACGTTTTTCCTTTGATGGACAAATAATTCGATCAATCAGCAATTTGCAAATCCTAGGCACACACTTTCAATGGAAGCAAATGCGTTAAATATTCTTTCTTCAGAAGGGTTTCATGTTCCCTCATTGAGTTAGAGCATTCTAAATAAAAAAAAATCAGTGATAAGGCCCTAATTCATATTAACGCTGAGTACAGAGAAGAAAAGAAACAGAAAATCCTTACACTGAGAATTTTGGAAATGTACAAGTAAAAGCTGAAAATGTAAGTACTAGTAGCTTACTAAAGTTAAAGATGGTTTTCTGGTACTCAAAAAAACTTTTGACACTCAATTAATATTAACTTCCAGCGAATATAGAGTGTTGGTACACCACGGGAAATGTTTCTTTAAAACCAAAAAGATGTGTAGATGTAATATTACAAGGGAGGGTAAAGTTCATATTTGATTCAAACTGAACCCCCTGAATATTTTTGCACCTGTATGGCTCTTACTGATTGGGGAAATACTTTTGACAGGATCTGGTCACTGTATGGAACATAAATGATTATCAAGACTTCAAAAAAATCTAATTTGAAGACAATCTGGAAAAATGAATCTGTCGAAATTTAGTTACCCATTTGATTTAATTACATTAAATTTAGGAAAAATCGGAAATCATCAAGACTAAACAGAAAAGGATTCAAATGTTCAAACTTTTCTTCTATTAGCCTTGCAATATGCATTCATTGGAAAATTCCATTTCGAAGGAGTGTCTATGGTTTTATCCCAGGAAAATGACGAGAGCCCTGTACGTTTCCGATTTGGAAAAGTTACTACAAAGGAATTCCAAATTCGGCCATCATAGTTGCGAAGGAGTCGTACTTGTTGCAAAAATAACTGTGGGCTCAAAAACAACGATCGAGAAGTCTTTTGTATGGCCAAGAGCTTGGGTTAATAATAGTTTTGTTTAAAGAGAAAGCAGTATCGTTAAAAATATATTAGTTTTGCAAGATACATTGATATCTTTCGAAAAATTCTAAACAGCGCCAAATAACATTTATTAATAATTCTTGAACCAACTTATGTGGTAAAGAATAACGATTTTAGAACCTTTTTACAGCATGATCCTATTAAAAGCGTCAACATGAAGTGATCTTTTCAATTTAAACCGAGTTGATAAAATTTCCTCATTGTGATTTTATTACATTCGTTATCTTCGTTTAAAAATCTGAATTGTCCCCGGCATCCGCCTGAAAGAACATCCCCAAATTTAATTTCCGGGGACGGCATCCCCCGCTTTCGAAGGGGAACTTAAAAAAAGACGTGGGAGATAATAATGAAATCCACAAAGAATTGATTTACGTTGCAAAAAGACTATTTTTAGAAAATGATTTCAGTTAATCATTGTCTTACATTAAAAAAATTATATCACCATCGTCAGAAAAAGAATTGCAGATTTTTAAAATATGTAGGAATTGTTAAATCTTAATAGAAAATATCATGTACAGGGGGTCCAACTCAGAATGCGAGGTACTGTATATGGGACACTATCCATCGTAGAGGCTAGAGACAAAAAAATATTTCAATAACGGCCAAGAAAAAACCTGGAATATATTTTCAAGTTTATGAATTGTCCGCTAGGGGAACTTAACTATAATCTTGAACCCAAAAAACCTTAACCTAACAAAAAATACCTGATCTTTAAATTCTACGATAATGTGAACCTTTTTTGTTTGATAATTTTTGCGGTATCCCTAAAAATAAAGTGGTGGGGTTAATCAAATATTTTTCTAAAAAAACACCTTGTTTCCTCGAAACAGCTAAGCCGCTTTGAACAAACTTCGGTAGTTAAAAAATGTTGTAATATTTGAAGTTTTGTTAGTTTCGCATGTCGCCGCTAGAGGGCTTTTTTCCGATATTTCGACAGAAATGGTTGATTTTCTCTAAATGCATGGTATGATTTTTTTTTAATCATCTCTTTAAACTAGCTAAGTGATTCCTAAACAAGCTCGCGAAAACCGCATCTCGATATCTGGTTCCTCACCGAAACTTTAGATTTTTATTTCTTTTTCTAAGTTGTGGTTTTAATAAGGACCGATTAAAAAAAAAGGTTTTTAATGTCCCCGTAAATGCTCGAAATGCTGACCATCACGCTCTATGCATTGCTGCAGCCTCTTACGGGTAGAAAAAAACTGCAGCTTCAATTTCGGTTCTTGGTATGCTACGTATTACATGACGAATCCGGTTTTTCCTATTTTTTCTGGTTGTTGGTTGAGTCTGATAGACGACGTCCTTTAACCGCCGGCATAAATAAAAATTCAGATAATTTAGATCTGGTGATCGCGGAGGCCATGGAAACATACTTCTTCCAATCCATCGCTGTTGAAATACTGCACTAATATGATCTCGCACAATAATAGCAAAATGTACTGGGCAACCATCGAACTACAAAAACAAGTTTGGCCTTGTTTCCAGCGGAAAATCTTCCAACAACAACGGTAATTGATTGGCCAAAAAATCAAGAAAAACATTGACATTTAGGGATTGTCCAAAAAAATATGGCCCAATAATTCCGGCTCTCATTATGCCACACCACACATTTAAGCTCCAACGTCCTTAGTGCTAAAGTTCACGCAACCAATGCGGATATTCTGCAGACCAATAATGCATGTTGTGCAGATTGACTCTCCGTCACTATTGAAGGTGAATTTGAATGATTATAAGAACGAAACGCAAATTTTATGCAGGATTTGTATATTAATTGGTTGTTATATTTGTTTATTTACTACAATTTATTGATTTTATATAGAATCAGAGATTATTCATATTTAAACTAATCCCTGTTTCTTACACAGAAACATAAATTGTATGCGTATTTCAAGATCAAGGTAGTATGGGGTCGGTCGAAACGAAGTGTCGAAACAAATATTTTCATATATATGTAAGTTTGAGCGCTTCAATAATAAAATTCTGTTACATATCAATCTGATATTTTAAAATTTGTCATTTGAAAACATTAAATCATTAATAGGTATACAGTCACTACGAAAATGATATTCGAAAGTCGATACCAAATGTGAATGCAACAACAGTTTGTAATTGTATATCGTAATTTACCTGACAGCTCCATTTTCGATTCACACTGTGTATCAATTTTCCAATTAAATTCAGACACTATCGACGATATCCACACAAATCAACTCTCGAATGTCACAAGTCGCGTCGTTTACGGAAATAGCACGCGAGAAGACGGAATATAATAAAGACAAAAAGCTGAGAAACGTGTTGGTTTCGTTTTTCCTTATATCTCGCGTTCGTATTTTCTACGTGTTGGTTTCGTTTTTCCTTGGAATTAAACAGATAGCGGCAGATCTGCAAGCCGCGTTCGACCCTTATATTTACGACGCCAGGGCGTCTATCGGTCGTCCGCGTGTGACTCTCCCTCTTATAGGCGGATCCTGCGAAAGGGTTAAGGTTGTTGGCCAAGATGACAGTTATATACTGTAACGCTTGATTCATTTTGAACTCGAACTTGATTCATTATGAATATAAACAGAGTTAGATAAACTCGGTTTAACCAATAGATAGAGACTTCTGCAAGCCGAGCGAATCTTGCTCCCCAGACCCCCCCGCTGGCGTCATCTTTAAAGACTTTTATCCTTATAATGACGATAATTAATCAATCTTACTTGCCCCGCGCTACAAATACGACGCCAATGAATTTTTTTTGTGATTGTTTGAATAGGGCGTCCATTTGGAGTCGACGTATCGGGTTATTGGAAAAAAATATTAACTCAGAATTGTGTGTGTTTGATTTACAATTTCGATAGGTGGACGTTAGGATTGTGAAAATTTTCTCGAATTGTGAGACCGATTTTGATGAAACTTTATATAGTGGAGATTTACAACAGACTAGGGGGCGCTCCCTCTTGCAGATTTTGATACTTTTGTCCGGCGTTTTTACGATTTTTTTACATGCACTGTATCAAAAAGGTCTAGCGATTTTTAGAAATTGCTGGGGTTGAGGTTGAAACTAATATGTGTATTGTATTTTGCATATTTGTTGTGGTTTCAACTCCAATCTGAATTATTTGACAATGAATGGCAGATTATGTAGGGGTCTTAATACACAGTTTTTCTACCTTATACATATAAATACAAACATATCCAAGAACATTCTCAACTTGAACAAATTCGATTCATTATCTTTGCTTGAATGTATGAGTCCATTGAAGGCAGCAGTGAAGATTCAAATTGTCTAAATTTTGTGTACTTGTTGTGCAATATATGTAGAGAAAATTAAGAATTGTTAATAAAAATTCTTCATACTGAAATCCTCTTCAGGTATCAATAGTCAAATTAATAAACCTATTTATTTTAATTTTTTTCTATTATAAAACCTGTGTTTTTATGTTTTGTAAAAAGTCCTTAATTATTATTCCATTTTATGTGAGCCTCATTTTTTGGAACTCTGTCTTATAGTGATGAATTTGTTATATTTATAAATATAAAGCATTTTTAAATCATTGACAACGAAGTCAGAATAGACTTTGAAACGTTTGGTATTCCTGCAATATACGTCGTTTTATTTCTATTGTGGTGTTATTGCCCAAAAAAACATAAAAGTAATCAAGAATATGCCACAAGCAACGTTTGTAAGTTTATATTGATAAATTACTTTTTCATTAATGAATTTCTACGACTAACATCAACGTTGGGTAGAAAAATAGTGCAATTAAACGGCTGGAATTCTTTGTTGGCTATAAAATGTACAGACAGGTTTGTATGGTGACTGCACATTAATAAATTATCACTTAGCCACCTACCTTTTTAAAAACCTTGCTCTGTCAAGTTATCTCTCTATTCTAGTTGCTTGGCCTGACATCACTAAAAACATTACAGTGCAGACCAAAAATATCTCTGCGGTAATTTTTGAGCAATATTCTCAGTATTTCAAGTTTAGCAATTCCCGAAGAATGTTCGAACTAACAGAATACATGCCATCTTAATTTGAAATAAAAAAATCCAGAAGTCAGCCATTTTATTCAAATCTATTCTTATTGAGCCCACTGTGCAAATATTTTGTTGACGACAAAACTTAAATTTCTTTTTGCCAAAAGCACCTTTTATCAAGGTAAATATATTAAATTTAAAATATATATTTTTAGCTTTTTCCATTCTACTTAAAATTTTAAGTATGTTGATTTTAAATAACTCTTGTACCTTTTTTATTACATTGTTTAATCTAATCAAAATAATAATGGCCAGTAATATTTTTGCTTGGTAACATAGTTTGAAAATAGGTATGCTATTTTTCTATATATGGAAATAATTATTATAAACTGAAATGGTTTACTTTTCTGGGGGTGAGGTAAAATGACCGGCTAGAAAGATATTTTAATATATTTTACCGAGTTTCGAGAAAAAGACTCAACACTGGCTCTCCGCCTCTGTTTAGTCGTCGTCAATGTGTCTATACAAACTGCCGAAATCCTTTTTAGCAAATCTATTCAATAATTCAGATGTACATAAATTTCTCCATCCTTTTGAGTTATTGTTCTCTTTGTTACAAAACATGTATCTGTCAATTATATATTGATGAGATAAATATAGTTTGCCAACATTTTGTAGAAGTAAGGACTATATCCAATAAATAAAATATTGAGAGTATGTCAATCAGAATTTCCTATTGCAGTTAAAGGAAAAATCAAAATAAGGGTATTCAGAATATTGGAACTACTGTTGGTTAGTAAAGGCCGTCTTAAACAATCGTTTTTCTGTGATATGATATGATAATAGTTGACAAATTATATTAACAACAACATGAAAGCTATAATGGGAGGCTTGTTTTTAAGAAACTTTAGCTTTTAATCTCAAAAGCATTTTGTAACAATTTTATTCAAAATAATTTCAATGAATATTAAAGCAATTCTAACGCTAATTCAACCTAGAATTTTTAGGGATGTTTTTTGACTAGGGTTAGTAACTAGGTGGTGAAGTATTCCAGGTATGGCTTAACAATGCCTTTGTTTTGCCTGAAAGTTGTTATTTCAATAATGTTTCATAAAAATCCACAACAGTGTTTTATAAAAATCCCACTGCAAACTCTATTGAATTTGTAACATTAGGCCATCAAAATCTACACTTTTGATTTTTTATGATTATTCACAGTTCTTTTATTAATAGAATTTTAAATGTTTTTAGAGTGAAAGCTTCTTAACGGAGGTCTAGGGACTACACAGACTAAAATAGTTGAGTGTGACAGTGACATCAACATATTGAATTTTTTTCAAACTTCCTTACGACACCTTACTGCCTTGATCTTGAAATACCCATACAGTTTAGTTTTCGGGGTAAGAAACAGGGACCAATTTATATATTAAGAGTCTCTTCGTTTATAGAAAATCAATATATTATAGTAAATAAACAAATTTAACATCGAATTAATATACAATACTAGCACAAACTTTGCTTTTCCTTATAACAAACATTTCAATTTTCTGTTTGCAGTATTTTAACTCAGAGACTTGAAATACGTCATACGTTAGAAGCAGAACCGCATAAATAAGGTCACGTTTATGGATGGGAGAGACAAACTAGAACTCCACAATAACGTCAACGGTACTAAGTGTAGCAACGAGGATGACAAATTTATATGGGGATTAAATTAAAACGCTACTATTGAAAAAGTGTATGATGTGAATTGCTAAATATAAAATTATATATCTTTACATAAATAGGCAAAGACAAAACGGTCCGGTACCATTTTCTCCACTGTCCCTTAACCAATTTTCTTTATTTTTGTTTTGTTTAGTAGCTTCCGAAGACATTCAGTGCAGAATGCTAAACTACATTTACACAATTGGTTCATTCATTAAATAAAATATAATAAAAAATGCATTATTTACGTCCATACTGTCAATGTCAAATAAATAATACTGACAGTTCCGCCAGATTGCTTGAAGAGAAAATCAAAAGATGTATTGAATTATTAATTAATGTGAAAGAATAAATTAATCGAAAAACTAACAAATTTGAAATCGTCCGTAATGTTATAGCACATCGTCATGTTATTGAAATAGAACCCAGAAAAATTTATAGTAGTAATTGTCATTTATTGGACTTTCGCAAGTTTGCAACTTTCATTGCATCCTAAACATGGTTTGTCAACTAAAATCAGAATTATGTTATTTATTGCTGAAAATATTTTATTAATTTTAATATTATACTTTTAATTTAGAATATTTTATATATATATATATATATATATATATATATATATATATATATATATATATTCATATAATTTGACGGAGATTGCAAAAATCGTGAAATTAAACACAGACAGTAAGACTTAAGCTAAACAGTTAGATTTGACAGCCCTGATATCATGGTCATCTTTGTTGTAGGTTGATCTCACAACGTTTCAATAGCTTTGTATCTGCTATCGTCACCAGGTAAATGATGGGAAATTGATATACCTGGTATTTATACCTTTAATCGGTCGTGTGTCGCCGGTCATGGTCACTGGGTCTCATCCGGTCCAATAAGCGTCGTCGTATCTGGCGGTTGGCTGTCGGTGATGAGTGGCGACAGTGGTCGAAGAAGGGGTTTCCAAATGTTTTTAATATGGACGCTGGGCTCGCTAATGATATTCTCGTTCGAGATTATATATGCTGTCTATAAATTTTCTTTTATACCAATGCTCCTCCTTGTGAATTACCCTGGGATGGTCCCAGTTGATGTTGTAGTGTTCGGTCCACGCATGGTTAGCTAGCCCAGACTTCGTTACCTCCGCCCTTTGAGTAGCTGTGCGGTGTTCCTTAACCCTGGTGTCCAGCGGTCGCTTTGTCTCTCCAATATAAAGACTGCCACATTCACAAGGCATACTGTACATACAGTTATTTGGTATTGCTGGAGCGTCCGGCCTCGTTCTTGTAATCATGCTTCTTAGAGTGTTACTGCTTTTGAAGATCATTCTGATTCCATATCTGTGTGCAACTCTAAGTTTCTCCGACAAGCCTTTAGTATACGGTAATAATAGTGTTGCTATCGTGGTTTCCTCTTCCTGCCTAGGTGGTTTGTCCAGTTCTTCAAACGCCTTGTTAATGATGGTTTCCGGGTATCCATTCGCCAAAAGGTCTTTTCGAAGTTTCATTTGTTCTTCTTTGAGGACTTCTGAGATATCTGGTTTATGAACATTTTCGTGTTTTGTAGTTATTTTGTAATATTAACATTAACTATTCAGTTGGTTGCTTGAATTTTGTGCTTACGAGTTAACTAAAATGTTACAATAAAGATTATAATTGGTTTTATTACTCGATTTAAAGTTATTAAAATTGTTCAGTCTCATATCCCAAAATATACATTAATGTTTAAAAATATTATATTTAACATTAATTTAATATATAATATCATAATAATTTTATAGGTAATTACAATTTTGTATGTAGAAAATTATAACCACATATTTAAAGGCTGAATCTTTTTACTGTTTTCTGTCCATGTATTTTATCTGATAATTTATTGTATGTTATATTGGCCAATTCCTGCAAACCCCTAGCTATTATTTAATTTGTTAAGGTAAGTTAGGTAAACACACATACGAGAATAAAATGTATTTTTTAATTAAACATTTTTTTCCTTCAAAATCTTGCATAGCTGGCCTTGACGGTCAAAACATTGAGTAATTATATATTATATAATTATATAATTATAAATACACAAATGTCGTATCATGAGTAAAAATAGAGAGAGACCAAGAGGCTATCTCACTCGATTGTGAGATGCGGGCAATGCCATACAGCACATAGCTCATTGGATGCCGCTCTTAACCGAATGTCAAAAATCATTATTTCAATAGAAATCGGAGAAATGGCCAAAATTGATTACTCATATTGATGAGTAATTTTGGCCATTACACCTACTTCGCCGATTTCTCTTCAACTTTGTTTCTTATAAAAATATACTTTTTACATTTTCATGAAGAAGGGTGGAATTTCGACCACTGGGCGACCACTAGTTAATGTTGAACCACAGGTTTTGTCTTTTCTTCAAATAAGGATAGGTATGTAAGAATATATTCTTTTTCACTTATATTTAAACTAGGAACTAAATTATACATTAAGATTAATGCTCAAACCGTAACCAGAGAGTGACAATTATTTAAATTTTGCTGTAATGTATGTACATTAATAAGAATGACAAAAAGAAGAAAAACAGAGACAGGGGATAACGAAAGACGGAAACTATATTATTTCCTAAGAAGCTTTCGATGCATCTCTCAGTCTAGAATGATTGCCGCACTTTTTGTTGATTATTAAATTTTTGGCAGGTCAAAACAACATTTTACTGCGCAATGTATTCTTTCACGACCAGTGTTATGTTCACAAAATTCGTCCTATTCCCGGACATTTGATTTACTGCTGAAAAGGACCTTCTCAAAGGTGATGGAGTGATGGTCTAAGTGATCTTCTTAGTGTTTTGTCCATTCCTTCATTAATACCTATTTCCTTCATTCACTGATACCCAATAAACATTCGAATATTCCAATTGTCACGTTATCGTAAAGTGTCTCTAACCTAACACCACATTCGATAATCTCCAGTGTAATTATTCCAAAGTCTGGCAGATCATTGGCGTGCCGGTAACCGCCGAACGGAAATCACTTTTAATTAAAACTGGATATTAAATCTGCACTGTCAGAGAGCTGGAACGGGATTAAAACAAAATCACCCCCCGTTACAACCACATGTAACCAAAACCCTCTTACCGTGTAACTCAACAGAAGTGTTCCGAAGGGATTTTCCACTTCCGTATGCTGCAATGTGAATAACATAACGATGATTGCGTTGTTCGGCTTTGGGAAATTGCGTTCTGAAAATTTATGAAATTGGCCGTTGTAAAGGCATATAGGTGAAAATTTCTGTCACGTGTCAGTTCACGCGTGTAAAACAGTTACAGCAAAATGTTCTCGACTTCAGTACATGAAATTGGTCAAGCGTATGGCATTATTATGGAGCACTATTTAAAATGTTAGCTTGTGGGCAAATTTGATACATATAGAAACTCAATAGTTTACCAGAGATTTGAACATCAAAGTTATTAGTTCATAGTGCATCGAATGACTTTATTAAATACATCACTGTATTATTTTGTAAAAATGCAAATATTTTACTTTTTTTTTCGTCATTTGTGCACTTCTTGTGCTTTTGGGTTAAAAACCAGCTCAGAAAAACGGTCTATGTTGTTCGTTTATTGCACTGGAACACATAGAGCTGCCCTCCATTTTAGTATTGAGCTGGCCCACCTTATATAGCTACACAGCAGGGAACCTCGTAATTCTGCTATTCCTTGTACCTCACAAAACTATAGTTTTATGGTAGGAGTGCCCCAAGGATCTGTTCTGTGGCCATATTATTTGTACTTTATGAAAATTGCAGATGCCATGTCGGCCGTGGTCTCAACAGAAAGGGAAAAATATATTTGAGCAATTTCAAAATTGGTGTAAAATCAACTGTTTGATTCTAATCATTAATAAAATTATTATTAAGTACTCAATGAAAAACAACATAAATCGTGAACTTGTCTTGGGGCAACAACTCTTAATAATATCTCGAGACTAACCTATTTTTCTGGAGATTTATGATAAAAAACTTTTTATTGGACTGAACAAATGACAACATTTGTTCAAAACTCAACATTTATTTTGTCCTTGCTTGAATAAAAAAAATCTAGTCAACAAAAAACATTTAATGATCTTTATTACTCTTATTTATTGCCGTCTAAGTTGAAATATTACTTTATGGGGTAGAAACCCACAATTAAATAGAGTATGCATCAGAATTATCTTTTAGTCTAACTTCAAGAGACACATGTAAACCATTTTTTATATGACATTCTGTTATAACGGTACCGAGTATCTATATACACAAGTGTGTATTCTATATGTACAAGAAAACAAAAATAAATTTGAAATATGTCCACCCTGTTAAAAACCGTACCCCAAAGAAATAGTAAATATAAAAACTGTCATATATTGGTGTAAAACTCTTTAATAAGCTCCCTGAACATCTTAAAAGTGCAAAATACATATTATTATATACGAGAACATTTAATATTATGTATCTCTAAAAATTCACGGATGTTCAATATTCTGATGTTTTAGTTGTATGATATTTTTAATAGTTAAGTAGTTTAGTCTGATTTTGTGAAGTCAAATTTAGAATAATGTTCATTATGTTTTATTCAGTCTGTTCATATGTTATTCCTAGTGTGCCTTATTTTGTTCTTAATTTATTTGTCCAGTAAACCTTAACTTTTACATCCCTTGTTAAATGTATAATGATAATAAAAATATTTATTATTTTTATTATCATTATACATCATCTGTAAGTGAAAATTTCGGTCACGTATCAGTTCAAGCATGTAAAGCAGTTACAGTGAACTATTTTTGACCCTTATAAATGGAATTGTTCAACGTTTGGCAATGTTATGTAGCATTGTTCAAATTGTTAACTTTTCAGCAAAGACGATAGAGTCAGGGCCGTTTTACTCAATAACTTACTAGATTTCCAACATGAAAATGGGGGGGGGATTACACCACAGTGTAAAAAGGTTGTCAATTTATAAAATAAATTGTTCAACGTTTACGTTTGGGAATGTTATGTAGCACTGTTCAAAATGTTAACTTTCCAGCAAAGATGATAGAGTCAGGGCCGTTTTACTCAATAATTTACTAGATTTCCAACATGAAAATGGGGGGGATTACACCACAGTGTAAAAAAGGTTGTCAATTTATAAATGAAATTGTTCAACGTTTACGTTTGGGAATGTTATGTAGCATTGTTCAAAATGTTAACTTTCCAGCAAAGATGATAGAGTCAGGGCCGTTTTACTCAATAATTTACTAGATTTCCAACATGAAAATGGGGGGGGGATTACACCACAGTGTAAAAAAGGTTGTCAATTTATAAATGAAATTGTTCAACGTTTACGTTTGGGAGGGAATGTTATGTAGCATTGTTCAAAATGTTAACTTTCCAGCAAAGATGATAATGTCAGGGCCGTTTTACTTAATAATTGACTAGATTTCCAACATGAAAATGGGGGGGATTACACCAAAGGTTGTCAATAATATTATAAAGTGGATTAACAAAGTTTAAATTTAAAATTAAAATTATATTTTTTTAGATATAGAGGGCAAGACAAAAAAAAAGAAATTTGGTTACAATTTTTGGATTTTTTGAAATGACATTCTTTACGTAATTTTTGTCTTCATTTATTCGTACATTTACAGTCCTAGATGTTTCTCCGATGTAAAATGTATTGCATTTAACAATATATTTTGTAAATGCAGGTTTTTCTAAATTTTGAGTATGTTAGTTTTGTTTATGATATAATTGACTTTGGTGTATTTTTTGCTCAAAATATTTTGACATTAAATCTGTTGTCTATCCTTTTCAATTTATCTGACAGAATCTCATTATTTGACATTGTTGTTACTGCAAGGTGGTTATTGTGAGATTGATTATCACTTAAATAAGTTTGGTATTGCTTTTCAATTCTTGTTTTTTATTCGGTTCTGTATTATTATTTGCTGGTAAAAATTTGTAGAGTAATAGTTTCGAAAAAAAAAAACATTTTCCTAGCAGTATTTTCTCTATTTAATTTGTTTATTAACCGACTTCCAAAAAGGAGGAGGTTATCAATGTTTTTTGTATGTATGTTACCTGATTTCTTCTCCTGTGGTGCACGTTTTGAATGAATATCGTCTTGTTTAAAAGAGTATATATCCGGATTGGTGAAACTTCAAATTTTATCAAATCTAAAATCCTTCATTACGTACTTATCTACTAATTCACCAAACTTGTTTGTTGCTTGGCACCGACTTCAAAAATATACTAGATTGGTAGGAAATTAATTTGTACAGAATGAGCACCTTTTAATGTTATATTTTTTACTTCCTGGGTAGGTACCTAATAACATTGAATGTGTTATTTATTTGCTAGAGTTGTATTTTGTTATAATTATTTTTAGCTTTTTAGTTATAGGTAGAAGTCGATTATATATATTTTTTAAATGGTTTATCTCAGAACAGTTGGTCTTTGGTCTATGATATAGAAATTTAATAACACCTTTTTTGACTATATTTGGACAAAATTAATTAAAATTGTTAGTGTGAGTTTGTTTCCTATAAGCATTTGTTTTGAATGATTTTTTATTTTGTTTAATTTCTAAAATGAATTGTACAGTGTTTGCTTTATTGTTTACGTCGTTTAACAATGGATATATCTATTCGAAAAATGTGTTTCCAAATAACGAATTTGTCGTCAGCATAAGGCCACCAAATTGAAATAATTCCAATAGTGCGGTTTAAATGTTGTCACTTTAACTCAATTTGTAATTCAAGTGAAACTTATTTACCACCTCAACCATTATCAGTTCCCTTTTAACTTTATGTATAGCACAAAAATGATTTAAGCTAAATTTATACACCTTTGTTTTATATCAAAACTACTACTTTGTGGCTCTTGTTTTGGAATTTTATGTTGTACTTTAGTAAAGAATATTTGAGTATAAACTTTTTATGTTCATAAGACAATTTGCATCACAATTCTGTCTACTATGTAAAGAGATACGTAAAACATTATTCTTTCCCAAGAATTCCCTTCAAGAAAAATACCTCGGCAATATCGTCTGTGGAAAATTTCCTCCACAATAACAAAGGCCAAACAGTTGAGGAATTTCGTTCATCGTGGAAATAAAACAATCAAAAGAAATTTACGGTTGAAATAACATTGCGAAAGGAGTGCAGATAAGGGAAAATGAATGTCTACGGAGGGAATTTAATTTTAAGTTACGACCGTCCATACACAATAACTCAACTGCGATGTCCCATTTTAAAATATCGCTACATGAGTCCCAACTACCGCCAGCTTTGTGTTTCCTATTAGTAAGCAAAGCCGTGGAAAAAAACAACAAATTATTTTTTGAAATAGAAAGGTATAGGATTTTTTGTTCAGTGCTTTATCGTAGTGACTGCGCCAAATAGTAATAAATTATAATAACGGGTCTTTTAAACTAACAAACAAAAGCAAAAATATTGTGAAAAATGGCAACTGTTTTAACTGATGTAAAAAGGTAATTGAAATAGGTTCTGAGTTCAAAATTTAAGACCCCATGCATAAATTTTCACACGTTATTATGAAAGTGATAAATGGAAAAACATTTTCTTAACCACCAAAATACTTCTCGGTGGCTACCCATAAAACTTTCGGAGTCATGGCAGTCGATTCCAGATCTTGTGTCCGTTAGTAACTAGGGAAGGAGAGTGCCCCTACCCTTGAGTATGACTTGTCAAAACTTTACACAAGTAGTTCGCCGGACACACTTTCCTTCGGGATTGAGCGAAAGGGAACGAGGCCGACTTGTTAAGCCTTTAATATAAGTAGTAGTCAGACCTGCTTTTCTTCCGGATTGTGGCGATGAGACGGCTTTGCCGGTAACAGTGGGACTGTCGCTTGAGGTGTCATCGCCCTGTATGGGGCGCGACCTAGTATTCGAGACGAGAGCCCTCTAACCCCCTGCCTAACCTCTTGCCTGTTACTTCTAAAACTGGGCCAAAGCGTCCCGCAAGTAGAGGCACTTACACCTCGAAAGCGGATGTCAGTCTCGTCCAGAAAAGTAAAAGAGGTAGACTTGTAGGAAGTCGAACGTGTTACTCATCGGCGTGGACATCTTAAACGAACTGGGGTGTTCGTAAGATTTCAAAATGGGAAGTGCGGGTGGAGAGATGAGCCCCCAACTGGATGAGGTTACAGATGGCTCTCCATACTGAGTTAGCCTCGCACGGGCAATGGCTAACGACGCATTCACTCTTGTAGCGTGGGATGGTAGAAGACGGCCGTTTGAGGTGTCGGACCAGACCGGGACCATCGTCTGCACATTATAGAAATGGTCTTCGGATTGAGTCGGCCGAGAGGCGAGGTGTATGCTATACCAGGCGCCTGCGGCAGAGTGCGTAAGCTTTAATGTCGTGGGTTAGAAAATGCTGTAACAGTGGCTAACACTGTGGTGTGTACACTCGAGCTTCGAGGATAAACTCGTACACAAAGTTTTGTACCATAATACCAAACTTTTATTTTTCACTCGACGCAACAGCGAAGCTGTCATCATCATAGAGTAAACCATAACTGTTTTGGTTTACTCCATTTTGCAGTTTCAGATAAGCAAGAACTTATATTTTTAAAAGTCAGGAAATGGTAAAGGTTCTGTTGTTGCAAAATTATTACTTATTTTGGAGAAACTACTGAGGCAAGGTAAATACAAACTATGATTTGACTGCACATCAAACGACCCGACAGAATGAAATGTCGACATAAATGTTATCAGTAACGTTCATAATATTATGCTTTATTCTCAACAGGTCGTAAGTAACCCAATTACAGAGAAAAGAGAAGATACACAACCCTGGTTTTTCATGCTTGGAGAAAAAACTAAAATTTGAATGAAATTCATACGAAAATAATTAAATTCTTAACAAATTAATATAGTATCTACTAAACTAAACTAACACTAGCCTTGTAGGTACTTAGAATAAAATTGAGTTTATTGAAATGTATATCACAATTTGTAATTATTTCATCAAACAGATTGCACATTTTGTTAGTTGGAGAGTGAACTAAAGAATTTGAATGACTTTGACTGTTATAAAAGGTTTTTTGTGTCTCAATCCTGGCCTAGGTACATTGAAGTTCAGCCTACTAAGTAAAAATGGACAATTAATCTTATTCATTTGCCAATTTAATAGAAAAGTTAGCGCGTCACAGTTGCGTCTACACTTGAGCGATTCTATTGTAAACATATTTAGCAGCACACTATTGTCCACTCCCCTTGGAGGATAGTGTCCATAAATTCTATAATGCATATACTTAAGACATTTTCTTTGTATACCCTCTATAGCAAATAATAACTAGTTCTAATTGTGTTGATGTTTGAAAAACTAAAACAATATCCCAACTAAAAACAATATCCCAACATTTTGGAACCAAAGGAAATGATTGATGTAATATGGTTTTTAAAAGTTAATTGACTATCAAATAATATTCCAAGATCTATAAATTTCGAGCATCTTTCTAACAAAATACCATTTATTTGGTAATTAATATTAATTGGTAATTTCCTTCTAGTGAACGTAACCATTTTGCACTTATTTATATTGTTGTATATTTATGTTGTAACCGCTCTGTATAAGTATTAATTCTCTCCACCCTATTGACCTGTTTCTAGTTTACTATTGTTTAAATCACATTCTATACCTATAATTTTAGTTCGCCCCATATGTCAAGTATAAGCAACTACTTATGTTCCACACTATATAACCACCCTGTATAATTATAATTCCACTACACCTGATATGTCAATCATCCTGTAAATGCAACTGCTTCTAACATTTTTGAACTCTCCGCCCTATGACTCAACTGCACATGTTTATTTATCATTCTGTATAACTATAGTTTTACTTTGCTATTATTTCATACACCTAGTATACGCAACTGCTTATGTACCACCCAGTATCACATTTATTTGTAAGATTTTTTGAAATTACATGTATAACTGTAATTTTACTTCGCCCTATATTTCAACTGTACACATTGCTTGCTGCTTGCATTTCCATGCACGCACACACACCTACCACCGTATACCGTAAAGAAAAGATCGCTCACATAACAATTTTTCTTTTCGATACCTTTCACTCGACTTTAAGCCCCGTAAAATGAAAACCGTTACAAACACCCTGTACGAAATACTTTCATGGCATATCTTAACATTTGATGATTATGATGAAAATTTGACATTTACATTGATTTCTACCGTTTTTTTTTCACATATTTTTCCGATTTTCAAAATAACGGGATATTTTACGTTATAAAAAATTATTTGAAATCAAGCCAGAACATTTCTTTGTAGAATACAATTTAAAATATTCAAATTGATTGAGCCGTTTTAGAGAAAACAGTGCAGATTCATTAAAATTCATTGAAGGGTAGTCCCTTAATTACTGTTTTTTCTGATTTTCTGGAAAACCGTAAATCTCACGTTATAGAAAATTATATAGTATCTTTTTGTAACATTCCTTAATGCAATGCCGTTTAAATCATTAAAATTGTCCAAGCCATTTTTGAATAATCACTGAGCATACATAAAAAAACGTGTCGATGCTTAAAAATGTAGTAATACTCTCAACTGACAAATAAACTGCTAGTGGTCTCCTTGTGGTATTTAAGAAAGATAAAACAACAATTTTCTGTGATTGTTTAAATTATTATAAAATAGAAGATTTATAAATTTAACAGACTATAAACCAAAAACAACCCAAAGACTTAGCTGTAACAATAATAATATGCTAGGCAGTCGTTAAAGTATTCATGAGATGCCTCACTTTCATGTGCCTGTCCTCATAAGTTTCCTCCTTAGTACAACAGTGATCTTATTTACAAGTAATATCTTAAAAATCTAATTTCGGATAAAATATAAAAATCGGCTAACATACTTCATTTTACGTTATTCAAATGTCTTAGGCAAATTGTCAAAGCTCCAAAAAGGCAACTATCTGGGTGGTATTTAATCAAATTGTAATAAAGTCTCATACATTTTGTTAGTATGTGCATACAAGAACACATTCCTGCAGCTAATATTAAAATATTATGCTGAAGCACTATCGGGAATTTTAACCAGTAAGCAAAAGGTCGCAATATATTTCTGGAAGCTATATGAGATTATTATGCAATATGGATTTGGTAAAATTGATTTTACGATCATACTTAACAATCAAGTTTTTGGTTTTTCTATCAAAGGAGTAAATCTCGTCAAATAAATAACAACTAAATTTGAAGTCCACATCTACTTTTTTTGTAACACAATAAAAACAAAATAATTTGGTCAAGTGCGAGTTGGACTCGCATAGTAAGGGTTCCGTACCACCTTCAAAATTCGCTTGATTTTTATAAGAATACATATGTATTTAGTTTTCTAATTTGGCCCCCAAAAATTAACATTAGAGTTTTATTTTACTAATAAACTTTCAGGGAAGCCTTTTATAATCTACTGTTTGAATTTTGAGGCTCTATAGATTGGAAGATAAAGGGGAAAATAGGTCAAGTTTTAAATTATAAATTATTAAATCTGTTATTCAAATTATTTAAAAATACAAATAAAATATATTTTTCAAAATTTAAATAGTCTAGTTTTTAAAATAATGAGCCTTTTATTTGATATATTACATGATGCGTTTGAAAATTGAATTTTTATTTTCCATTTAATTGTATAATTTGTTCCTAACATTACAATAGAGGTTTTCTAATAATTTTTCTTATAAATTTCAAGTGAGCTCCAGTACCCCTAATTATTTTCAAAACTTTAGGTAGTATGGTTTCGGAAATAAATGGAGAGAAATGAGAATTTTTTATATCTTTATGTTAATATCTTGTAAACAATTAATTTTAAAAATATGACAAATATATATTTGTATTCTATAATTTGGCCCCCAATATAAATATTAGGGATTTCTTCCTATTTTTCCTGTAAACAAAAAAATTTTGGTCTTATAGTTTGGGGAATAAAGGAGGGAATGTGTAATTTTTTAAATATTTTTTTAATATATTTTAAAATCTTTATTTTTAAAAAATTTAAAAAAATATATTTGTATTGGGCATAATGAGCCCTGTGATTTGATATATTACATAATCCGTTAGAAACAAGTTTAATTTTTTATTTTCCATTTAATTCTATAATTTGCCCCCAAAAATGATTATTAGGGGTTTCTCCTTATTTTTCCAGTAAAGTTCTGGTGAGGCGCTATACTTCTATTGTTTTCAAAATTTTAGAGCTTATGGTTTCGGAGAAAAGGGAGGGGGGAATGGGTAATTTTTTTAAATATTTTTGTTAATATCTTTTAATTAATTTATTTTTAAAATATAAAAAAATATATATTTGTTTTTGTCATAATTCGCCCTTTCATTTGATATATAACATCATGCGTTAGAAACAATTTTAATTTTATATTTTCCATTTAATTCTGTAATTTGCCCCCAAAATTAAAAGTAGAGTTTCTCCTTATTTTTCCAGTAATCTTCAGGTCAGACTCTATACCTCTAACTTTTTTCAAAACTTTACGTTTTATACTTTCGGTGATAAGGGGGGGGGAATGGGTAAATTTTGGTATATTTTCGTTAATATCTTTAATTTTTTTTAAAATATGAAAAAACTATATTTATGTTCCTCAGAATGAAACCTTTCATTTGATGTATTACATGATGCGTTTTAAACATTTTTAAATTTTCATTTAATTCTATAATTTGCCCCCCAAAATTAAATATTAATGGTTTCTCCTTATTTTCCTGTAAAGTTCGGGCAACGTTCTATATTTCGTATTTTTTTCAAAATTTTAAGCTAAGTAGTTTCGGAGATCAGGGGGGGAACGGTCGATTTTTTTAGTCCCCCCCCCCTTAAGTACCCCTAATCAAAATTTCTTCTTTTGCGATATGAACTCCTGATCGGGTCACTAAACTATACATTGATACCAAATTTCAACCTCTTCCGTCCAGTAGTTTAGGAGAAAATTGCTGTGATGTGACAAAGGCAGAAATCCGGAGTGATATTATAAGGGTATCCGTATATTGTATATAAGGAACCCTAAAAATGATGTTTTGTCAATGGTTTTAACCTGTTTTAAACAGCATATTATGTAAATGATTGTTATGATATTCAGAGATTTTATTCATATCCACATGCAAGTTTTTTTAAGTAACATGAATTAGTATCGTCATCTAATCTTCAAATTGTGCTGTGAATGTGAAGCAGCTATTGGACAAAGCAATTTTTATTAATAATTACATAAACACAGCGAATAATTATCCACTGGTATAGAAGCTTTAATAAATGATTCATACAAAGCAGATATTAAAATAATTTCTTTAAAAAAGATATACAAAGCTAGAGTAGCAACAGTGCGACTGTCACCCTCTAAGCGATTGTATTCAGCAGGGCGTAACAAAAGACGTGTGTTCTCATATATATATACAGGGGTGGTAAATCCCTTTCAGCTCCCCCTTACAAATAAGTGGGTTAAAACTAAATGAGTCATCTTACATGTTGATATGATGTCAATATCGCAGTGTTTACCTTCACGGCGTACATTTTGTTTTTGGGGTGGAACAGGTCTGGGAAATCTCAGTGGATGATTGAAAATTTAATTGGAATTCTCTGTGTAATCCAGTAGGAATGGGTATTGTTGGAAAGTGAATACTAAGAGGCATTCGTATTTTAAATTAACAAAAAGTTGAGAAGCTTAAAGTTAGCCAGAATTAACCCTTCAAACATTTTTGTATTTCCAATATAGAATGATATTAGAAATACAAATATTGGGTTGGGGAAGAATGTCAAGAGTTTGATTGACAATAGCATTTGTAATCTATGAAACCCATATTTAAGTTACGTTCAAATTAACAGATGAAGAGCAATGTATGTAAAAGGCAAGAGTACAGAAAATGTTATTGTAGAAGACCTGTTTTTGGAAAAAATAGAAAGTATTTAATCCAGACCAAGGAAAATAAGAAGAGATATATGATGCCGAAGAAAAGACGGGTGGATCTTTTATTGAGTCAACAATCAAATTCTAAAGCATTAAGATCAAAATTTTTTAAGTGACTCTGTTGCGAAGTCTCCATGGATAGTAGTGATGCTTCCTGTATTTGAAACCACCTATGTCTTCTTAAGCTCAAGAGAACATATTTCAAAAGATATCTGTTTTGAATCAAGCAACAGCCCTTCAATAAGTAAAGGGTGCTTCTTAGAGGTATGCAAAAAAACAAAATAAAACACGTAAAAACAGTGTTGATGTCCATAGTATTGATTTTATTTAAAATATTTTATACCATTAGTATTTAGCTATAATTTTGGCTGAATTTCAAACATTTTATCCAGCAACTGGGTCCTAAATCAACAAGCAAATGTAGACCTTTAAAATGTTCAACGTCTGAGTTCTATTGACGTAAACTAGTGAAGTGATATATTCCTACGGAAAGTAATCCACAACTGTGAGATCAGCTGAATGTGAAGGTCAGTTTGGAAGTTCATTACACGAAATCATGCAATTATCGAATGTTTCCGGCAAAAAATTGGTGATTGACACTAATACTCTGGCTGGCATTATCTTAAAAGACATACTCCACTTTTCTATATAGCACATCAAATACTGATTTTATGGATGTCTAGGCATCTCAGCAAAGGCTCCTGGGTTTTACCACTCCAAATTCTGCAATTCTGGTTGTTGACATAGCCATTCAACATAAAATAAGCCTTATCGTAGGAGAAGAGGATTAAACAGAATATTTTTCGTCTCAGTGTTTAAGAGAATTTGAATCTTGTTAGCTCGCAAATTAAAATCAATCTGCAAAATATTCCGAAAAGTGGATGGGCACAAATTGAATTACTTTGTCTCACGACGAAGTATCTCATTCAGTTCCTCCTCAAAGTATCCTTCTCATCAGTAATAACCTCTTCTCTGAGTACTCTATGACCTTTTTGTGGACGTGCATGATCAACTAGAAAGGGCCTGGTTAAAAAAGGATTCATAGTTATCCGAAAAACTTGCTCTGATAGATGATTATATCAACCATAAACCACAGACCTAACGCATGTTAAGTTTGGCAAACTGAAAATCTCCAAGTTTTGTTAAAAACCAAATTATAAAAACGATTCCATATCCTTGAGTCCGCAGTAACTAACAACCAGGTACATCAGCAAGGTTTATGTCAATGAGAATAGATGAAAATCGCAACTCAGTCAGGGTACAAAATCCAAGACATGAGCTAAGAAGAAACAGAGCTCAAAAACGAGTCCAATGACTGACTGACACCTGTCCATGTGACCGTCACAGCTCGTGGTGGACTTAATAGAAACAGAACTGAACTTGGAACAGAGGAACAAGGTACCTTATTTCATTTTCCCAATGCTGGAAGAAGTTAAAGTGAAGCAGGAAAACAAATGAAATTCTCCGCCCTTATTACCGAAAGATTGCTACATTTGAGTGATGACCTGGGCTACTTTCAGAGGGTGGGGAAAGAACGTTTATCATTCGGGCTCGCGTAAGGGTAGTGAAAAGTTTGAAAGTTCAACGAAACAAAACTACCAAGAAAATGAACAATTTCGAAAAGATTGTTGAGGTCTTGAATTATTTTGCCTGTTCATTGGGGGAGAGAAAACCCAATGAACAGACAAAATAAAAAGAACAATGTCGACGGAAAGACCTGAAACTTGAAATTTATTTTTGTGAGGGAGACAAAAATTATGATCCATATTGCACCCTCCTAAACTGAGAAACTTTCCCTCATAATTTTTGAAACGGGAATAGGGCTCAAACGATTCAAAAAGAGCTTTTTGAATTCCAGAGATGCCACAAGTATCTTCCAGAAAACAAAATACTAACGAATCCTAAACATATGCCTTACAATACGATTTCGATGACCACTCTGTATACTGGGAAATAACTCATTCTGTTTCGTCAAACGAGGCCAATGGATTCCTGTGTAATTAGTGCCACTATTGACTTTAGAATTTCACGTATTTGTATCTGACAAAAATATTTCTTGAAAATAAAAATGAATAATATTGAGTAATTAAGAAATCATCAATACACCAAATCTTTAAGTGAATTGATTCTCATACTTCGCAACTCTCATTGTATACAGGAGTGTATTTACATTTGCAGGTCTTCAATCATATTCAAACATTGAGTTTTTGGATTCGGGCCAAAGTAAGCCCTCACAGCAAGACGAGTGCTTGCTTGTCTTTTTGCTGCTTCCAATTGGTGCGCGGCAAATAAACGAAATAAACACAAACGTTAATTATGGTAGAATTGTAAGCCGGAGGATGCGTCAAAGAGTGAGTTATTAATAACGTTTACTGACGAAGAAAATACACACTCACTCGAAAATGGGATGTGAAGAGTTTTTATGATGATCCCGGTGCCGACTTTCTTGTAAATTTAGATTCGATCTATGTGTTTATTGACAAACTAAGTACCGTTGAGAATGGAAATACAAACAGTGCGATGTGTCGGTAGCGTTTCATCTACATAAAAATTTTTGCCGACGAGTTTTTCTATTTAGAGTATACATTTCCAAAACATTTTGCTATTTTCTTGGTTTGTTGTTATTACTAAGGCGTTTGACACTGTGTCACAGTAAATTGTACTAAAACACTGGAAAAAGTTAGCATACGAGGCAAGGTACTCTAGATGTTTACTTTTTACTGAAGAATTCCAATACAAAGGGTGAAAATTGGTAGAAGTAGAACAGTGGAGCTTGATGTGCCACAGGGAACAGTCCTGGGTCCAATTCTTTTTTCTTTATATGTAAATGACCTCTTTAGTTTACTTTCAAATGATGGTGTGGTCTGCTATCTATATGACACTGTGTTACTATTATGTAATGAAAATTTGGATGAAGTAATTCACAAAACAGAAATTAATATAAAAGAAATTATATCGTTACGACGTTCGAATTCACGAATCTAAGGGCAAAAATATCTGTAAAATGTGAATCTCACAAGAACATAATATTAAAAATCTGGGTGTTATTTTGCTTATGTAAACAAAAGGTTTTAAATTCTACCAACTAAAAGAATCCTTAAATAAAAATACTAGGAACAGAATTTATTATAATACGGTCTAGCTTAAGACAACATTTTAAAATCAGTCAATATTAATAATAAATATACCTTGAAGGTGATAAATGACTACTTACTGTGTTATAATAAATTCATTAATTAACACTAGACTTAAAAGGGTTATTGTTTAGAACAATGTCTTTATATGAGCATAATATCTGTTAACGTTCAATAATGTAGATACCGCCTGGTTTTATCTTTTTTGCATTATATCAATTTCATTTTTAGAGTTATAAACTAATAGCTTTGACCATTCACTTAATGTTGACATAACCTTTCTCAGGGCATTCAAAATTTTGCTTGTGATGTATAACGTATGATTCGAAAACATGTTAATTAGTCGTCTGATATGACACCTAAATATTTACATTTTCACTCAATCCACCCACACTCCATAATGCTGTGTTATATTACAGAGGAACAACCTATTCTCACCATTATGAACTTTATTCTATTGATATTAAGGCTAAGATTATTTTTGTGAACCATTTTGACATATTATTCATTCCTGCTTTTAAAATGTTCACTACTATATTTCCATTATCTCAAAAAAGACGTCTTTCGATGCATTAGTTGGTGTCATTAATGAATGTTAGGATAAAGTTTGGTTCAATTGCAGTATCCTCTAGGACACCCACAACCCAAGTTACAACCCATGTAAACTTTTATTGACGATTTGTGATTGTTGTATATTGCTTTAGACTACTGATAGTTTCAACAGATCAAGGAACAGTACACTAATCTGCTATGAATTAAGTTTTTCCATTGAGCTAAAACAGTCTAAGTCTGTCTCACATTAGTTATTCTCTCTGAAGTTTTCTTGAAAACTAGTTAAAACTTTAGTCTTTTCTATGTATTCTAGTATTTGAACATGGGCGACTATCTCTAATAGTTTTTCGTAACTAGGCATCATATTTATTAGAAGGATGTAATTGAGTGAGTTTTTTTTCCAATGGAGATTGCTGTCCACTTTCATTATTTATATTAATGGCTAATAATAAAAAATATTAACTACCGCATGGAATGACAATTTTCGTATTTACAGTATATTTTTTGTTTTTCTCATGTCTTTTACAAGATTCGAATTTATAACGTCAATATTAGTAAATTATTGAATAATGAATAATTTTCATTAAAAGTATAAATCTTATCACGTAAATAATGTGTTTTTTCGGTTCTCATTAAGGTTATATATGGATATATTACTATTATACAAACCGGAGGATTGTTGCAAGGCATCTCATCCCATCAATTGGCCTCCTTGTTAACCATATCTAAGTACACTGGAATTGTTCTTATTGGTTCAATTGTTCTGAGGAATACTGAAGAATTACATACTTCAGCAAGCCCGAGAAGAATTACATAACAGGACAAAAATTAAAAACTTTTTATTTCCTTGTTTTAGTTTCAAAGCAATGAAATAAACGAAGGTTCACTTGGGTAGCTGGGCCTTAAAGGTAGAGTCTTTAGCATCTGATCGTAGTGATACATGTTTCATTCAACATGTTTTGCCAGCGAATGAAGGCTACTGATCCAAAAAACCAATGGTATTAGAATTCTCTAAAAGGGAGTAGGGATAAGGACACAAACGTTATGACCGGCTTACACGTAACGATAAATTTAAGCAATTTTTCGCATCGACCGACTTGTTACGATTTGTTGTAACATATAAACAGGTCATTGTAGCGAACACTAGAATTGGAATTGGATTGGATGGTTGATGCCAGCCGACTCATAACGATATGTTAGAACATGTAGACACGTAGCAGTCACTTATGAAAACTTTAGAAATGACAATTGCATATTCCAAGTGTTTCAAGCTTCTTCCAGTGACAATGAATCGAAAGGTTCCTGAGCGGCTTTCGTGCGGAGATATCGTTCTTCTCATAACAGTATTAGTCTTTGCAAATAATCATTTCTCAAATTCTTCAATAACTTTACGTTCTTCTTGGTCTTCGCGACTTTTTTTCACTTTTCTCGTTAAACAACCGCTATAACGGGTGAACCAGCCTTAAGAACCAATGTTAACTGTCAACAACACTAAAACATAAATTTTGGCTTCACATTTCTTGTATTTAGTCGTTGAAAAATGCAACAATAGATAAATACACCAATGAGCCGGGCGTGAAGGCGGTTGAAGCATAATCCCCAAATCAAGAAATTTGGTTTACATTTCGGCAAATCGAGGCTGTAGGAGATGTGACAAACGTGCTTGTTCGTAGAGTTCGTATGGCGGAAGACATTGCAGCTGTTGACGAAAGTGTAGCAGAAAGGCCGTCAAATCCTACTGGCATTTGTTGAGCATAACGGCTTATGCTCAACAAATGCCAATCTCGCAGACCATGCTAAAGCGAAATGTTAAGAACTAAAGGCTACGGACAATTGAGGTCGATCAATGGTTTTCGCTATCACAAATTAAAAATTTTATCGCGAAATTAATATCGACATCCAGGAGTTTCAGGTTTGAAACATCTCGAAAATTTAGTAGCTATTTATTTCTCGATATTTCCTCCGTCTTGAAATGGTTGCTCTCACATTTCAATAGCTTTATATCTGCTGTCGTCATCAGGTGAATGTTGAGATAACTCGGCACGATATTAAAATATAGATAATAGAATGGTCTATATTTTGTTTCACACATAATTACCATGAACTACACTATCATAACAAAATAAAATTAAAACAATTTCCTAAATATTCAGCGTTTTATTTAAATTTCACATCGGTCCTTATTAATGGTTCACCATTTATAAAAACTACACTCCTTCCTCAACGATAAAAGCTGTCTCACAACAGAAACGGTCAACAATGAATATTCGACAAAAATCGTTACGATTGGAACAATAAATTTGTCAATCACATCATTACGATTTAGCGTAACATGTAAACCGGCCTTTACACATTTATCACACCAAAAATTGTCTGCTAGATGGAGCAGCTTTCAAGGATATTGAGAGTTTCAGACGGTTTTTTCAGATAAGACTAGAGCATTCTGCTAAGTTATTTACGAGTGCTTACTGAGATACCAACCGCACTTTGTCACCAAATCTTTAGGTCAGAAAGATAAGCTTTCTCCTGACAACCTAACAGGCTGAACCTCTCTGTGTAGATGTGTATTCCAGCTGTCATTTTTTTTGTTTTCAATATATTGCCCATTACAACTTTTGGAATTTATTTATAAATTACTCACTGGAAAGTTATGTAATGTACTTCTGGTTGACCCTGTAATGATACTTTTATAAACACCCTATACATATTGTAGAAAAATAGCTCTTACTAGAGAAACCATTCAGCTTATTGAACAAAATTCGATTAAACACCCTAACAGTACTGTTAACTTTCCCCCAAAAGTTATTGTTTCCCCCAAGGGAAAACACGTTTCAATTAATAGATTGCATACGTTGTCCCCACATTTTAAACACCCGTATTTAAATATTTGGGTCCCCGTACGCGATTCCCGAGGCTGCAGTGGAAACGGGGTCGAAAATTTATTTGCGTCATCGACAAAAACCTTTATCTCCAAAACGATGTATGGGGTACGGGCGTAATAAATGAGACGGCTCATCTGTCTATGCACGCTTATGTCATTAATTCGGACAAAAACCCAAGGAATAAATAAAAAAGCAGCAACAGAGCGAGTTGGTTTTGTAATGATTTAGTGGAAAAAAGGGTTAGAAAAATTAGGGGGATTTAATGGGGTTTACCTCTAATTGGGGTATATGTTTTTATAAGCCATACTACGCCTGCAGAATTTGCCTGCCATTTTTTTAAATTAAATACCACTGGAATTTGTAAACAAAACAATGGAGATACGTTGTTTTCTGAACGATTGTTGTGGCATCTCTAATTTGTATTTTTATGTATAATAATAATACTTTTAAGATATCTTTAACAGAAAAAGACAAAAAAGACACATTCAACCCCCAAGCGGGGGTGAATAATAAAGTTTAAATAGAAAGGGGTATACCTCCTTGTAATGGTCTCTTTTTTGCCAATCTTTTGACACATCATTTTTTAAAATCAGATTATTTTTTACAGAGTAATGATCTAGAAATCGTAAAAAAATTAAATTTTGAAAATAATTGCCGATTACACCAAAATTGGTTTAGGGTGGTTTTTAAGGTCTCTGATCACGAATCCGAGGTAAGGTTTACGCCAAAATTGGTATAGAGGGGTTTTTGGGGTCTCTGATCATGAGTCCGGAATTTACAAAATTCAAGGGGGCAGGCAAAATTTTAGTCTCATAGGAGTAGATAGACAAAGCGGTTTCTGGAGAGGAAGTGGACATAAAGGTACCCAGTCATCGAGTTCTCGTTGGGAGCTGCTGCCGAGCTGTTGGTAGTTGTTGTTGGGATAAGAAGAATTAATCAATGACATTGTATTGTTGGTTGTTCTAACCACCACAACCAAGAACAGATGGCGCGCACCCCTGAAGCACACACAACCCACAATACAATGTCTTTGATTTATTCTTCTTATCCCAACAACAACTACCAACAGCCCGGCAGCAGCTCTCAACGAGAATTCTCTCTGAAGTTTTCTTGAAAACTAGTTAAAACTTTAGTCTTTTCTATGTATTCTAGTATTTGAACATGGGCGACTATCTCTAATAGTTTTTCGTAACTAGGCATCATATTTATTAGAAGGATGTAATTGAGTGAGTTTTTTTTCCAATGGAGATTGCTGTCCACTTTCATTATTTATATTAATGGCTAATAATAAAAAATATTAACTACCGCATGGAATGACAATTTTCGTATCTACAGTATATTTTTTGTTTTTCTCATGTCTTTTACAAGATTCGAATTTATAACGTCAATATTAGTAAATTATTGAATAATGAATAATTTTCATTAAAAGTATAAATCTTATCACGTAAATAATGTGTTTTTTCGGTTCTCATTAAGGTTATATATGGATATATTACTATTATACAAACCGGAGGATTGTTGCAAGGCATCTCATCCCATCAATTGGCCTCCTTGTTAACCATATCTAAGTACACTGGAATTGTTCTTATTGGTTCAATTGTTCTGAGGAATACTGAAGAATTACATACTTCAGCAAGCCCGAGAAGAATTACATAACAGGACAAAAATTAAAAACTTTTTATTTCCTTGTTTTAGTTTCAAAGCAATGAAATAAACGAAGGTTCACTTGGGTAGCTGGGCCTTAAAGGTAGAGTCTTTAGCATCTGATCGTAGTGATACATGTTTCATTCAACATGTTTTGCCAGCGAATGAAGGCTACTGATCCAAAAAACCAATGGTATTAGAATTCTCTAAAAGGGAGTAGGGATAAGGACACAAACGTTATGACCGGCTTACACGTAACGATAAATTTAAGCAATTTTTCGCATCGACCGACTTGTTACGATTTGTTGTAACATATAAACAGGTCATTGTAGCGAACACTAGAATTGGAATTGGATTGGATGGTTGATGCCAGCCGACTCATAACGATATGTTAGAACATGTAGACACGTAGCAGTCACTTATGAAAACTTTAGAAATGACAATTGCATATTCCAAGTGTTTCAAGCTTCTTCCAGTGACAATGAATCGAAAGGTTCCTGAGCGGCTTTCGTGCGGAGATATCGTTCTTCTCATAACAGTATTAGTCTTTGCAAATAATCATTTCTCAAATTCTTCAATAACTTTACGTTCTTCTTGGTCTTCGCGACTTTTTTTCACTTTTCTCGTTAAACAACCGCTATAACGGGTGAACCAGCCTTAAGAACCAATGTTAACTGTCAACAACACTAAAACATAAATTTTGGCTTCACATTTCTTGTATTTAGTCGTTGAAAAATGCAACAATAGATAAATACACCAATGAGCCGGGCGTGAAGGCGGTTGAAGCATAATCCCCAAATCAAGAAATTTGGTTTACATTTCGGCAAATCGAGGCTGTAGGAGATGTGACAAACGTGCTTGTTCGTAGAGTTCGTATGGCGGAAGACATTGCAGCTGTTGACGAAAGTGTAGCAGAAAGGCCGTCAAATCCTACTGGCCGGCTTATGCTCAACAAATGCCAATCTCGCAGACCATGCTAAAGCGAAATCTTAAGAACTAAAGGCTACGGACAATTGAGGTCGATCAATGGTTTTCGCTATCACAAATTAAAAATTTTATCGCGAAATTAATATCGACATCCAGGAGTTTCAGGTTTGAAACATCTCGAAAATTTAGTAGCTATTTATTTCTCGATATTTCCTCCGTCTTGAAATGGTTGCTCTCACATTTCAATAGCTTTATATCTGCTGTCGTCATCAGGTGAATGTTGAGATAACTCGGCACATTAACGATATTAAAATATAGATAATAGAATGGTCTATATTTTGTTTCACACATAATTACCATGAACTACACTATCATAACAAAATAAAATTAAAACAATTTCCTAAATATTCAGCGTTTTATTTAAATTTCACATCGGTCCTTATTAATGGTTCACCATTTATAAAAACTACACTCCTTCCTCAACGATAAAAGCTGTCTCCACAAGTCAACAATGAATATTCGACAAAAATTGGAACAATAAATTTGTCAATCACATCATTACGATTTAGCGTAACATGTAAACCGGCCTTTACACATTTATCACACCAAAAATTGTCTGCTAGATGGAGCAGCTTTCAAGGATATTGAGAGTTTCAGACGGTTTTTTCAGATAAGACTAGAGCATTCTGCTAAGTTATTTACGAGTGCTTACTGAGATACCAACCGCACTTTGTCACCAAATCTTTAGGTCAGAAAGATAAGCTTTCTCCTGACAACCTAACAGGCTGAACCTCTCTGTGTAGATGTGTATTCCAGCTGTCATTTTTTTTGTTTTCAATATATAGTCCATTACAACTTTTGGAATTTATTTATAAATTACTCACTGGAAAGTTATGTAATGTACTTCTGGTTGACCCTGTAATGATACTTTTATAAACACCCTATACATATTGTAGAAAAATAGCTCTTACTAGAGAAACCATTCAGCTTATTGAACAAAATTCGATTAAACACCCTAACAGTACTGTTAACTTTCCCCCAAAAGTTATTGTTTCCCCCAAGGGAAAACACGTTTCAATTAATAGATTGCATACGTTGTCCCCACATTTTAAACACCCGTATTTAAATATTTGGGTCCCCGTACGCGATTCCCGAGGCTGCAGTGGAAAACGGGGTCGAAAATTTATTTGCGTCATCGACAAAAACCTTTATCTCCAAAACGATGTATGGGGTACGGGCGTAATAAATGAGACGGCTCATCTGTCTATGCACGCTTATGTCATTAATTCGGACAAAAACCCAAGGAATAAATAAAAAAGCAGCAACAGAGCGAGTTGGTTTTGTAATGATTTAGTGGAAAAAAGGGTTAGAAAAATTAGGGGGATTTAATGGGGTTTACCTCTAATTGGGGTATATGTTTTTATAAGCCATACTACGCTGCAGAATTTGCCTGCCATTTTTTTAAATTAAATACCACTGGAATTTGTAAACAAAACAATGGAGATACGTTGTTTTCTGAACGATTGTTGTGGCATCTCTAATTTGTATTTTTATGTATAATAATAATACTTTTAAGATATCTTTAAAGAAAAAGACAGACACAACACGACACATTCAACCCCAAGCGGGGGTGAATAATAAAGTTTAAATAGAAAGGGGTATACCTCCTTGTAATGGTCTCTTTTTTGCCAATCTTTTGACACATCATTTTTTAAAATCAGATTATTTTTTACAGAGTAATGATCTAGAAATCGTAAAAAAATTAAATTTTGAAAATAATTGCCGATTACACCAAAATTGGTTTAGGGTGGTTTTTAAGGTCTCTGATCACGAATCCGAGGTAAGGTTTACGCCAAAATTGGTATAGAGGGGTTTTTGGGGTCTCTGATCATGAGTCCGGAATTTACAAAATTCAAGGGGGCAGGCAAAATTTTAGTCTCATAGGAGTAGATAGACAAAGCGGTTTCTGGAGAGGAAGTGGACATAAAGGTACCCAGTCATCGAGTTCTCGTTGGGAGCTGCTGCCGAGCTGTTGGTAGTTGTTGTTGGGATAAGAAGAATTAATCAATGACATTGTATTGTTGGTTGTTCTAACCACCACAACCAAGAACAGATGGCGCGCACCCCTGAAGCACACACAACCCACAATACAATGTCTTTGATTTATTCTTCTTATCCCAACAACAACTACCAACAGCCCGGCAGCAGCTCTCAACGAGAATTCGATGACTGGGTACCTTTATGTCCACTTCCGCTCCAGAACCGCTTTGTTTATCTACTCATGGGTTATTTTCATCGTCCATATTGGATTCCCCATCTTGAATGTTGTCTATGAGATTCGCGATCAGGGAAGCCAAAACCCCCTGATTAGAAGTTCAGTGCAAAACGGCTGATTTTTTAAAATATTATTCTTGGATCCGCCATTTTGAATTTTGCAAAGCTCACCTCGGATTCGCAATAAGAGACCCTAAAAACCACCCTAACCGAATTTTCGTGTAATTGGCAATTATTTAAAAAAATTTAATATGTTACGGTTTCTAGGTCATTACTCTGCAAAAAATAATCTGAATTTAAAAAATGATGTGTCAAATGATAGCAAACAAAGAGACCTTTAAAAAGAGGTATCACATGATACCCCTTTGAATTTAAACTTGTAGAAGTGATATTTACCCCTGCATAGGGATTGAAACTGCAGGGTGACCTATACGTGTAAACTGTTTCACCACGTAAATATAAATTGTCTTTTTCTTTTAAAGATATTTTAAAAAATATTTTGGGTGGCTAGTTTTGAAATGGAAGCCCTGCATTTCAAATATACCGAACATAATAGGATCTAAATCAGACTCCGTTTTCAATGGCAAAAACATAAAAAATTAGCCCAGCGGAATAAAGAAATTAAAAAAAAAAAATAAAAATGTCTTTCTAATTTGATATATACAAGGTAGCACAAAATATTCTAAAGATCAGGTGAAATAACAAAGCTTCGTTCAAATTGGAAGAATTTGAAAGTATTATCCCCAGAATTTCAATTTCATTCTAGATACGACTTGGTTATCAGAAATTCGTCTGATGTTCCAGAGATCTCATTAAAGTCATAAGGGAAAACCTAACAAAAATGTTGTGTATCAAGGTACAGAGTTGTTCAAAAGACTGAATTCTACAAAAGTTTCCTTGAGTAGAATTAAAGCACACTCTTTCGGCTTTCGATTCAAATTGTTTTTTTTTTATTTGTGTAATATGGTTAAATGTACAAAATTCAATTTCAACGTAAGAAAAAGGGCCCAAATAATTCAATTTCTCCAAAACCTAGCCAAAAATTTGATATTATCAGTTCTATAGAACAAGCTTCAAATATATTAAACTTTAGTGAAGCTCTAGAATATCGTATAAGAACAAACATTGAAGTTGAAGTTGAAAAACGTATAGGTATCAAAATTTTTTCCAAAAATGAACTCCTTGAAATAAAAGCCTGCAGAGAAATACCATGCCCCAGTAATTTTAAATAAAAATAATATGATGTCAAAAATCAGAACATAAAGACAGTATACTAAATAAAATAAAACTCTTAGTCCCCATTATTCTAATCCACCACATTTCTATGGTTTACCTAAAATTCATAAACCCAACAATCCTCTATGAGCAATTGCTAGTTCAATAAATTCTCCTTGTAGTGAACTATCAGTAGTAGTACTTCTGTAGAATTCAGCCGTTCTTGGTTACCAATAATCAAGTACGAAGCTAAGAATGGTAATATCTTTTTGCGATTGTCACAAAATATGTGTAGAGCGAATTTAAAGAAGGTTTCTGAAATATTTTTACTTCAAAACGTATAATATCTATTATAAGGATTTGAACATTGTATATTATTAAATCAGTTTTCATGAGATTAATTCACTTTACTTTCTAGTACTTGGACTTGAAGCCAGAAAAAGCTTAATATTTTTGCGCTCTAGAGCTCGACCTAACATTTTGCTATGTGTTAACTACTATAACAATATCTGCAATCGCTGAGATATTCATTTTTGTTATGTTAGAGATCTAGTTCGAACTGTGACTGAATCAACTTGTATTGCAAAGTTTATTGACTGCGTTGGGTGTTTTTTTAAAAGTTTTGTGTTAGGATGCAAAACGTGCGTTTTGATACATTTGTGGCACACCAATGGCCCACAGCATTTCGATTATCTTCATTGAGTTAATTTTTTAGTATTTTTCTAGCTATGTTGTGTTTTGTAAGACAGATGCGGCGAGAGATAGTTAAAAAAGTCAGTTGCCTCTGACCAAATATTGAAAGTACTAGATACTGAATCTGAAGAATATTTATTTGTTTACTGATTTATTAAAAAAGTATCTAGAATTGAGACCCCTTTGTCCTGAAATTAACATTCTATACAAGTTTGAGTTGGCAAAAAGCTACAACTTAAATATCATGACAACAAAATTTTATTCTCTAAAAACAAATCAAAACTATGTGGAATATGATCTGCATGTTTGGGAAAATGATATTCAGTTAACGGATGAACAAGTAGCTTTAATTTCCACAAACAATGTGACTTTTAATATTAATACAGACCTTTGCTTTTTAACAGATAATCATGATGAATAACTTGTTTTTTCTGTCACCTGTAACGGAGCATGAAGTATTGTCAGTAATAAAAGACTTAAAGGCCTTATATTCCAGCGGTCTCGATAAAATTCGAAATAACTTGCTTAAAAAACTTGGCCATCTTATCAGCACCCCATTAAAACATGTTATGAATTTGTCTTTTGAAAAAGGAAAGTTTCCAAGTTTGCTAAAACTAACAAAAGTTTTACCATTATTGAAAAAAAGTGACAGAAATGTGTATTCAAACTATCGTAACATCCGGTTTCTTAAAAATGATCGAAACTGCGTTTTATAATCAAATATGGCCTTTTATAAAAAAAATAATTGGTCACAGCTGTATTCTTTTGGTCTTTTTGTGAATTTTTTTCGTGCTATGACTATATTTACTATAATATACTACTCATTAAATTAGAATGTTAAGATACAGGGTATTCCGCTTAGTTTCATTTCTTATTATGTAAAAGATCGTTCGCAAATTGTATGTGTTAATAACTGATTCAGCAACAAATTAGAGGTTACCTGTGGCGTTCCTAGAGGTTCGATCCTTGAACCCCTTTTTGTATCTAATCTTTGCCAATGGCCGTCTATATATTTTTTAGAAATTGCAGCATCATACTGCAACAGAAGTTTATAGAGATGAAAATAATTAATTAAAAACAGATAAAATAATTTGGTCAAGTGCGAGTTAGACTCGCATATTTAGGGTTCCGTATCACCTTCAAGATTCTAAGTTTCAGACAAGCAGGGAATGAGTGCATTTTCTTGTATTTACCCTTATATCTTTTAAAGGAAGCGTTTTAAATTTATAAAATATATGCACTTTGATTTTCCACGCATAGACTTTTTATTTTATCTGCTTCAGGATTCGTTTGATTTTTATCAGAATATTTAATTTTCTAATTTGGCCCCCAAAAATTAACATTAGAGTTTTATTTTACTAATAAACTTTCAGAGAAGTCTTTTAGAGTCTACTGTCTGAGTTTTGAGGCTCTGTAGATTGGACGATAAAGACCAAAATAGGTCAAGTTTTAAAATATAAATTATTAAATATGTTATTCAAATTATTAAAAATACAAATAAAATATATTTTTCAAAATATAGTGTAGTTTCTAAAGTGGGAATTAAGTCGATGTTAAATATTTTTGTTAATATCTTTTAAACAAACAATTTAAAAATATGATATATTTGTAATTCACATAATGAGCCTTTTATGAAAAAAATAATATTAGAGATTTTTCCGTATTTTTCCAGTAAAGTTCAGGTGAGGGGCTATACCTCATTTTTTTTTCAAAAATTTCCAGCTTATGGTGCCGGAGATAGGGGGGGATGGGTAAAATTTTTTATATTTTTGTTAATATCTTTTCATTAATTTATTTTAAAAATATGAAAAAAATATATTTGTTTTCGATATAATGAGCCCTTTCATTTGATATATAACACGATGGGTTAGAAACAATTTTAATTTTATATTTTCCATTTAATTTTATAATTTGCCCCCCAAAATAAATATTAGGGGTTTCTCCTTATTTTTCCAGTATAGTTCAGGTGAGGGGCTATACCTCAATTTTTTTTCAAAATTTTCCAGCTTATGGTTTCGAAGATAAGGGGGAGAGGAAATGGGTAATTTTTTTAAAATTTTTGTTAACATGTTTTAATTAATTTATTTTAAAAATGTGAAAAAAACATATTTGTTTTCGCCGTAATGAGCCATTTCATTTGATATATAACATGATGGGTTAGAAACAATTTTAATTTTATATTTTCCATTTAATTCTGTAATTTGCCCCCCAAAATGAAAAGTAGAGGTTTCTCCTTATTTTTTCAGTAAACTTCAGATGAGAACCTATACCTCTAATTTTTTTCAAAACTTTACGTTTAATAGTTTCGGAGATAAAGGGGGGAGATGGGTAAATTTTGGTATATTTTCGTTAATATCTTTTTAAATAATTTTTTTTAAATACGAAAAAAATATATTTGGGTTCCTCAGAATGAGACCTTTCATTCGATATATTACATGATGAGTTTGAAAATTTTTTTATTTTTAAATTTTTATTTAATTTTATAATTTGCCCCCCAAAATTAATATTAATAGTTTCTCCTTATTTTTCCTGTAAAGTTCGGGCAACGTTCTATATGTCCTATTTTTTTCAAAATTTTAGGCTCAGTAGTTTCGGAGATCAGGGGGGGATTTTTTTAGTTCCCCCCCCCCAGAAGTACCCCTAAAATCAAAATTTTTTCTTTAACGATGTTGTTCTGATCGGGTCACCAAACTATACCTTGGTACCAAATTTCAACCTCTTCCGTCCAGTAGTTTAGGAGAAAATTGCTGTGATGTGACAGAGGCAGAAATCCTGAGTGATATTATAAGGGTATCCGTATATTGTATGTACGGAACCCTAACTATAGCTGTAACTTAAAAGAAGGAACAAGGTAAATGATGTTAAGCTAAGCTAGGAAGTTAAATTGCTGGGAGTCGTTGCTGATGAAAATTTGCTTTAGTCAACACATATTAATAAACCTTGTCACAAATTGAAAGAAAAATGTTGTAATAGAATGTCCTATTTTCATTGAAAAATCCAAATATTCATTCTCATTAACATTACGGAATTTTATTGAGGGATCAAATGGGGAGAATAAGGTTAATTTCAACATCAAAAATTAAAAAGATAATAGCAATTAGAAAGAATTAGAAGAACATGTAAAGATTATTTTAGACAATCAAAAAAATTTTACTCTTTCGGGTATTTATATTTTTAAGGTCGCTTATTTGATTTATAAGAACAAATTCATATTTCTGGAAATTCAGAGGACTTATCTTTGGTTTACTAGGCTTAGGGGTCTTCTTGTGCCCTACATAATTACACCAAAAAAGTGTTATCTACAGTGGTTGCAGGAAAATATACAAGCTTTTACCAGGTTATATTAAAGATGCTGAAAATATTTTTACTTTAAAAAAATGTTAAAAAGAATTATTGCTGTGTTGCGGATTTTTTTTTTGTTAATAACCTACGTAATTTGTTTTTAGTTTCGGTTTCTTATATGCTGTGTTATTTATATTTATTAAATATTTTGTACTGTATGCGATCTACCATTTCCAATGTAATAGAAATATAATGTACAGTGGACTGGTCATTCATCAATAGATATATTTTTGTTTATTTTTAATCTTGATGCTTTTGCTTTGCTCTTGCTTGTTTGTGAATATAATTATATTGAAATAAATGGAACTGATTTGATCTCTTACAGGGTATTTTTACATAGTTTTACGTATACTTGCCATGTGAAGGGTATATATAGTTGGACAATAACGCTTAAATAAATAAATAGTTTCAAACTTGCGTTTGAGAAGGTAATCATTGAACTACATGAACATTGTAGAAGAAAAAATATTATGAACACATCATTAACCAGGAAAATTTTTTTCACATAATGAAAAAAATGCTTTTTTAAATGGTATCTTCCACCAATTGTTTTGTCTGCAAAGAATCAATATCCAATGTCCTTATAGAATGTTGTGGAACTGACCCGATACTTTTTCAAGCACGTGCTTGTTTAACAACAATTTCCATACTTGATTACAAATTTAACAACTTTCCATTTAACAATGTACAGGAAACAGTGCTACACGAACTTTGTATTGGGAAAACGAAAAGCTCCTTTCAAGAAAAGCATCGTAAATTTTTAATAACAAGGATCTGTCATCTCGAATTTTCTAACAAACAAACAACAAACGGAAAACTTCCTTTAATGAAACAAAAACAAAACGTTGTACAATTCGATCTAGCTGGTGCAAATAACAGCATGCTCAACCAAAACAAAAACTAAAGAACAATCGGAAGCTTCGGATAAACAACTGACAAACGATAAATCAGCCTAAAAATTGGACTTACATTGCAATCTAGTTGATGGTCGGTATCACGAAAACTCTACGGCAAAACTTGTGTCGGCCGGCAATCGGGCAAAATAACGAAAACGACATCGAAAAACACAACAAATAAAAATCGATCGCGATTCGCTGTTTTTTCTGTCAGCTGAAAGGCGCCATGACGGCCATATGCATCGGTGTGGAGATGGCGAAGCGTCGAGACGGGACGTGGAAATAATCAATAAACCCCTCGTGCGGTGATAGCGAAAGTTGCCAGTTTTGAGAGGACGAATCAGTCGCGTAGCAACCCCTCAGCACCATCTTGCAGCCAGGGTCGGAATCGAAGGGGTTCTTAGAGTTGGTCAGTCAGGGTAGGTTTCTGTATTACCATTTCAACAATTTCATTTCGCTACACTTTGATTTTTGGTTAACAGTTCCATCACTAAGATTATGTTCACCGCCCACTAATATATAAATGGTCTGGCACGTGACGATAGAAGGCGGATTTCTGTTTTGTATCTAACGTAGAAAATATAGCATACCTTTCGTTTTTTTTTTAATTTTTACGTTTTAAAAGATTTATTTAAATTAAGAAAAGTTGTATATTTTGACAAAATATTCCTTATAAGTGCAGTGTGTCAGGCTGTAACTCAAATTATAAATCAGAAAGAGGTGTAAAACAAGGTACTGCTATTTAAAAATGATAAACTAAAACAACATGACTTCGATATATCTCCACAGAATTAGTTTTATTAAGAAATCCAAGAATTTGCATAAAACAATAGGAAGAAAAGTGCATCATAAGGACAATAAGGCTAGACAACACAGCAAAAGCTGCAACATCAAGGCGAGTGGACCAAGCGGTAAACTACCTGCAAAAAGTAATCGGGGACATGGAGCCATGGGCGAAGAAATGGAAAATCAAGATCAACACAAAAAAACGAAAGCAATAGCCATAGAAAGGAGGAGGAAGCTGGACCAACCAACAACGAGACTAACTGTAGGAGGAAATCATATAGAATGAAGCCAAGACGTCAAATATCTGGGAATACACATAGGCAGGAAACTCACTTGGGAGAAACATATAAGAGAAATAGTGAAGAAAGCTAAATCAAGGATCAGCCAACTCAACCCGATGATAGGAAGAGGAAGCAGACTAGAACTGAGAAAGAAGAGGAACATCTACCAAGCGTCAGTGAAGTCAATCATCACATATGGAGCTAGCATCTGGGGACAAGCGACATTAATGCACATCAGGAAATTAGAGGCAGTACAAACCAACGCACTAAGGAGGATGACGGACGCACCATGGTACCTGAGGAATAACCAACTAAGAAAAAATCTAGAGATGACCACAATGAAGGAAGAAATAACGAAGAAAGCGAAGAAACCCATAGCCAGGATGGAACAGCATAGGAACCCCCTGATGTAAGAGGCAACCAATTACGAAGAACATGTGAGATACAAGGTGAAAAGACCACGGCTAGCGCTACTACAAGAAGATGAACCAAAGGTGAAGAGAAGAAAGAGAAGAAGACAGTAGGATAGGAAATATTAGGGAACAGAAGACATAATATCTTAGGGAAATAGAATTTATTAAGTAATGAAATATCTTAGGGAATAGCATTATATAACTTTAGGAAAAAATGTAGGGAATTATTTGTATTAGAGAGTAGGAGTAAGAAAATTTTGTAAAATTTTAACTCCGAAAATAAAAATATGGTAATAGAGATTAGATCAATTAATACAACTTGATGATAAGATCGTTGTCATGGAGGTTGTCTGGTGCATCGTATACTGATTAATCTCCCTTTTCCTTGTACCCGCGTAATTTTGGTTTTGTAGTTTTTCTGTAGAATGCATTATATAATTTGGGCGGGTACATTTTCTTCCGCCATTTATTATACAAATCCTTTCCAGGGTAAATATTATTTCTCAATACGTTCTTTTACTGTTTCTTTCAAGCTCATTCGGTGTGTCATTGATCCATTCTTAACCAGGTATAGCTTTGACATTCTATTTGCTTTTTTAAGGGTTCCTTTCAGTTGTTTCGTTTCTCCTTTAGTTGCCCTTTTTTCTCTAAGTCTCAGACTCATACACCAAAGTGGTGTTGGTGGTAATGTAGATTCATTATATGCAAGTTGATAATATGTACAGCGAAAATAGTCTTTCAGAGATTGTGTTCATAAAATTAAACGGCTAGTTCAGAACTATCAAATGGAAAAGTTAAAAAAAATGCCGCAACCACTTTCTTGCTGTACTCCACGGATTTTCTTGTTACGCCCCATAAGGGGTAAGAGCTTCGTCGAGATGTATATCGAAAATAAGATTCTTTCAGTGTTTACGCCCTGGAAACTTTTGATCCCGGAGTTTAAAACTATCAAATTGAAAGTTTTCAAAAAATTAGCGGAAAAAACATTTTCCATAAGAATAGTGGGGGCTCCTTTATTGTGAAAAACTCATAAATGTCTAGTACGAGTAGTATGGGAGTATATTGCTTTATTGCATATGGCGAAGAAAGAAATTGTCATTTTGTCAATGCAAGACTTAAACAACGGTAATGGCGAAGTGTAAGTCAACAAGTTAAAGTTCAAACCGATTTCCCATGTGACAAAATTTATCCCCTTAGAATATTTTCTGTTCCCAAACTTGAAAAAAAGTGTTAGTTAGAGAACCTCTCATCATAAATATAGCACCAAAGTTTTAAAAATCGCTGGACACCTTGTATCGAGCTAAAAGGAGACTGTCAGAGAAATAAATTATTTAAAAGTTTTCTGTGTGGATGTACATATATATATATATATATATATATATATATATATATATATATATATGGTTGATGATTAAGCTATTCCGGTGTACATCCGTTCGTCTGTATTCGTTTGAATCACTTGACGTTTCGCCAAAATCATATTTGGCTTTCTCAAAAGATACTAAGTAAGTTACTTAGTATCTTTTGAGAAAGCCAAATATGATTTTGGCGAAACGTCAAGTGATTTTTCAAACGAATACAGACGAACGGATGTACACCGGAATAAATCATCAACCACATATTTCCATCCGTGAAACAGTATATATATATATATATATATATATATATATATATATGTTCTGAGAGGCTTCCGCGGTCATTACTATGAACAAGGCTAGGTTCCGGGTGAGAACCGCGTCTAAATTTATTACATTCTCGAAGTTTCGACTCCTCCTTTGGAAGAGACAAAAGTGAAAAAAGAGTTTCAGAGTATAGATCGAACTCCGGGCCTCAATCTGCCTACTCCCCAAGAGTCACAAGGTAACTGAACTGAATTTGAGTCTGCTTTGCTTCTTTTATTTATAGTTAGCGCTGGGTTAGAGGGGATGTCACGTGATGAGGCTGTGTTGTGATTGGTTGGGTGTTAGTGGGCGTGTCTGCTTTGTTTAATCTGGCAATTAAGGAGGTCCATGCTGTGGGAAGGCGAGAGCTGTCATCGCGTCGGTTTAGACGGAGGGGTCTTTTTTCTATTTCTATTGCTTCGCGAATGGTAGATGCCCTAAGGGAGTTAAGAGATACGATAGTCCTACTGTCCTCGAAGTTGATAGAGTGTCCTGTTTGGATATTATGATGCGCGAGAGCTGAAGTCGGATCGTTTTGTGCTAACTGACAAAGAATGTTCATATACTGGATGGTTGACGCGCCTATTTGTACGACTGATGTAGCTTTGTGGGCAATGGCGACATGGAATTTCGTAAACTCCTTGATCCTCGTTATGTACTTTATCCTTAGGGTTCCTGGTTAAGTTGGCTATAGTTTGACTAGTGTCGAAGACTGTCTTTATTTTATGTCGGTGCAGGATTCATGCTATTTTGTCAGTGACCCCTCGAATGTACGAAAGGAAGGCTTTCGGGTGTTGTTGGTCTGTTTCTGATGGGGTTGGTGTAGTCGGGGGTTGTTGCGATTGACGAAATATGCGTGCAATGTGGTCTGGATGATAACCGTTTTGTCGAAGGATTTGTTGAAGATTATTAAGTTCGTTTTGTCTATTGTCAATGTCTGTTAGGCGAATAGATCTAAGGGCCAAAGATTTAATTACAGAACTTAAATTTACTAGTCGTTTGATTATTTTTTTCGAAAAAAAAGTAAATTTATTTTACTTCGCTAGATGTCTTTAATATTTTTTTATTTATTAATCGTTTATTATAATTAACAGTAATCAACACGATCGCTGCCGTTCGTCTCATATATGGATAATTTTTACACAAATATAGCCGTTATAGACAAACTGTTAGAAATAAAACATAAATTGGCACGCTCCGCAAAAATAAGAATGGAAATTTTAAAGATGTCGTAATGAAGAAGCTAAAGAAAGGTGAATGGAAAAGAAAAGGAAGTGTTGTTGTTGGTACATGGCACGACAAACGTGATGTGTCCATTGTTTCGACGTTGCATAAATTTGAAATGCAAGATACTTAGAACAGAAAAGGCAGAGAATGTACGGAACCAAATGTTGTTGTCGATTACAACAAAAGTATATCTGGGATTGACCGCATAGATCAAACGATTTCATATTAAACTACACCAAGAAAAACCATTACGTAGACGGTATCTAAAATTATTCTTTTATTTATAGGACGTTTGCTTATAGAATAGTAATTGGCTGTATCAGAAAGCTACAGAGAAGAAAAACTCATCTGAACTTCAGGGACGAGATAATACAATCACTTATCGACTCCACGACAGCTGACAAGGAGACAGACAAGAACTATGCTACGTAAAGTCCCAGAATTTCTCATTTTCCAAAAAAAAAATCGAAAAAAGATTAAGATGTAGTGTTTGTTCAGATAATAAAAAAGAAAGCAAATATCTTCTGTTTGCAATGTGTGCGTAGACAGCAAAGGAAATCCAATAGAACTCTGTACGGATATTTATTTTGCGCAACACCATAACAAAACAAAACAAAATCCAAAGTCCACGAAGGTGACCTGCCAGGTTATATGTTTTCGGCTCGCTAATTCCGAATCTGCCATCGGTTTTTTCGCATCAGATCGTTTTCAAGGTCATTTGAAGGTTAAATTCTGAAAAAAGGGTAAAAAAATCTGGAAAAATTCATACATGGGTTTTTCAGAAATCTGAATACGAATCCGGTGTCGTTTGACCTTTATCAGCTCAAGGTCAACATCATCTGAAGGTCAAATTCTGAAAAAAAGTTCAAAACAATCTGAAAAAATTCATACATGGGATTTTCATAATGCCGACTACGAATCCGGTGTCGTTTGACTTTTATCAGCTCAAGGTCAAGGTCATTTGAAGATCAAATCCATAAGGTAGGATTAAAAAAATTCAAAAAAATTATATAGGTTTTAAAAGTCTGGCTTTTTTAAGGCCATTGAAATATGAAAATAACAATCCATATATCGAGTTCGGTAGACCTACATCAAACAATGCACAAATTCATTATAGGATCAAAAAAGAGAAAGCTTTGTACCCACAAGAAAATGTACCTTGAAAAAGAAGTTGTCTCCTTTTTTTAACTTAAAATGGCAAAAATTGCATTTACCAGAGATACATTTGCGGATACGCAGATCTCTGCATGTGTAGATTTTTAGATGGGTTGATGAGTAAATGTGTGTATATGTGATATGTGAATGTGTCGATGTGCAAATATGTGGATGTGTGGATGTACGAATGTCTAGATGTGTGGATGTATCTAATCTATCTGGGGCCTTTTGATCTTATAAGGAACTTAATGGGGAGCGGCTTGATGTAGCTCTACCGAACTTTTAGATATATGGATTGTTATTTTAGAAATATTTCAATGACGTGGAAATCCTAGATATGTTCAAAATGAGCTAAGACAACACTTAGATAATACTATCAGCGACTCTGGATAGGAAGAAACCTATGGCCACCCCGATTTCCCGATTGGCAGTTTTTCAATTTTTTTAAAAACAAAGTATCATTATTGATTTGACTAAGGGAGGCTTCAAATGACATTGAGAAATTGTCTTGAGCTGACAACGGATTCATATAAAAAGATCAGTCTAAATAACATTGGACTGACAAACTGTAACCATGTATGAATTTTTCCAGATTTTTTTAAGTACCCTTTTTTCATAATACCTTGACCTTCAAATGTCCTTGTTATTAATAAACCTTGTGCTGATAAAGTTATTTTTATGAAACCGACACCGGGTTCGTGTATTCAGCATTCGTTGAAAAACCCAAGTATAAAAATTTTTCCAGATTTTTTGAGGTCATAGCAACTTTGGTTTCAGAAGTTCACCTTCAAATGACCTTGAAAACAATCTGATGCGAGAAAACCGATCGCAGATTTGGAATCAGCGTCCCGAAATACGTATAACCTGAAAGGTCACCTTTGTGGACTTTGACTTTTTTTTATTTTGTGCGCCTGTGATAATTCTCTAATGAATCAAATGTTTTTTTTTAATTTTGCCATGACTTTTTACAAAAATCCGAAAGTGTGTAAAGGGGTGTCTCGTATATGGGACTTCCGGTCTATTATATATATGAGTCATATGACTATAAAGAAAAATAAAACATTTTTGCGAAAAAACTCCACAATTTAGTGTCATTACCTTCTTATCTACTTGCATCTTTTACAACAAGCAAAGTGGTCTATGACAAAAGTTTTTTTTAATGGCGGTAGCCTTTCTGAGACCTAAAGAATAATCGATATATTGATATTAATCGGAGTGGGTGATAAATTGCATTATGTGGTATGCAGAATATTTAATAAAAAGTATTCCGACCGTCACATTTCCCTCTACTGTGAGTAGATTGGAAAAAATATTCCGTAAATCTGGAATTGTCAAAGATCTTCCCAAACTTAGGAGATCAACAACTGGATGCAGAAAGGAAATTTATTAAAAATATAAATATTAATTAAATGTACTGACCACAATACATCTCGCAATTTCATTAATTTTATTGCTCTCCAGAGTAACCGAATCCATTTCTGTGTATGTGCTCATTACGTATAATAAACATCGTTATGTACTCACCTTATCCTCCGCTTCTTCTGCCCGACCCTCCGCTTCCAAAACTCTCTGCTCCAACTCGGAGAGCTGAAAACAAAAGGAAAATCCCACATTAATTTTTCATTCATTTCGGTGATGTACTTTTCTGACTCTTATATGAAAAGCTGCAAGGATAAAACTAACATCAAAGGGCTACAGCTGCGCCCTCTTTTACCGAGCGTTTGAATGGGGAAACGATTCGTTTTCGGGCTAGATGGCGCAGAACATTCCACTTTCAGAATTTATTAAGATCAGTTTTGGTCGTTAGGGCACGGACTTACATATCATTGTAAACACAAAGTTTAGTGAATAATTTGTGATTGTAAAGCGCTGTGTCACGTTGTCAGCTGCCTGAAGCTTAGTAGCCTAATTGCAAATGGTCGAATATATTTTTTTTGCAATTTCGGCTGTAAGCGCTTTTGTCGTGTGTATTGTCCCAGGTTTAGAATCATAAAGTGTCTTGCATGAACGAATTGAAATAATATTAAAATCCATTTTCAAACCTATGTTAGCTATATTTCTCCATATCTTGTTACAAATCTATAGCCGCCAATCACAGGATAAAACAGGAGTCATCACATCGAATAAGGATGAAAATGATTGGAACGAAATTTGTCCAGAACTCACGGCCTTTGAAAATGTAATTTTATAATAGAAAACTATATCTGTGGCATATTTTTTTCAATGTTTAAGCACACCACAAGTCACGAAATTTCTGTATAGCTCTAAACGTTTCGGAGTCTAGGTCAGACTCCTTTGTCAGTGGCAAAGAAACTATGAACAAAGGCACAAATCTAAAAATTAAAATTAAAATGTTTGACAATTCTATTATTTGACTTATGAAGTAACTAATAATAATATACAAGGTAGCACAGAAACTGCTAGAGATCATATAATAATAAAGTTCCTTTCAAATTTGAAGAATGTGAAAGAATATTTAGAATTTTATGTGGCGCTCCTAGATGCGACTTTGTTATAACAACAATATTCTTTGATCGCATTTTAGGCGACTGCACTATCGTGTAACAAAGTCGCACCTAGGTGCGCCACATAAAATTTTGAAGATCACTCCTCTCAAATTCTTCAAATTGGAAAGGAACTTTATTATTATATGATATCTAGAAGTTTCTGTGTGCTACCCTGGATATTATCAAATTAAATTCTCTTAGTTACGTCATAAGTCAAATAATAGATATTGTCAAATATTTTAATTTTACAGTTTAAAATTGTGCCTTTTTTCATAGTTTCTTTGCCATTGACAATAGAATCTGACCTATACTCACGAACGTTTGTAAATATACATAAATGTCGTGACTTGTGGTGTTATTACACAGAAAGTGCTTAAACATTACAACCAAACCCTTTTTTCTTCTATTAAATAAAAATCCAATATATCAGTTTGCAGTTTAAATTTAGTTCAGGCTCTTGAGGTCATTTTTTTAAAATGTCATGAGGATTATTTCTAAGTGTTCCAAGTTATCCAGGAAAAATTCCCTTACTAGCACTGTGTAGGAGAGTGAATCGACTAGAATTATCGAAAACGTGATTATTATCTAAAATATGTTTAGCGAATTGTGAAAAACCAGATAAGTTTTTATTTTTGAAACATCTAAGGAGTTCTTTAGGATACACGTGTATAGTCTCATTTTGACTATATTAATCACGTTTGTTTTATATATCAGACCTGTTAATTGCAACTTTTTAAAATGCTAAATTTAATTTAGGAAAATATCAGGAGTTTTTTCATCAGATTGCAATAGACAAATGGGAAATAAAAGTTATTTAAATAGAGCCAGGAAAGTTTAAAAATGCAAAAACTTTAAGGGGCGACTCCTTGTATAAAATATAACATTGTTTGTTGTATAAACGTTAGGTCAAAAATCAATTATGCGATTCAAATATGGCGGAAAAATAAAGATTTTATTTTTTAATAATGAAAAGGGGTAGGGAAACGGAGTTCCGGTCAAGATGGCGTGGTGGCCACACACTTGTACAGTACATTATAAGAATTCATAGTTTATTTAAAAAAAAAGTTTAATTTAAATATTCACAAAATAGTAGAAAGTATTAGTTTGGAAAGTGTTTAAGTATTAAAAGTTTTAGTTTCGGGAAAGGATGTTTAAGATAAGTGTTGTATTAGAGAAGATGTGGATGTTCCAATTTGTTAACCACTTAATAGCATAGAATACTCCTAACTCCCTGTTACAAGAAAGTATTGTGCCTAATAGTTGATAGTTTAGTCTCCCAAAGACGCTCAAGTAGTGAAGGACGATTCATAAGTGATCGATATTTGTGTGAAGTCTCTTGTGATACATGTTTAGTATTTTTTTGGTGAGGCCGGAACTCCTGTGGCCGCCAATCTAGTATATAGCTTTGTACAGTTGACTTATTAACCTGTATTAACCCTACAGTATCCATGTTTCAGTTTTACGCATATAAATATAGAAAAGGGTGTAAAATGGTTAAGGGATAAATTTTCTACAAGTAAAACTGGTAGCTGGTCAATAAGGACCCTTAGGTTCAAGACCATATTCGCCTGTACAACAGGCACCCTTGAAGAAGAAGAAGAAGAAGAAAAGGGGTAGAATAATAAAAATTGATAGGAGTTTTACAACTATGAAAACGCATCATATGCATTACGTGGCGAGATAATGAAATTTATTTTAGCAAAATAATCTAGTGGGCCGCTTTCAAATTCAATCACATTTTAAAAATAGTTGATTAACAAATATGTCTTAACTTCACCTATGTATTAATTAATGAACTATGGGATAAAATCGTTCTGGTAAACCATTTAAACAATGCAACTCAAAACATAACGTCGTACATTTTTCTACCAAGTAATGAAAATACCTGACTTTCGATGCAATACATGAATTTATTCTACGCATTTGAGCCTCTAATGCGCTGGAATATGCCAAGATCATTTATTATAACACCATATGATGGAATTATGCGATTGTTATGTTTTCAAAATCTTGTACTGGCGTAGTGTAAATTAATTCTCTCAGATATTCCCAGATACAATAATCCGAAGCATTTAAATCTGCGGATCGAGGTGGCCAAAGATGAGGCAACCTATTCAGCGGATCATGCCTCTTCTAGTTCGTAGAGGTAAATGAAAATATGACTTACCAGCTTATCTCGGAGGTAGGAAATGTGATCCAATTAAATTTTCATCGACAAGTCCGATTTAAACGTTAACGGAAAATTGATATTGATGTCTAGATTCTGCCCATACTGGCCAGTTATGAGAGTTTTGAATTGTTCCTTTTGAGAAACCAGCTTCGTTCGAAAAGAGAATTTTTGAACAAAAAAGTGATCACTGAAATGCACTCGGTGAAGCTATTGGGAAAAAATCCTTCACGGTTCGAAAAATATTGGCAGGAGGGCTTGAATCATCTGTGTGTGGAAAGGATATAACCGTTGTTCCTTTAATACTGTCCATACAAATGGTGCATCAGTATTTAATTCCGCTGCAATTCCTGGTACTTGAGCTTCAATAATATTTAGGAGAGCAACCTCTATTTCGGGTGTTTGTACTTCGCAGTGTCGTCCAGTATCAAAACTTCCAGATTCATGTAGCCTTTGATGGAGTCTGGTAAATGTGGCTGTGATGGGGGGTACTGCGATTATAATGTGCTTGTGTCTAAAGACGACAAGTTTTCAAGGAATTTCTATTTGCACAGCTATATTTTCAAACCTTGTTTTTTGTCATTTTAAAAAATATGCTGATAATGTGTTTTTGTAGTGGCAAAACTGTAAAATTTCAATATTTTACCGCTTTTCGTTTTTAAGATAAAAAATAAAGTAAATATTTTTGAGCCATCTTTGAATCGCGATATTTCCCTAAACAGTGATTGATTTTTGATATAACGTTCATAGAACAAACTATAGTTTTTCGCTTTTGTTTGAAACACCCTGTATATTAAAGATCCTCCGTTTTTTGCTTTTTTTATCTGAAAATGGTTGACTAATTTTGCGCACTTCTGAAAGTCCCTTATATTATAATTTATTATCATCTAGCTCGATCTTTTGAACTTCATCTATTTAAATTTTAATCTAGTTGAAACTTATTTACAAACTTTTTTGTAAACGAAGACTCATTCAAACGTCATTTTGCTTAGCTTCAGTTATTGTGTGTCATTGCGCTTATCTTCATTTGCTTTCATTTATCATTAAAGACCTCGGTTCTTTGTCAAAGAATTTGGTTTTCATCATTCGTTAGTTTCCACTGAAAAGAAAAAAAAGCTCCCGTTTAAAATTTTAATTAATACCCGAGCTTATCGGATTTGCTGCCACCATAAATTTTCCGGGGGAATTATTAATCGGATTGCAGCTTTAGAAGTTCCTGAAGTAGAGAAATGCAACTTGCATTATTATTCAGATTTTGTTTTATCTACTAATAGAGTGTTTGGGAATATTCGCTGACAGTTCCGCAAGTCACCGTATCGCAACCGCGGTTAATGTTTTAATGCCGTGAATATATGCCACGGAAATTATCATTTTTAATAAATCAGGCGAACTACGCTGGCTTTGAAGGATTTGAATACATTTGGCAGTTGCAAAAATAGTACGTTTAATATTTCAACGTAATGAAGATATAATGTGTACATTTTTGAAACTTGTTTTTTAAACTTACAGATTTTGAGGAGCTGATTTAGATTTTTATGTTTTGGATGCCTAATATTTCACTATTCTAAAAGCAAAATCTCAGAATCGCTGTTAGTAATAGTCACAATTTCCCAGCAACCACGCGACTCATGATTATATAAGTTTTCCGTCGTTTTTGCCTGATTGAGTAACAAACATTAAATCATCAAAACATTCTTTAAAGTATACCGTGTACACTAGGGCGACCAAAAAAAAAAACCTTTTTTTTTTCAAGTCTCATATGAAAATATGTTAGTTTATTATGTTTTAAGAGCCCTCTCCAAAGGACAGCTCAATTTTTTTTTAAAGGTCGCTCAAAATTTTTTAATATTTCCAAAATCATTAGAAATCGCTTTTTTTATTTGTATTAACTTTTTCTCGTGACTTCATTCCTTTTTGCATGAAAAATCATGAAGAACCTGAAAACTTCAATTCAAAATTTTAATATTCAGAGGTCCCTCCAAATTACTACTAAATATTTTGTTCCTTTAATTTGACATGCTAAAGAAAAGAATTAAAGGCCGCAAAAAAAAAAGAATTAATAAAGGAAAGAAATATTTAGTTCGTTAATATTCAGAAGTAGCTCAAAAATATATAAAGTACTCTCCTTGGACACTTAAAAAAATTTGGAGCGACCTCTGAATATTACAATGTCGCCTTGAAATTTTCAGAATCGTCATGATTTTTCATGTAAAAAGGAATGAAGCCACGAGAAAAAGTATGTATAAAAATAAATCGATTTTTAAAGATTTTGGAAATTTAAAAAAAAAATTGAGCGTACCTTTTATTTTTTTTAATCTGTCCTTTGGACATGATAAACAAACATATTTTGATATGAGATTTGAAAAAAAATATATTTTTTTGGTCTCCCTACTCTATACTACCAAAATACGTCATTTACCTGGGTAAATAGTATTCTATATAATAAACCAGGATAAAAACTACCAGACTGCCAAATTTCATATAAATAAATCGTTTCGGTCATTTTTGCGTAACTAACTTCCAACAATATATCCATTTTTATGAATGAATGGCCATTTTTAAGAATGAAGGCTTGGATGGCGGTAGTGGCAGTTGTTTAACTGATCGTCAGCGAACCTCAAGGACGAAAGTTTAGTTTAACAAATGGAACACTTTTGAAATCGTTCATGATAATTGCCAAAGATGAAGTTAGAATTGACATTTGACGAGGGCAACGATATTTCCATATTGCCAGCTGCCAAAGATAATGCTACAGTCGTATTAGAAACAGAAGAATATTAGTCAAAATGAATGAATTAATGGATCTTGACACGTACATTAACAATCAAGAAGAATCCCACAATGCACCCACAATGCACATGGTACGAAAAGCAGTTTAACTAAACTATCCTCATTGAATCCACTCGTGCAGAATAAACCGATAAACTCAGAAGTCCTTCAACGGAGGATTTATGGATTGACCAAGATCCACAATCCAAATAGTTTAATGAGACTGATCGTGAGCGCCATAGATTCATCTCAGTTGGTAAAACCGATACCTACGTTAGGGACTCCAGGCACTTTGTATAGAAGATAACAAATGTATCAGTAACACATTATGACGCCCTTAGGAGTTTCAAAGTAGAACCACTGTTCATTATAGTACCCATAGACGAGGTAATTCGGTTCTTAAAAGATCACCTCCCAGAAGACATTGTTGCTCTGCTTCACTACTGGCTAAAAACAAACCTCATATATAAAGGGGAATTTTATGACCCGAAGAGCGGAGTAGATATGGGCAGCTCTATAAATCCGGTGATTGCAAATTTCTTCATAGAAAAGTTCGAACTAATTACCCGTTGGTACCTCTAAGTAGACGCTACTCTCGTTATATGGAACAGAGGAAGGAAAGAACTAAATAACTTCAAGTAGAGACTAAATTCACTTTATCCCAAGTTCAAGTTCACGATGGACGTGAAAAACAATAGAATAGCTGTGCTGGTTAAAAGAAAGAACAATAGAGAGTTAGGACACAGAGTGTACAGAAAACCCACCCATAAGGACTTATATCTCCACCAACCGTCAAACATTCATCCTAAACAGAAAAGAGGAATAATAAAAACTTTAACGGATAGGGCGAAAGTAATATGTAAACCCCAACATCTACCGAAAGAAATCACCCATCTGAATAGCGTGTTAAGGATTACCGGCTGCTCATTCGAGGAAATCAAGCTTAAAGGCCAGCGACGGCCAGGGTAAACGACGTTGATCACAAACTGACAAAAAACCATTCAACAATCCCTTAGATCGGTCAAGAATGCACAAGATCCCGGAACAGCTCCGGCAATATACCAAAGACTCTTGTGGTGAAGTATACATCAGTAGAACGAAAAGAAGTATACTCTCTTCGAGGTGTCATTCTTTTGTACGCAAGACAATATATATATAATATATATTGTTTCTGGTTAGGGAACCTTCATCAGTTGCGCTTCCCACAATTGAATGTCCTCTCGAATACTTCTTTATGTATTTGATACACATCGTTAAGTTTGAAGGTGCGAGATGTAAAGACTGACATCTAGGATTTTCGGAGAAACTAGCACATAGAGGTTCAGAATCTGGAGCCGTACCATGTAATTGCTGTTTCCCGTGATTCCTAGGTAACGATGAAATTTTCAAGTTAACTTCACCTGTCAGAGATAGTGAATTCTCTTTACATCTCGCGTCTTCAAAAAAGAAGTATCTACACACAAACGTCTAGGACTAGGACCGACTGATAACCTAGCGAGGCCGAAAATACACTATGTCAAGAGGGACGTTCTATCCGGTTCGAAGATACAGAAGGTCTAGCATAAACTAAACATTTCTACACCAAGATTTATAGAGAAGCAATTGAGATACAAAAACATCCTAATAATTGCAACAGAACAGAAGAAACAATAAATCTCAACACGGTTCAATAGCCCCGGAAATAAAACGTCTCAATTCCACCATTCTTTTTATTATACTCAAATATTTCATTTACCATGATAAAATGTATGCTAGAAGTCAATCCAGGGTACATCCATGTGGCAAATTTCATCCAAATCAGTTCGGCAGTTTAGGCGTGATTGAGTAACAAACATCCAACAGCCCATATATTCTTTAAATTATATCCTGTATACTGCTAAAATATGTCATGTATCGGTTTGTAATATACATGGTAACCCAGGTTACAAATTATCTGTGTGCCAAATTTCATCCAAAAATCTCGCCGTTTTTCCGTGACTGAGTAACAAATATTTGAACATTCTTCATATTATACCCTGTATACTATTAAACTATATCATTTGCCACGATAAAATCATATCATATGTTAATCCAGGTTACAGGCTATATGTGTGCCAAATTTAATCCAAATCCGTTCAAGCATGTATCCAATTCATCCAAATGTTCACAATTATATTATTAACAACATATTTATAAATATAATAAATTTGTGAAAATTACCACAGTGGTTAGTGTTTTCATATAATTAAAATGAATTTTCACCAAGGAATGACCGAAACAGTCATCATATTCATGTATTATCAAATGTTTTATAAAATAGTTAGAATATATCCAGTCCGAAAAACGTAATTCCTTAATAGAATTTTGAGCTATTCGTCTATTTTTTGTCAGTTTTAATTGTACATTAGTTTTGGTAGTACTATGAAACGTAACATTTTCTCAAACACAGGAACAAAACTCGCTCTGTTGTTTAAACATACATACACTTTTAGCCAAAACCCCTACAAAAATCGAAATTATACGGCAAATTCTCTTTAATTGCTCAACTATCCATAACATTTGCTTGCTCAAAGCTTCAAACGAAACTTCCCAGTTTACATTCATTACCCTCCAAAAAGCTTTAACGTGCACTTATACACACGTTTATGGATACGTCCGGCTAACTAGACTCTCATTTTGCACTAATCATATTTACTTAATCGTCCGTTCACGATTCCATAACTATTCCAAATTAAATACAAACATGGAAACTCTCTGGACAAACTGAAACATGGCCGAAATGTTTCAAATATCGTGCCGGTAGAGATAGAGTTCATTAGCGAGGACTGCAGAGCAGGACTATAGCCCAGCACTTTACGTCTACAAATAGCATACAGAATTTAAACGACACATATTATAATTTATTATTTTAGCAACATCTTTTGTATATTTCGATGAAGTTTGATGATTGTGGCGAGATCTTTGAAATAGGTAGGTCACAACAAGCTTCACAACCGGGAACAATTGTGATTTTATACTTTTCAAGTACCCATTCAAAATCACACAAAAAATTTCATCAAAATCGGGTTTGTGAAGAGAATTTCAAAAATCTCCTACAAGCCAATAGCAGCCCCCTGCCGGGTCAATTTAAATCTAAGCCACTCACATACACATAACGAGTTTCACCAAAAACCGCCCAACAGTTCAAGAAAATTTTCCTACAACGCGATCACAGGGCCACCTACTGGGTTAAATTGTAATCAAATCTATGCACACACAAAAAGTTCCACCAAAACCCGCCAATCATTAAGGAGTTAAAACAATCTGATCGCAGCCCCACCTACTATGTCCAAGCATAAATTTTCCAGTCAAATACTAACAAAAAGATGGTGTAAAAGATAATAATGTGCATAATATGCTTAAGGTAACTAACCTATTTAAGTTGATAAGGATTAATACAGTCTCCGTCTAATTAACTTTCCAATTACCTCATTGTACGTGACAATTTCTTGTAGAAGATGAAATTGGTATAGTAAGCTATCCTTAAAAGATATATATGCTATACCTGACTGTAATTCTAGACATATAAAAGGGAGGAAATCGCATTGTGCATTATTTTGTTTTATCTACAAGGAATTAGGTAGCGTTTTAGATGAAAGCTTTCAAGCAACCTGAGTTTTCCGACACTTCCAATAATTTTTTTTATATTTCAACCAATTTGTACAAAACCTTGACAAATGATATACCAAAACCTTCCCTGAGAATCACTTTTTTTTGCCAATGAAAAATCTTGATCGAGGCAGTTTTCACAGAGATAAGCCAGAAGAACCGACAAACGAAGATTTTTTAAAAAATTATCATTGTGATAATTAAAGTCAGAACTGCAATCTTTCTTCAAATGCAGTATTAACTATGAAGGTTCGATGGGGATATATGAAATATATTTTGAAAACACATAACATATAATTCACTTTGAATATCTTCAATTTTCGTTACACTGCCGTAAAATATATTAATAATGCTTGTGAATATTGGTTTTAAGGAGCGACTCTTACTCTTCCTCAGATGCCTCGACAATGACCTATCCAGCCAGTGACGTTATAACGAAAATCCAATTTATTTTAGACAAATCGAAGTGCATTATATGAACTTTCAAAATATCTTTAGCATATTCTGTTGGGACTAGCCTAGTTCATACGATTTGGTAACAAAATATATCTCTAAACTACTTAAATTACAATTCTTTTTGACAAAAATCTACGTTTTAACAGTTTTTTTTTAAACTTTTCTCGGTGGATAATAGTGCAAACATGATCTATAAATGCTCATTAAGAAGTATTTCTGATCCGTTATAACTTGTCCATTGTCCAAGTTTTTATTATTTAAATAATTTACTTTTACGAATTTGCTGTTAAAATCTTATCAATTATTCTCTATAAACTGTTGCTGAAGTAGCGGTATAAGCGAATTGCTCTTGAATATTATGTCCTAAAATCACTTCAATTTTGCTCTAAAGAAGGCATATAATAATTATGGTATTACGGTAAAATAAGACTCAAAATAGAATTTTTGATAAAATATACACCTTTTTGTAATCACAAATTGGCAAAAATGATGATTTAGAACCATCCGTTTTTCCCGGACTATTAAGCAAACGTGGGTGTTTGCAGTCTCCGGGCTCCCCTTGTTACTTTTGCAACTCAATTGTTAACTGTTATTTGATTCCTGTATAAACTTCTCTATTGAGTTAAGTGTATTTTTGCCCGGGAGCTACAGTGCAATTTTTCGTGATTTTTGAGGTTGCGGGAGATTTGATTACACTGTTGGCGCGTTGAAAAAACTAAGAGGATTTAATTTGTATGTGAGTGATGATATTCAAGTTTTAACAACAGTGGATTTTTAATTTTAAAATGAGGATATACGTTTTGAAATTATCGTAACTGACTTGTTTTCTATTTAGATACGTGCATTTTATACCTGAACAGAAGTGAAGGAAGACAATTTAGAAAAAATTACACATTTTCAAAAATGGTTTTTGTTAAGGTGGGAACCTTGGACTTGTCTGTTTAGCTGTACAGGGTGTAAATAAATAAGTGCGAATGATTTCAAGATGTGCTTTCTTGAGTCATTTTATGATGAAAATTTCCTGTAACCTTTCCGCAAACGCTTCGTTACCGATGTACAAGGTGTTGAAATCTTCAGATTTCTCAGTTTTTTTCTCTTCTGACTACTAGAGTTTTGAAGATATTTAGTTTCATTTTGGAGCATTAATGCCTATATGAAGTCTTTATAATAAGTTCACAGACCCTATCATGAAAATTTACAGGGGGTACTTTTTCTAGGGTCACGTGTTGTTTCTGCCCTTACCGCTTTTTTTCAGTACGCCCCTATATAATAATTCTACAAGAAACAATAATACGGTTTCTTAAGTTTTCTATGTCTTGAACAGAAATTCCACTATGAACCAAAGTTTTTAAATGTCTCCAAGTTGAAAACCCTATCGGATTTAAATCAGGTGAACGAGCTGGCCAAAACTGAGGTCCACCTCGACTTATCCTGCAATCTGGATATGTTTCGTTTAAATAAACAGTAACACAAAAACTACAATTTGTTCCGAATGTAACAAAGATTCTGATGTGATTAGAAATATTTCGTATATTTTCATGATAACTTTGGAACAAATAAATATTGTTAAAAGTTTTCTGTGGGTTCAAATCACTAAATGTACTTCAGGAAGTAACTTTCTTTATTACCGATCAGAATACTCTTCCTACAGTCGATCGAAATGATCCGGAGAATCCGATAGACCATATCGTTGATCCTTGTAAGTTCCTCATAGGGCCTATCCCAAGCCCGTGAGAAGTTGGTGACTTGCACTGGCTCCTCTGGGGGTCGTATAGCAAGTCCTTATCTTCTTGTTGGAACCAGTCTGAATTTGTAATGACATCGTAACGTGTCTTCATCGGATCGTTGATTGCTAGCATCTGCATCCCAGCTAGTTCGTGTGCGGTCAGCATGCTGTGTCTATGTTGTTGCGCATAATCATTACGTTCGTTGGGCGGTTCTTCTGGTGAGCCTAATGCCAAGTCGCAGTGTAATCGTAACTCCATCCCAGTACTCTGGCCAGAGTCAACCCTGTGCCATTGTGGACGGCTCAGCAATATGCCAACATGAATAAGGAGATATGCCCATCTCAATTACGGGCCGAAAGGCGGGTACCTTGGTCCTGGGTACCACCAGTTGGGTTATGGTATCTCAGCCGTCATTATTTTCCCGAATTCCCTTTAACGTTTCATTCTCTGCATTTAAGGAACCGTATTGGGCCCACAATGACTTCAAGATACCCGAGTAGCTAGCTACTCTTTTTGAGTGATAGGATTGGTTCAAAATCGGGGCCAGTCAGTTGTTCCTATATGCATTGTTTTGTTGCCCAGTCCTCGTTCACCTACACATAAATCTGTCAGATGGGTACTCTTCTGAGGACGGTTAGTCAGCTGTCGCCCCTTTATACTGATTCACTGACTGTTCCTGGTGGTGGAATGGTTAGGATGGCCAACTCTGACGTGATTTCTAGTTTCTGTCTTATCTCAATTATTTTATTTATTACGGATAGCCCTTCGTAACGGATCGTCTCTGATTTTTCCTGAAACAGGTCGTTTCTTTCATTTTGTCATTCAGTAGAATTCTTTACAGCACTATGTCCCAGATTTCTTTGGACTTCGACATCTCTAATGCCATTCATCAAACAATTTGTAGCCAACTGGCCTTTAACGTGTTCAGGTAGGTCTGGGTACACCAACAGTGTTAAACGGCTAATGCCTGCTACAAATTCTTGTAGACTCTCACCAGTTTGTTGTGCTTTAAGATTTAGTTGCGTCTAGTATACTTGACACAGTGATTCGCTGTCAAATCTTTTATCTAGGATTGCAATGCTTATCGAAGTTACTTTGTTCATCTTCGGATATGCTGAAACGTTTAAAGAAATTAGAAGATCTTGGTTATCCGATCCACTAGCTGCGGTTACTGCTTCAAACTGTCGTTTATGCAGACGCCAAGAATAACACCATGAAACGTGGATGGTTTCGAAGGAGACTTTGGTACTTACAGTTTTCAAGTCTTGTTTTGGATGTTATTAATGACCGTTAGTATTAAATTCTAATTGTCTTTTGCTTTGAATTGAATTAATGTCATATTTAATCGTTTTTTCGACATTAGGTATCCCTTTGCCCTTTCCTAACGAAACACTGTTCCTTTCGAAATTTTAGTTCATCTTGGCTGTTTGTCCCAATTTTCGAAAATAAACCTGTTAGATTTTGTTGTTGATCTTTCATGATGGTTGTTGTTGATTATTGATAGGGATTACAACAATTTATAACTCAAATTTTCGTTTACAATCAAAAGTTGCATTAAGCTTTGTTAAACTTCTGCTTGAATTTGCGTCTCTTTTTTGTCTTCATTTTCCAGTATATTATTTGACTTCTCGTCTAGTTTATCAGTAACTCGTTTGAAAATTCCGTTAATGCTCTCGTCCATCAAATTTTCTCTGGGCTCAAATGACTAAAACTCCAGAAAATAATCTTCTTTATTTCCGCACCAAAAAATCACAGTGATTATTAAATTTCTTTTTTTAAACTAACACTTCGATGAGTTAATCGCACATCAGCTGAATGATTACTCTCCTGCTCCTGCTCTACGGCAGCGTTTATACCCTATTTCAGTTACTCGAAGTTCTTGTAGACCTTGTCAGTCTAACATATATGATATCTACCTCTTGAAACGAATGCCATTTTCAGTACTTTTATTATCTTGAGGATAATAAAAGTGCGTATGAGAATTGTTTTTTGCTGCCGGTTTCTTTACAGGGTTAAAAAGTTTTTGTGGTGAAAGATAGCTTTATTAGTTACTTATAATATAAACTTATTGATAATAGAATAAGTGAACGCTTAAGATTTTAATTAAGTAACAAAAAAAATACGTCAAGAGAATGATAACATTTTACTAATATTTTTATTAACACGATACAATACTACGAGGGCTGCCTTTTATATTTCAGGATTACAGAACAGAAACAAATATTAATCATCGAAAATCGCTTTATTGTTTTTCAAAATATTCCCCATGAAGATCTATACACTTTTGCATGCGTTTGAACCAATTGTCGAAGCACTTTTTCCACTCTGCATTCTGAACGCAGCAACCGCTTCTTCAGGTGTCGAAAAACGTTAACCTCTCACTTTGTTTTTACGTACGGGAATAAACAGAAGTCATTTGGTGACTAGTCAGGACTGTACGGCGGATGACTCATCAAATCGATGCAGTTGTTTGAGCCGATGTATGAGAGCTCGTATTGTCGTGGTGAAGAGTGATCCGTCTTCGGCGGTTGGTTTTCCTGATTTCTTGGAAGACCACTGGCAAACAAATGGTTGTGTACCACTCAGAATTGACTGTTTTGCGTTGTTCTAGTGGTACGGTTGCGACATGTCCAGTTTTTCCGAAAAAACCGGCGATCATTTGCTTGGAAGTGCTTCGTGCGTGAACAACTTTTGTTGGATTCGGTTCATCTTGAAACACCCATACAGTCGACTGCTGTTTACCTGTTTTGAAGCACCGCGATCGTATTTTTTGAGCTTTTCTTTCGACCAATCGACACGAGCCTTTTATTAAACGATTGACAAATTGTGTGGGATCTAACGCGAACAAATTTTTTTGACATTCAAATGTTTATGTAATATTGAATGTATGCTGGTCCGACTAATGTGTAAGGTTGACTTAATCTCACGATAGGTCACATGACGATCTTACAATATCAGTTCGCGCACAGCACAGTGGTTTCCGGAACAACAACTGTTTTTGGACGACCTTCACGAAATTCGTCTTGGAGTGAACTACGACCTCGATTGAATTCACCATACCATTGAAAAACAGTGGTCCTTGATGGAGTTTCATCGCCAAAAATTAAATTAAGTTCATCCATGCACTCTTATTGACTTAATCCACGTCGAAAGTTGTAAAAAATAATCGCAAGAAAATGTTCACGATTTAATTCCATTTTTTGGCCGAGATGAATCCTTTAAGTTACTGTAAAAAACACATACCGCTCGTATGTCAAAACGTTCTGAGTACGTATAACCTTGTATAACGTTGTCAGTTGTCAGATTGCAACACTAGGGTTGTCCAATCCCGAAATATAAAAGGCAGCCCTCGTATATAGCTTTTTACTGGAATTAACAATTTTTCCCACCTCTTCAATTGCTTTTTTATCGCACTTTGTATTCGTTTCAAAAGAAAACAATACCTAACGCAAAAGAAATAAGTAGACTTTAGAAGAAATTAAAGATTGACGAGTTCTGATCTGTTGACAAATAAATAAATTTGATGACATAGCAATACCGGATTTTGGGTTTGCTTAGCATCGATTTAAATATACTCGATAAGTAGGTAATTAATTTGTACAGAATAAGCACGCAACTGTGAATGTGCTATTTATTGTATAGTCAAATGTTTTGTTCATTATTTTCCCTTTTTAGTTCTATTTTGAAGTAGGATAATATTTAAACAAAATTATACTGTTAATTATTTGCCTGAATAATAATAATTGGTGCCACGTAACTTTAGCGTGATGAGGCAACACCAAAATTTGCAATGTTTGAGCATGGATCTGTTGTCTTGGATTTAGTGCTCCTGTTGGTCAGCCACCTGGTTCACCCAATGTTCGTGGCAGCGTGTATTTGTGATCAATTAGATAATTTCTTTGTTTTTAATTAAGGGTTTAAAAAATAAATGTTCATGACAAATACATACATCTTGTCAATTTGTTTCAAACCTGCTTGATTTTATAATGTCTCAAAAGTTCTTAGTTTACAAGTATTGAATGATGCTTGATAAAATATTACAATTACTACTTAATAACAATTGCTCGAATCTGATTAATATAATGACTAAACTTACGTAGGTCGTAATCGGTATTTTATTTTTGAGTTGCTACTCTAGATATAAGATTATTTAGTTAAATATAGCTTCATTTTTCATTTGTGGATGCATTCAACAAGTGATATTGGGCAAAATTGAAAAATGAAATATTTAATTGTGTTGTTTGTAGTATTTGTGTTGGAAGTAACACAGGTTCGTAGGTTTTACTGTTTTTATAAGGAATCATTTTGTGGTAATTTCTGTCTTAAAGTTTGGTAGACAGAAAGATTATAATCTGTTTTTTCGGTTACCATATGTTTAGTTAAAACGCTACAGATTCCAGAATTAGATCAATTAAAAATAATAATACTAAATTATTCAATGTATATATCTGATTATTAAATTTTATATTTGTCTGCTTATTTCAGTCCTCCAAACCAAGCGTTCAAGTTTATTATGAAGCGTTGGGACCTGATAGTTTACAATTTAACAATAAACAATTTTTTCCGGCATGGTATTTCTTAATAGATGAAATTGATGTGGAACTAGTACCATTTGGATTTGCAAACGTAAGTTCTAGTATTAAAAATTTCAACTCTAAATAATAACACCTTAATTTCATTTATTTCCCCCAATATCGACAACAAGGTAATATTTCAATATAATTATCAATTTTATATTTTGAAACTACTACTACTATTCATCTTTTAGTCCACTAAGTTATAAATTCACCGCGTATAAAAACATGATTCATCGAGCATTTTCTATACCCATGTCAAAGAGCGACCTCAGACAAGAATTAAATACAATTTATGTTATAGCCGTAAATAGTGGTTCAATCGTAATAAAGAAAATAATTTCACGCAATGAGCTTTAACTAACCTGTCAATGTATTTATTCCTTTGTTAAGAATACGGACCCAGTAGCATACAGTTCATTAACTTATTTCGGAAACGTCAGTATCAAAATAGCCCGAATTTTATAATATAAAAGTCAATTTGAGACAGCAATTTCAGCTATCAAATTTATTTTTAATACTAAAGAGAAAGAAAATATATACAAAAGGTCAGGAGTTTATAAGCTTGTATGTTCGGATTGTAATAGCTTCTATGTTGGAATGATCACAAGAAATTTTTCTACCAAATACTGAACATTACAGTTCAAATTATAGCAGAAATTATTGTTAAACATCTTTCTTAGAAAAAATCCAAATTTTAAATCTCCCGGTTTTATTTACCTGTTTGAATTATTGATTTAGAAAGGATTTTCCTGTCCATTATTAGATAATTTAAACTTTATATTCAAATTTTCATTTCTTAATGTGCTTCTGCTTAGCTAGTTCGTACCTTCAGTAAGTTTTTATTAATGTTAGCTCATACCTTCAATTAGCTAAGTTATTATTAATGTTTAAGCTCTTTGCTACATCAACTGAACTCGCGATCGTGGCCTGCTTCCTTTATAAAACCAGCGTCGAATTCTCCAGTAAAATCAGTCATCACTCCTACAGCTGTCGAGTCTTTTCGAGAACCATTTTTTATCTCAAAGCGATTGTTGCCGTACTGAAATGAAACAGGGTCGGCTTTGGGTAAATTTCGTAACAATACTATAAATGAAAGAAAAATATGCACCCTTTGACCCCTCATTGCAAACCCTAGAATAAGGGATGATGACATTATAAAAAAGAGCGGCAGTCATTAGGACTGATCGATGGAAGCGAAAGCTTTTTGAGAAAAATACTTCCCGTCTCGTATAATCTCAACTTAGCATATTCAGGAATAAAGTAATATACAACAAACACCCTTAATACAGGATAATGAATGTTTGTTAAACCCTTATTGATAAATTCAAACACTTTTTGTAGATATCCCAAAGTAATGGAGAATACAATTTTACCTGCCAAAACGGAGAAAACGAATGTTACGCAAATAAATTTCATGCGTGTGCTCTCCAAGAGTACCCTGGTGAATTGAGCGTGAAATTCATCGACTGTGGAATGGAAACAAACCGCCCTCACATAGATAGCATCATGGAATGGGTAAGAATTTTACATTGATAATAATGTTTCTCACCTTGTAAATTAAAAAAAGGCAGATCATACTATTATTAATACGTGAAGAGGAAAGCGCACTACCCCTTTTTCGGGCTGTATTTTGAAAGGACGGTAATGAAACGTACCATTCGAAAGGTACTGTGCCATAGATGTGTAGAATATATAAAGAATCTTTATTTATTTCTATTAAAATAAATAAAATCGTAAAGTAATCAAATTGAATGTGTTCATAGGAGTAATGGTAATAAAATAAAACGAATCATTTTGAATTTTATTTGATATAGGTAATCTATTAAATTAATTGGAACATGTCAATTAAAATATTGCAGTCAGTCAAAAATTGTTTATTATTCTTTTTACGAGATGTGAGTTGCTGCAAATATTTTTAAAATGATTTATCTAATAATATAATACATTTAATGTTTGTTTATTTGTATACATACATTTCTATGTAATTAAGTTCTCAAAACGGCACTTGAACATTTTGTCGAAATTCCATTTCGAGATTTTGGAGTCTATAAATCGATTGCTCGGGAAAAATCCTATTTCCCAGAAAGAACGAGATTGTTACATTTATGATAGCTGTCTTGAAATTCCAGGGCGTACAATACGGGGTGTTTTGGTAACCGAGTTGGGTGTAAAACTGCTGTTAAAAAGTTCTTGCAATACAAATTTATGTGTAAGATCTTATAAGAATTATATCATTATTTGATATTTTTCTAGCATTATATTTTTACAGTTGAACCAGGAAGATTTTAGAGTAAAAAGTACACGTTAGGCGATTTTTTGATTGGTAAAAACGTCTTATATAAATTTCAGGCACACAATGAAATTGTCTGGAGAGTAGTTATCATTTCTTGTCAATGCGTATTGTTATGGTTATACAGGATGGTTCATAAATGTTATGTGTAGCCCGATGCAGTTACATATGAATATATTAATTAGCTGAGATATCAGGCGATGTAAACTATAATTATACAAGGTGATTCCAGATATGTAAGAAACCAACTATTTACTTGGGTGGTCCATGAGCAGTTGCATACACAAAGTGTACAATATAGAGTGGAGTGTAGTTAGAGTTATACAGGGTGAATAGAAAAGATAATTATATAGGGTTGAATTTGCCGGGTACTTGGAATCGAGGACGCAGTAAAGTTACAGATATACAGGGTGGTGCAAAAAATATTATACAGGGATGCATATACATGGTGGGGAAAATATGTGCTGGAGTAGAATTATAGTTATACAGTGTGGTTTTAAAAATGTTAGAACAAAAAATCCAACATTTCGTAGCCCAAAAGCAGTTGTATATATAGAATATATTTAATATAGTTATACAGGGTTATTATAAAAAGTACGGATACTCATAGCCATCTTTGTTGTAGCAACTTTGATATGAATTTTTTCAATTCATTTTTTATTTTTAATTTAGAAATATTATGTATGCCTTTCCGTTTTAACAAAGGCAGCATTTTGGTTATTATTAAACTCTGTTCTTTTTATTATTATTCTTATTTCCTTAATGAACTTTTACGTTTGTCCTAAACATCGTCGCTCCGTATACTATTCAATTATTATTTTAGGTACATTTATTTTTTAACTTGATATTTATTTTGAAAAGTTTTTGGATGTATTTTTCTAGAAACTATGATTATTATCATTTATATTATTGGTTGGAATGCTAAGCACTTGATGAAACAATTCACAACTTATGATGTTTTTACTTTTAGTGTGCTAAAAAATTCAAAATATCTTTTGAGAAGATTCAAACATGTTACAAAAATGGAGAAGGTGACAAATTGCTGGTTAAATATGGAAATAAGACAAACTCTGTTACTCCAAAAATCACTTTCATACCAACAGTTACATTTAACGGTAAATTCGATAAGACACGTCAAGATGAATCCATGAAAGATTTTAGAAAAGTTGTATGTCAGCTTATTCCAGGAAATCCAAAGGGATGCAGAACTTGACAATGATTTATAATGACATGTACTAAACACATTAAATGACTAAATGTGTATCTCCTTGTTATTCTATTATTCTAATTTAACCTCAACTAATTGTGGAATTTTAAATTATTAGTCTTTCAAAAATAGTACAACCCTCATACACTTATGACGCAACCATCTAAACACCTAATAATAATAAGAAGGAAGTAAAGCCGTTCTTTCTCATTTTCCATGAGATTCTTGTGACCCGAAAATGACTGTTATTGTTATATTAAAGCCTATAATCGAGATAATAAATTTTTGCGATGATAAGAAGATTCGTTTTTCTATGTACAAATACCATAACAAAGGTCTAAATAGTTGTGATCTGAGGACTTATAAAAGCAGGACAGGAACAGGTTCAGAAAGTGATGTGCCGGATCAAAAATCCACGGATATGGATCTGATTACGGATATTTGGTCCAAAGATCCGCGGATACGAATACGCATCTTAACTGTTTTAGAGTACGCGGCGGTCAATATTGCACATAAACCTTTGGAAAGAGACAGTCTGTTATGGACAAAAGCTATTGACCTCTATAAGAGTTAACTCTCATAACCAAAGACATTAAAGTATGATAGTTATAGACTGGACAAGTAGTCACTATCAAGTATAGAAAAATAGCTTAGTTTTGTGTCCGGCGCCCGCAAATGAGATTACCATATTTACGAAAAATAAGCGATAGCTGCATTGCTTATTAATTATTTCAACATGAATTCTGTGTTGAAGATATTGAAATAATATAGATTTAATGTTCAACGTTAAATGGCGCCACCGGAGATAAAAAATTAATAAGGTAAAAGATCGGCCAAAAACTAACGGATACAAATACGGATTTATCTTATTTCATGGATATCCGTGGACACGGATGCGGATATCCGGCACATCACTAGTTCAAAAATAATGAAAATCAATCCATACAATGTACACCCAGAATAAAAAAAAAGAAAATGTCAGTGTTCTTGGTGACGCTTTCGGAGGTCAAGCTTAACAGCAGAGGCGAAAAATAGAAAAAGTATTCGAAACATACAGATGGTTACGTTATTATGTAATATATTCCAAATGTAATAATTATCTCAACAATCATAAAAAACAAGTTAATAAATTTTAAATAATTACGACTCTTATGAAAAGCACTTAACGATTTTAAAGCTGAATAAAGCTTTTGTTGTTATTTTATTACTAAATGTATTGTTTTTTTTTTATTTAAAAGAGGTCAAAGACGATAATAACTTTAGAAAAAGTTATTATTGTAGAGAAACATGTTAGTAATCAAGAAAAAAGTTGAATGGAAGAGCAACATTAGTTAGTATTTATCAATTTCTTACGTTTGAAGGCCTAAAAATGGCTGTAAATTCATTAAATCTTGGTAAAAAAACTATTTTTTCAGAGTCAGTTCTTTTTTTCTCCCTAATTTTTGCGATTCACACAAAAACAATTGAAAAATAACAATTTATTCCAAAAACTGCACTTTGATCGTTCCTACTGACGACCCAGTTCAAGTTACGAAAAAAATACTAAAGCAATTTCAAAGAGCCTGGAATTTCCCGTAAGGTCCATAAAACCAATTCACAAAATGTCTGAGCATTAGGAATTAAAAAAAAAACTTTTTTTACGTGCATTTTAAAAGAGAAAACTTCTATTTAAACTGCAAGTACTTAAAATTAAGAGCTCAATCTTGGTGAGAATTTTTGTTTCTATGGGTAGATTAAAATTTTGCTTGAGCACCGAGAAAAAAATTTTTTTGCGGAAATGAATCACCCTATTATACATATTGTTTGCAACTAGAGGTGAGACTTTTTTGAATATTCTTTAAAAGGCAAAAAACAAAATACCTATTATCATTTTGTATTCAAAAACTTTTGTGAGGCAAATATTTTGTATTTTATCTAAAATACATATTATTTGCAAAACACAAAGTATGTTACATTTTGTCAACATCAATAATTGTGATAAAAAAGACTTCAGTGACAAGAAGTTAAATACTACAAAATTATTTTATTTTAATACATATTTTGCCTTTAGTATTTTTAATGTAAAACTATTTTGTAATTGACATGGACATCATTTTATATATTAATATAGTTTATAAATCGTTTGTACATCTCTATCTATAACTTATTACTAAAATAGAATTTTAGTCCTAATTTTACATGAAATGTTACATTTTCGGTTAAAAGTACTTCTAACCTGAAAATGAAATGATCTACCAATAAACAGATTTAATAAAACATTTCAAAAAATATTCACTATTTTTTGTCTGGCGTTTTTTACGGATTGATTTATTGCCGACTCGATTTGAGTCTTAATCACATCCTTTGATATTCATAGGAAGCCATAACTCCAACTTAGTCCCAACTCTAAGTGTAATACTAGTAATTCGGATAGAGTGTGATATATATACAGTTATTATAATTCGATTACAGTTAAATTTGACGTAGATGACGCAGGTGTTGCACCCGGCAGTAATGGTTTAGCGTGAGACGCACCTGGCAGCTTCAATCATCGAAACTGTTAAACGTAATGTATAATGGTGAATGCGCCAGGCGCGCATATTGTATGAGCGAAATAACGGTAGAAGTAATCTAGAACTTCATAATGAAAGAAAACAGAATTTAACTTAGTTTTTATATTACTTTTTATTTTCACTTTGCTGTGACTAGTTTCGACAAGAGGCTATGCCATTATCAAACAAGAGTGAACTGATGAATGAATTACAGATTGTTACAATGTTACAATTTGTATACAAATATACAATGGGTGTTACTTAAGTATAATGATGGATTATATTTATGACATGAGAATTGGGAAAAACCCATAAAGGTATTATTTTATTACATTGTAAAAAGGTTATTAAATTTTTGGAATACAGACATAATAGTTAAAAATAACGGTGGATTAAAGTATGACAGCCTGAAATTTTGGGAAAACCCACAAAGATATTATTTGAATACTTGGAAGACGACACTTTTTTGCAACTCTACCTGGTCATTTAAGATTAAACTCGAGAATAAAGGGTCGTTAATACTCTTGAAAAATTGAACTGATTCTAAAATGGTGATTATAGGTTTAAAACTGTGTACGTGAATAATTTCTGTATCTTCTAATTTTGGGAAGGGATGACCTGTTTGTAAGCAGTGATTTGCAAATGTTGAGTCTGTTTTTTATATCTAAATGATCGAAAATGTTCATTAGCGGGTGTTGAAATTTCTGCATGTCATACCAATGTAAAAACTGTTGCATTCCGAACATGAAAGCCTATAAACTCTAGAATTTAAATATCTGTTAACTGTTTTGTCTTTGGCATTGAATAAAAGATTACTAAGTTTGTGTTGTGATTTAAAACTGACCTGGATGTTGTGTTTGGACAAAATTTTGGCAATTTTGTCGCTCACGTTTCCAAAATATGTAAGGAAGACGTATTTTGATGGCTTGTCCACAGCCGATACAGTGGGATAAATTAAACGTTGGACTAATTGTTGTTCTTTATGATACATAAGTGTATTAATTATCTTTTGGTCATAGCCATTGTTACGGGCTATTAATTTAATATTTTCAAGAACTTGAAAATATGTTCGAAGATAGACGACAGGTAAGTAAAAAAATGAAGTATGTAACAATCTTTTTTTCAGGAGACAACAAGGGGCCCGGGGGAAACCAACCTACCAAACAAAGAGAAGACAGAAGAACACACACCCACAAAACAAACGACGACAACGTGCACGCCCACAGAAGGGTACAATTAGCTATATATCATAGCAACGGAACCAAACCAAAGCCAAACTATCCCAACAAGAAGACAGCGATTATGCAGAAGGAAAACTGCGTTAGCGTGAGGACCTGAGTTAAGTCTCAGGGGGTGGATGGCAAGGGGGCTGGAAGTGCTCAACAGTAAAATGTTCTGAAGGGCAAATCTAGTTCCTGGGCTCGCTCATGGTGTGTGTGTGTGTATCTGTAATCCATTCATCAGTTCGCTCTTGTTTGATAATGGCATAGCCTCTTGCCGAAACTAGTCACAGTAAAGTGAAAATAAAAAGTGATATAAAAAATAAGTTAAATTCTGTTTTCTTTCATTATGAATATGATCGAGTATCACAAAGTAACGGCTTCCGTAATCAATTTAATCTAGAATTTTGTCGTTGAGTAGTCAATAAGTTTTTGTCAATAATTGTGCTTTGAGGTTTACGTAAGCGGAATTACATATAGTCTGAGGTGAAGAAAATTTGTTCATTACCTTTAGAATACTCACTTTCAGCGGGAGAGCCGTATTCAAGGTAAGCAATAAATACAAAAAAAGTATTTTTAAATACTTTTTTACTTACCAGTTCTAGCAAATGTAACACACATTGTCACTGAATATTCTACCATAAGGAGTATTAAAATTATTATTTTTATTTCTATTGATATAAAAGTGTAATTGAACTAAAATCTTTTTTGATGCCTAAAAACTAATCCCTTTTGGTAAATTTGACTTTTCATGCGAAAACAGTACAAATTTGTAAAAAAATAAATTATTTATAGTTGTAACACTATCTTATTATACAAAAAATAATATATAAACAAAACTGTAATTATTTTGAAGCAAATTTAGGTAACAATGTTGTCTTTTTTAGTATGCAGTTGTTTCGCATACAAAATATTGCTGTCCCGGATCATTAGTCTGATGTTATAAAGGGCTATCTCATTTCAAGGTTTCTAATTGTACTTTTTACCTAAAGAGTTTACTAAAAAAAAATACATTGTCTTATATCCTCAACAAAGAATAACACCTTAACTATCTGAAAAAATCCTTAAAATAGATGTATTAAAATTTAATGTACCTACCTCATTTCGTTCGACTAGTAGTAACTATTAAAGTCTCTCGGCTTTATTTGTTGCTAAATTATTTTAACAAATTCCCTCCTTTCAATAATGTTTATATGGATCCTTAGATCTAATGGAATCAAATCAAATTCCACGTTCTAGAGGACTTTGTTTTAGTACTTTGTTTGATGCTTTTTAATCCTCTCGGCTTTTGCAACAAAGTACACTAGACTTGATGTCTTTTACTTTCTTGGCTTTATTGGTTGCTAAATTATTTAAACAAATTTCCGCCTCGCCTTTTAATAATATTTTCATGGTTTCTTAGATCTTATGAAAAGATTCTAAGCAACTGTCATGATCAAATGCAACGTCCTAGAGTACTTTGTTTTAGTACTTTGTTGAATGCCCTTTTTTCACGGCGTTATTTTGCTAAATTATTTTTACAAATTCCGCCCCGCATTCCAATAATGTTTATGTGGATTTTGAGTTTACTAAATTATTTAAATAAAGTCCCGCCCTTCAATAATCTTTATATAGTTTTTTTACTCTCTCGGATTTGTTTGTTGCTAAATTATTTATACAAAGAACCAGGCACCTTTCTTATGGAAAAATGGACCTCCGTCAAATTGTTTGAAATTTTGGTATGTTGTAGGAGTTAATGTTCTGACAAAAAGAGTCCATGGGCTCAAATAGATTCTATGACTAGTTTTCGAGATACAGAATGTTAAATATCGAAAATGCCGCATTTTTGATATCAGATTTCCAATGATAGACGTGCTTTATTTCCGGTTATTGGAGAAATTGTGATTTGTACAATATTGGACATAAATATCTCACAAAGCAATTGCCATAAGTTTTGGTGGATTACAGGGTATTTAAGAAATACGTAACATGTGATTTTGGAAAAAATCTTTTATGTATTACAACGTCGAAAACATATGAAGATGTTATTGCACAATTAATATTTCGTTAAAATAATAATTTCTTTGGTGTGCTTCATATAACATACATTGTTGTTAGATCTAATGAAAAGATTCTATCTAAACAACTGTCATAATAAAATTCGACGTCCGAGAGTTAAGTACTTTGTTTCATGTTTCTTACTCTCTCGGCTTTATTTGTTGCCAAATTATTTAAACAAATAGATTTTCGATAAACTAAGCCAATTATTGAACAAAATTTGACAAGCTAAAATCTCTTGATTATACCGAGCGCCATATATATTTTTTTTATTTGCTAGTTTTTCGTTTAATAATCGTATGACAGAAATCAATGGGTATAGCGATACCGAGCCACCAGCACCTCCACCCAGTTCTAACCCAAAAAGCAAAGCCCGCAGTAAATCTTTCAAGACAGCTAGAGCGGGCCGCGCGTTCGTGTTTTGTTTCGTGTATACATATGACGTATTTATACGAAAAGACGTATACACGCGCGTCGTTAAACGTACGTCCTATCCTCGAAGGAGGCGTCATAAATAACGGGTATAACGCGTTGACAATCCCAGCGAGATTTGCGTGATCTAGAACATGTCAATTGGTACAAATGTTTCCGAAATAGGAGGACGAGAAGGAAGAGTGTGAGAGAGAGAAAGGCACCGACCGCCAAAGCCTGACATCACGTGTTATGTCATCGGAATATCAACCAGACACCATGAATACGAAATGGATCGACATGTTTGTGTGAGCTGAAGAGATCGATGTTTACGTGTTGTTCTTGTTTTGTTTCAGTTATGACGACTTCGGGAATTCCACCTGAATTTTTGCTGATATTATTGCTAAAGAATGTCGTTGTTCCATTATTTAGTTATTAATGACGTAATAATTTTAGATGTTTTTGTTGTGAGAGAGTTTATACAACATAGACTTCACTCCAATTTCTATTGTTTTAAGTCTGTTCAAGTTCGCAGTTCAGACAATTGTCGGTACGGTTAGTAATCTGCGGTTTACAAGGATATTGGAAGAATGGATGTATATCGGGGTATTTCTTTGTTAGTGTAAACTTCCCAATGAATTCTAAAAGGTATGGCTGTTAATGACTACATCATTTCAAGGTGTTAAACCCTACATCAACTTGTTCCATTTGAGTAGTTATTTGAAACATACGCTACTTCCAAGGCTAATTGGTAATGAGCATAGACCTTTCCGAAACCTACTTTAATTTTGCATGAACAAAAGTCTGCCCTATGTAAATGCACAGGGAGGTAATTAAAAAAATACAATTCTGTTAAAGACGGTGGTTCAGCCACATGTGTAAATAGTTAGCTAGTAATATTATTAAGAATTTAGACCTGGTAAGGATAAGGCTAGAGAGAAATGGATGGAAGAGCAGTGCGAGAAAAAGAATATCTGGAAAAATACAACCAAACAGAGGAAATATACAAAACCGTAAAGTCTTTATCGAAGAGTAAACCTAACCCCACAAGAAAAACTGACATGAACAAAGAAGATGGTACTATAACAGCTAACGTGGACGAAATGAAAGAAGTATGGGTGGAATATGTAGAAGATCTTTATAAGAGCAATGCGAACGAAAATATAGATATAGAGACAGAAGAGCAATGTGACAAAAAAAACGGGATCTAGAACAGAAGAAAATGAAGTTGAAAGGGCAATTAAAGAATTAAAAGACAACAAAGCACTGGGTAGCGACAATATTCCATCTGAAGCAGTTAAGGTACTAGGACCTTGTGCTATCTCTAGAATCACGAACCTTAAACAAAGTCTATGATTCAGGAATATGGAGAAGAATGGGAAACATCAAGTGGTCCGATAAAATAAGAAATGAAGAGGTCTTGAGAAGAGTAAAGGACGATCGATCAATAATGGTAACTATAAGAAGAAGGAAAGCTAATTAGATCGGGCACATACTAAAGTGAGATTGTATTCAACGGAGAACAATGGAAGGAAAAATTCAAGGTATTAAAAGTAGAGGAACACCAAAGAATGGAATGTTCACTGACATCATGAAAGGTTGGAATTACGATGAGATGAAACAAGATGCCCAGGATCGGGAACTTTGGAGAAGATTATGTTGATACCTGTCTTAGGACAGATTTACTATTATATATATATATATATATATATATATATATATATATATATAAGGTGGTAAACAATTAATTTTTAAATTAATAAAAAAACTTGTTAATGGTCAAGAAGGCCCAGTAGCCAAGGCCACTAATCTCCTAATACACTGAGGTAGAATAAGAAGACATATGAAGTAGGCAAATCTAATCAATCAATTCGGTCATTGCAGAGTTTGGATAGTTTTACAGAAAAAAATATTTAGCTCAATCTGTCCAAAGGAATTTTGGTAAATTAAAATAAAAACCAATTAGCAAAGCACACAAAAATGTCCAAACAACATATCGGACCGAACACTGTGTAACTAGCAGTTTGGTAATTGGACGACAGGAGCGTAGTTGTGGTGAATAAAATGGACCCCTTAGTTGTACATGTCGCTTTATTTATCTTAACATAACATAAAGTTACGCTTTTTGTCGACAGCATAAGAAACTTGAAAACATTTCAAGCAACACCTCTTGACCACTTCACTATATGTTTTTCTAAAATCTCTACAGTCACAGTTCCTGGCCTTAATGAAACAGCCCGTGTAGTAGAAACATTGTTACTTGTATCATAACAAGAAAAACTAATTTGGTTTTAAAATAACTTGATAAATTTCGAAAGATTTTCAATACTAAGTTTCGCAACTTTTTTAAAACATTCATGCAATGATTACCCAGACCAGAACTTTCAACGAAACGAAGGGGGATCACACTTTTAAATTTCCTATCGTTTTCAATTTCAGCTTTCCGGCCTCGTATTCCTTTTCGCCGGAAAAATAATTCGTGTTCATTTGTTTCTTTTTTCCTGTCTTGTTTTCCGTTCTCTCCCGTCGTCCGTTATCTTATGATCGTTCATTGGAATGCAGCTTTGCGGAAATTTCATTTCCGCTGGAAATTAAAAATAAAACAAGCGTACTGCTAAAGTTTCGTATTATCACATAAATAGGGTAAATGCTACTCTGAGTTACATCCGAAGAAAAAATCTCTAAATGGCTTTTAAATAATAAAATTCTGTTTAGTGTTTTAGTGAAAATACTTTTTTATTTAACAACTAATTGAAATAGGAAATGAATTTTGTGAGGGTTAAAAACGAATATGTGTAAAAATGTTAGTATCATTGAAAATATAATTTGTTAATCTTATGTATGAAAATCAATGCCTTAGTCTAGCTAAAACTCAAAACCGGCATGACCAGATTTAATCATTTTTTTGTTTAGTTTGCCTTAATACACGTGTCGTTTTAAAAAGAAAAAATCCAAAAGACTACCTGAAAAATAGAAAATTTTAAAACAATTTCAGATGGGGTTAATTGTTTTTTCTTCCATGCAGCTGAACAAAAACTTCGTAAATAACTTTGTTAATATTATAAAACCCTTGGTTTAATTGAATGATAACTGAGTTTATATACAATTTGTTTTTTTTTATTTAAAACTACATTTACCTGAACTGACTCTATAGGTTTAGACAATCACAAATTCTATACAGTATGAAATATTACGGAAGAGTGGCCTTTGTAGTAGTTCAATATAGTTAACACTTGTTACTTTAGAAAGCTTTCGAAAATCTTTATTTCTTCTTTAGCTTTTTACTACAAAAACCAAATCAATAAATGTCATTTTACAAATAATCAAATTTAGTACACTTACAGTAATTGCGAATATATGAAAAAGTCTATTTGACTAATGATATGATATTGATAACATACATTTTAAATTAATATATTAGAATAACAATGTTGATTTTGTTCTTTAAATAAAAAGATTAGAGTAAATATTATTCAAGTTTTGAATACCTGATTTTTTATTAATATTGGTTGTTGTATTTTGAATGCAATGTGAAAAATGGTACAGCTTTTTTTCTAATTAACTTTTTTCTAATTTAACTTTTTCTGAGATGGTCTGTATCAAATAGTTATCCTAAGAATATCATATATCCAAAACTAGAAAAATATTTACTAAAATCCTAAAATCTTCTTGAAATTGACAAAACATGTCTAGATTACGAAACTAAATTTATTTAAACAACAAATTCAATAATGTTTTCGGATATATCAATTTTAAATGTCATATGTGTTATCAAAGTCTTGTCATTAGCCAACTATACGGTTTCATATATTTACTCTATTCATATGGTTGCTATATGTTCTTAACCAATTTTTGTGTTCTGTCCTTTGCAATTGAACCAGAGCACTGATTCCATGTCGGTCTTACATCTCGCGTCTTCATACTCTAAGTATATTTAAAATTCATCATTTAAAAAATAACAACTATGAATTTGGATTTTGTAGTAAAAGATTGAGGAAGAAATAAAGCAGTGTGTACTATACATTAATAATACCAGATATAACAAAACAAAGTAAATAAAGGACAGAATAGGGAGAGATAGAAAGGATATATCCAGGAATGGATGAATGCAAGTTGAAAAGAAGAAGATAGAAAGATTTCAGCGTAACTTTTTGTACCAGTCAGTAATATGGTTTTTAATGAAAAACAAAGTCCAAATAATAATTTAATACTCTAGAAAAACATAGATTTTGTAAGTGAATACGAGACTAGCCCAGATAAATATACATGGTCTAACATATTGCAATGCATGCTATGTTGGCAGGTAATATACAGTATGGTACTAACATATTGCAATGGCATCTGGCAACCCTGCAGTGTGTGAATAAAACTGCATGGAACGGAGTAAACTAAAAAGTGAAATGTATATAAGTTCTAAATTTCTATGGTGGTTTTTAGAAATATGTAGTTTTTGTAATTATTATTGTATTCACTTATAAGACAATATTATTGCTAGTTTTCAACAGATTCTTAATAAATCTTTCAAAAGAAGCCATTCAGTGAAAAAACAATGTCAATACGATACGTTTGATTTAATGAAGCGTTTAAAGGGAAGTCTTTTCAGCTTGTTTTTTTAACGTTTCATTGCCTGGGTACGCTTTTAGTATTTATAACTTACCTACTCATCCATATTAAAATTAACAAGAAAACAATAAAGTGTAAGGACCTAAACAGTATCATACCCGACTTAACATAAAATTGAGAAGTTATTTGCAATGACATAAAAAATTCACTAACAATTCGTGTTTACTTAATGTTTATGCACTTATTGGGAATAATACCAGAATTGAAATAGAATGAACTATCCTAACTATCAATTTAATTTTTGCAATAGAAAACGATAACCTTCCGCAATAATTCCTTTCTTACGGTCTACAAAAGTAAATTTAATCTTATGTTGCCATTTTATTCACTCTATTGAAAAAATATATTTTTTGTTTTAAATTTCCCTTCATTTGATGACAATGGTAGAGGATTTTATTTATTGTACTGATAAATTAATAAATTTGTGACAATTTTGCAAATAAATAGTAAGTGCTTACTTTGGCTGACAATTTTGAACATTTTTTTCATGAAAACTATAAACTTTTAGAAATATGTTATACTTATTATTTATACTGAACATTGCTATCATATAACCAAACTATCTGCACTGCATTATGTTACACCCCGTATTTAATATAAATATTTCTATTGTACTTAAAAGTTCATATTGATTAAAAAGTAACAATTAACAAAAACTAATAAGCTATAAATAATTATAAATACATATCAACAATTAGCATTAATATTGTCTTTCACGTCCAACAATTGTTTTTTCAGCAATTCCAAACAAATCTGTGGCTATTTTCACCCAATAAACGAATATCACGCACAAATTCACAAACAAATAAATCACCATTACTTTCTATGAGACCTTATCAAGACCTATTACCGTCCTTAATGTCGGGACATTTATTCCGATACCATAAACAAATTTAAACTGACGTTGAAGCATTGCGTCAGTAAGCGAAACATCAATATTTAATAGAATTGATTATTGAGGGGAATATATATGACGATTAGTGCACTACACAGGGATAGTTAGAGGGTAGTTGAGCGAAAACTACACTAAGAAAAAGTTATTATATATCGTCTATTGATGACAAAAATGAAATACGGAGAAACTATTTGTAATAAAGAAAACTTCAAAATTAAAAAAGGCAGGTTACAATGAACTGTTCAGCAACTATATCAGTAGTGCAAGTATTTACAGAGAGGGACAGGTACAAGATAAACGGTGAACCAAGCTTAAGGGCCGATGTTAATTTTGAACCTTATTTAAACGTCTGGTTTAACATTTTTTTGAAATTTCTAACATTCAATGGCTGGTAAATGCGACAATGGCTTGGTGCTCCATTGAGCAGCGCGTTAAGGGGGGAAGCCGTTTATGAAGTTGGGCGACCAAATTAAATGCTTTTCGTGACCAAATGTGCATACAATCGGGAAAATTGTGTTTAAATTTCAGCAAACCGGGTCTGTAGGAGATATGCAAACACATGTGCGTGTTCTTAGAGTTCGTACTGCGGAAAACATTACTGCTGTTTGCGAAAGTGTGTCAGAAAATCCATCAACCTTAACCCGTCATCGAGCTCAACAATAGCAGATCTCGTAGACCCCGCTTATGGCAATTTTGAGAAAAGATTTGAATTTTCACGATTATAAGGTTTAATTGTCTTTAGAACTAAAGCACACGGAGCATTTGAAGCGTCGTCAGTGGGAGAAGCTAAAGTAGATGTTGATTTTATGAAGAAAACTATTTCTAGCGATGAGGCACAATTTTATCTGTGGATTCGTCAACAAGCAGAATTGGGGCATCTGGGTAAATGAGAATCCAAAAACTGATTGTTGGGTTTGGTTTACGAGCTTGCGACATCTTCGGGCCATACATAGTCGAAAATGAGGTCGGGCAAGCAGTTATTGTGAATGGTGTTCGCTATAACAAACTTTTTGTAGCCGAAATTCGATATGGATCTGGCCTATATGTGGTTTCAAAACGATGATGCCACTTGTCACAGAGTTAAGGAAAATGGCCATGTTCTCTTTACGGAGTGGTGTTGTCAATTGGCCACGAAAATAATGCGATTTGACACCATTGAAGTTGTTTCTTGGGTGTTATATGAAAGAAAACGTGATGAACGCTGAGAAGCCCACAATTCAAAAATAAAAAATGACATTACCGGGTACATTAGGGATATTGAACCTCAATAATACCTCAGCATCATGGAAAATATTGCCCAACCAAGGGAGGTGTGTCGCCGAAACTGTGGCGAGCATTTAGTACATACTTTGTGACAAACATAATTGACATGAACTATACTATCATCAGTAAATAAAACTAAAACTATTTCCTGAAAACATTTTATTTATATTTCACATAGGCCCTTATAAATGGTGTGCCCTTATATATATATATATATTTTACTTTATAAATTTATATCCATTGAAAACGAAATCCGACAGGATTTTGAAACGTTTGGTTTTAAAATATACACAAGTTTGAACTCTGATGTGGTATTATTCCCAAGAAAATCTAAAATAAACTAGAAGATGCCACAAATAACATTCAGAAAACAATCATAATCATCATTAGTGGTTCTACAATACTGGCTAGGCCCTGGACTTCGTCAGTTACTTTACCAGGTGGTTCTTTTCATGGCTTCGACTTTCCAGTTTGCTGCGTCCATAATTCCGGGGTCCATTTCACTTTTTGTTACTATATTTTTGACCGAGTTGTGTGCCTCTTGTTTCCCTAGTATTTATTACGTCTAGAACTCCAAAGATGCTGTAGACTTGTAGTTCAAAGTTAATCATTTACAACTTTCAGGATCTCTTTAACGATCTTTCTTTCAAAAGTGACAAGAAGATCGGAATCTTGTTTAGAAATAGACCATCCCTCAGATCTATATCTATATGTGCGAGGACTGGTAAAACTGGAATCTGAGATAGTTGGTCTTTAGTTTTTCTGGTTAGGCTCGTACTTCGTTTAAATATGTTTTTTTGTTGCTAGGGATAGAAATATTACGTACATGTAGGTAATTACAGTAAACGTAAATTTCAACTGCATTTAACCAGAAAGCGAAGTAGGATGAGGGGAAAAAGATGGCAGTAAAACCCAAATTTCATGTCTATTGAAATGAACTATTCATAATATTGTGTAGACAAATTAAATCTGCAGCTAGCGAGCTATAAAATTTCCAGTGCAGCAATAAGTGGAGTAGAGAATATTTTTCTATCAGCAAGGCGCTGCAGTACTGAATTGGTTTGTAAAGACTATTAAATCACAACAAATTAACAGCAACAGATTTTCCCTGTTGGGTCGTATAATTGCCTGGTAGATCATTTCTATGAATCAGAGGTCAAAAGATTACAAGTTAAACAAAAACTGTGGGTGTCAGCTCCGTCGGGAGACATTTTGGACATGTTTGGCATTTTTGATATTTCTGACATTTTTGATATTTATGACATTTTATACATTTTAGACAATTTAGAAATTTTAGACAATTTAGACATTTTAGATATTGAAGATATTTTTGAAATTTTGACAATATTTGACATTTTTGAAATTAATGTGATGTCGACTACTTTTGTCTTTCTATCATTTTTCATGTTTTGCGAATTTTGATCATTACTTAAATTTTAACTTTTTCTTAATATTTTCATCATATTTGAAATTTTCTTCAATTTGGGCATTTCAACAAGTAACTGAGTTCTTGCCATGTGTGTAAAATTTTTAATAATTTTCACCATTCATTTTTGTTTCTCGTATATGTATTCTTTATCAAACATTTGTGAACTGTTCTAAAAAACCATCTGCCATTTACTGGGCAATTGAATTTTCACAAAATGAATCAATTCTTTTCTATATATTGTATAAGAGATGAGCCTATATATCAATTTTCACTCACATTGAAGGAATATAATCAATCTCCTTATCAATTTTTAAATGCACTTGTTACTTTTGATGCCCGAGATATATCGAATTTTTCAAATCACAGTTCCCCAACTCTTCTCTATGTGATAACTAAATATTGGGAAATAATTGACCTCATTTTTATTTTATTTTTTTCTGGGCAACTCGTCAAATTGTAGGGATCTTTAAATAACAACAAATTCTGAAAGAGTAAGTTCTAAAGAAATAGCCAATTATTTTTCCTGAACTACGCCACCGGGAGTCAAAACAAGAAGAGAACCTCAAGAAGACCATGTCACATGCAGTATTACAATAAATGCTTACATAAAATTAAATCTTGATTTCAAAATTAACATAAATAAATTAGTTTTAAATTACATTAATTCTTATTTTGTTTGATAACTTAAATGACTTGGAACTCAACAATTTAACATATTGTTTGGCTTGTACATTGCTCTCCTCACTCTTTTCCTGCAAGAGATAAGTATTTGAGACAAAGTGTCTTTGTCTTCACAAAAATTCTTCCTCAAATATATTCTTAGAAAACGAGATGTCTACAATATGATCAATAAGTGTGTTTTGTATATTGTGTGATAGTTATATCTGCTTGGAGATGTTTTAACTCCAAATCTGAAGTCGGTTTGAATTATGTTTGTTTTAATCGAAAGCTTACTACTAAATTTTCCTATCATATAAATTTTGCTTGCCAAACAAATTTGACAGCGACCAGCTGACTGGTTGGTAATTACTGGATTCTGAGAGTTGCGATTTGGTTTGTTATTCTAGCAGTAGGTTTTTCGATCCTAGATCTAGTCCTACTGAGGATGCCCAGATTTGGAAATTACCCTACCACACATTGTTTCAGTTTTAAATTTTTAAAATTTAAATAAGGAAAGAAATACCCACGTACATTCAAAATAATAGAAAATCAAAGACCCCAAAGACGATACAGAAATTACTAATGTCAGCGTATTTTCAAGAGCTGTGCTCAGAGATGAGATGAATTTTGCGTGAGAAACATTGAAGGTAATTTCTTTCAGTGTATACGCAATTCGAAAGCTGCATAGAGATTGTTTACGTTGCCACCCTACATTGTCGTATTTCTTCGTTATGTCAATCATAAAACCGAGTACAGAAGAGGAGAGAGAAATCTATCGAATCATGATGTATCAATAAAAGTAAACAGTGTGGTAAGTAGTGGAAATGGCTGATAACTGAAGTGGTTTAGAAGGCAATTGCCATTGACACTCCGCCATCGAACCCTCTTCCATGCAGGAAGGAACTTCATTAGCTGAGCATACAAGGAAAATGTATTGAATGAGGGAGAATACTGAGTGAAGTGGATTCCATTACATTGATTAAGTACGGAGGATGGATGTCATAAACGTATTAAAAATATATTATGTTCAGCCTGCATGTTTATACGTTGTAGCAGAGTTGAAGTATCTAACTGAACTTCAAATACGAGGGCTGCCTTTTATATTTTGGGATTAGAGAACAAAACAAATATTAATCATCGAAAATCGCTTTATTGTTTTTCAAAATATTCCCCATGAAGATCTATACACTTTTGCATGCGTTTGAACCAATTGTCGAAGCACTTATTCCACTCTGATTGAGGTATCTCCAAAACATGCATTCTGAACGCAGCAAAGCTCTTTCAGGTGTCAAAAAACGTTGACCTCTCAGTTTGTTTTTTACGTACGGGAATAAAAAGAAGTCATTTGGTGACAAGTCAGGACTATAGGGCGGATGGCTCATCAAATCGATGTTTTGAGTGGTCAAAAATGCAGTTGTTTCAGCCGATGTGTGAAAACTCGCATTGTCGTGGTGAAGAGTGATCCGTCTTCGGCGGTTGGTTTTCCTCATTTCTTGGAAGACAACTGCCAAACAAATGGTTGTGTACCACTCCGAATTGACTGTTCTGCGTTGTTCTAGTAGTATGGTTGCGACATGTCCAGTTTTTCCGAAAAAACAGGCGATCATTTGCTTGGAAGTGCTTCGTGAGCGAACAGCTTTTGTTGGATTCGGCTCATCTTGAAACACCCATACAGTCGACTGCTGTTTACTTTCGGGCTCATATGCGTAAATCCACGATTCATCATCTGTCACTATGTCATAAACGTGTTTTGAAGCACCGCGATCGTGTTTTTTGAGCTTTTCTTTCGACCAATCGACGCGAGCCTTATTTTGAACGATTGACAAATTGTGTGGGATTCAACGCGAACAAATTTTTTTGACATTCAAATGTTTATGCAATATTGAATGTATGCTGGTCCCACTAATGTGAAAGGTTGACTCAATCTAACGATAGGTCACATGACCTACCTCGATTGAATTCACCATACCATCGATAAACAGTGCTGCACTCTTGCTGACTTATTCCACGTCGAAAGTTGTAAAAAATAATCACTCTGAGTACGTATAACCTTAAAAATGTCAAAGTTTACGATAGAGCTGTCAGTTGTCAGATTGCAACACTGGGGTTGTCCAATCCCGAAATATAAATGGCAGCCCTCGTATTAATATCCAATAAAAGTATGTTATAGCGTTATTTAAAACAGCATACGTGGGGGAACGCTGGGTTTAAGAAATATATTCGGGGAGATTGTAGTTTCGGCGAAAAATTAAAATAGTAAGGTCATCGTTAAAATAAAATATCTGCCCTACCAACTGGGAAACTATTGAAGCGACAACGGGTCCATGTATGAAGGAATGGACAAAATACTTTAAATTGGACTAACTGCACATGTTGGACGAGTAGGCGTGCAAAATGCACAATATAAAAACTTGCCGTAAAAAGGTGACAGCAAAGTCTTCAGACTTATTTTTTAGGCTTCTAACATAATCAGTATTTGGCAAAACTGTGATTATTAATTTGAAAAAGTGGTGTTACTCTGAAGTTAGCTTTGATAAACAATATATGGTTATTAAAGCTCTGAGAATAAAATAAAAGGGGTGATCTAATGTTTAGTTAAGTAATTAATACTATCTTTGGTGATTTTTCAATTCATTGAGAAAATATATTGTTTATAGTTGAGAACCTTCATCAGTTGCGCTCCCCTCAACTGATTGAAATCTCAAACAATTATTTATCAATACCTGATTCAAGCATAAGTTATTACAACTTTTGTGATGCAAATTTTAGAAATAATTATTCATGTATATTATTTTGTTGGTTTGTTGTTTTGAAAAATATATATCTGGTGAAATATTTAATATAATAAATAATAAAAAATAAAGTTTGACTTACCTTGGGCAAAAAACCTACTTTATTTGTGATGTATGTTGGCATGTTGCTATTAGAAATTGCTGGTTAAAAGTTAAATTTACTTTTACTTTTTTCATAAAAAATCGCAAAATGTAGCCCAAAGAAGATAATAAAAACTCCCATTATTTCGTTATTTTCTGAATGACAGTTAAGGCATATCTAGTTTTTATTTTTAAAATTTCATGGAAATAACACCACAGTTACGAGAAACTCAGCATTTTTGAAATATTCCACAATTTTTAGAGGTTTAAATCAGACCTCGTTTTCAATGGCAATAAAAAACTAACAAAATTCAATTAATAAAATTAAAAGTTTAATAAAATACAATGATAACTACAAAATACACAATTTGATATTAAAATAAAATTTACTTAAAAATATATTGTATTTTTTTTTAAATAAAGATTTACAATTTAAGTTACGCACAATGTCATTAATAAATGTCACAAACAACAGTGGGTCAAGAAGAAATCCTTGTGGCACACCAGATGTAGTTTAAATTTTAATCCACTGGAAACCATAATTATGAACATCTAAGTTGCGATCTTATCTGGCTAAATTGTAAAACAATAAGAAATAATGTAATAGAGCACGATTTCGATAATACAATGCTCCAGTCAATTAAAATATGTATAATTACATCAATTTGGCCACCAGCGTTTAGGTTCTCAGTTGAATATGGTGTTAGACAAAAAAAATGTATTTGTAGATCTCACTGAGTAGAATTTCGTTCAAAGCCGAATGATGATCTTATATGTGAAAGTATAATTTAATATATTACTCTTTTAAATATCTTATCTAAAATGTTAAGATTTGTAATCGATCTATAATCATCGATATGTGTTTTATTTTTAAATATTTGACAAACTTTAGAAACTTCAAAGTAATATGTGAAATAAAATGTTTTGTTATGGAAAATACAACAAATTTTTAAACTAATTAGTTAAAATTATATGAGGGGGGGATGTTGCCTTGTGGTATTTCAAGATAAAATAGATAGATATACAGATGTTTCACTGTTAACTTTGGTTAAATTACTTGTCGGTTAAAGTAAGAATATAATAAATTTGGATATTTATATGAAGAATTTTTTTTGACTAGGACAGGTTACAACATCAAATGTTGTGCTTTCGTTTATGCAAGTTGCTATGCAATACTGTTTGTTTTCCATGGCTGTTTTGATTAAATTTCTGATGTGGAATCTAAATTAACATCTTAGTATGTACTTATTTCAGAAGAAGCTTTTCCAATCGTTTGTAAGTAGGGTCAATAAGATAAAATATATTATACTGACAACTGAATGGGTTTGGACAATTATACAGTCTCAAAATGTCATTGAGTATGTGACTTTTTTCAGTTTACTGGTTGATTTTTTCGATTATTTCACTAGGTTTAAGTCTTATCGGATCCTGAATTTGAATATGTAAGACTACATCTTGTCCTATTTCTTGGACTTACTCATTGTTGGACATAGAAAGAAAATCTTTGGATAGGAGTTCATTCAATAGATTTTTTTATTGCTTTTAGCTTTTAAGGAGGTTACAACTCTATTGGGTATGTATTTATAATAGCTTTCCATTCTGGAAAAGTTTGTCACATTTGTTAAAATGAATTGTTGTTATTTTTCATAATTTATTACTCATCTATTATCCATTCTTTGACATAGTCGCTATTTTGACATAGGGGGTTTCTTTAGTGCTTCCAATTTTTATATTTCGATTGAATCGTTTAAGTTACTTTTGACCCTCAGTTTAAGATGCAGACTGGCAGCTTATTGAACTGTTGGGACTTGACTCTCCAATTTCATTTGGTGATCGCAGTTCTCTAGCTAGTTGTATCTTTTGGTTATGGTTTTCTGAAAAAAATATTATTTTAGAGTGGCTTTTTTAATTACTATGACTTCATGTGATACATTTAGACACCAGGATATGAACAACTGGTTGTAGTATTTCTTCTTGTTTTAACATATGTTAGATATATTCATGGCGTATGGAGAAATAGGAGAATTCTGATCTATCTCCACGGGTTTGGAATATTCAGAAAAAAAAATTAATCTCATCAATACAGTTCTTATATACCAGACGATCAATGCAGACAAAAATTTATCAGAGTAACCCAATTTACGATCAAACTTTTAATGAACTACGCAATAGTAGAAACAACATAAATATTCCGTAATGTCTTGTTGTTAACTTTCCGACCTTTTCCCTTGAATCATCTTCGATTTTCAATTCCGACCTGTTTTCCGGCCCTTTCTTTCTCGAACATGTTTCCATCGTCAAAACGTTGATAATGTTTCGTCTGGTTTGAAACCGTCGAAACACGTTATTACTGTTCTGTTTTTATTTTACGAGAACGGTGAAACGGTTGTTTTTCTAGTCACCCTAACCTGGAGGTAGTTCGCCACGGCTACGTGCCCCGAAAACCGAAACGAGATCTGTTTAAACAAAAGATGGAGAGCAACATGTGGTTTTTGTTTCGACCTGGTCGAACGATACGGGAAGCAGAGTAGGCCGGGCATTTTATTTGGGAGAGGAAATAAAAACGTTTCGATTTAATAAGTGTTTGCGTTTGTTGTTACCAAAAAAGTTGTCGTTATTCAATTTGTCAGTAAATATTTGTTTTGTCTAACCTGTACGGTTACCTCAATTTATATAAACGGGATTGTTATTTGTGTTTCGTTATATTAAAAATGAGTTAAACAAAAGTAATAACCAAAATTAATTCTCAACTGTTACTGGTTGATTTGTTTGTTTTTTTAGATACGTAAAACACAATGCAAAAAGTTTAGAAACTTCAGCAGTTTTATTATGTACAGTGTATTTTTTGCAAACCTGACATATGGCATTTTTTTTATTTGAAGTGATAGAGTAGTATTTCGAAAGGAAGGGTTGTAAGAAATATATTGCCTAGGAAATGTACAAATAGGGCTTTCTGGTGTTGCCAGATTTCTTCAACAGCTTTGAAAACAATATTTTATTAAATGAAAACATCTATTGCATTATTATTCAATATTCAAAAAATATTTTTTAAAATTATCTCTAAGTTACATTAGTAACCAGGTTTTAGCAAAAATTATTGAGGGTATAAATAATGGTGAAAGAGTAGTAGGTCTTTTCGTGGATTTGTCCAAGGCATTCGATTGTGGTAACAAAGATATTCTTATTAAAAATTTTAGAAAATGACGGCATTCGAGGTTCTTCGTTTAAAATTATTAAATCCTGCCTACTTCACACTAAAATGTATATACAAACTTGGGATGAACAAGGAAATTGCAACTGTTCATCTTGGGAAAATGTGTTGTTTTCGTATTCTACATTAGCGAACTTCCAGATATAAAGTAGCACAAAGTAACGCTCTATGCAGATGAAACATCGATAGTTTGGAGGGTATCCTCTGATAATTCTAGACAGAATAAAATCGTTAAAATATTTAATAGAATAAGTATTTTTCGCTAAGGTCTCACTTAGCATTCTCAATACATTACAAGAGAGATATATTGTTCAAATTAACCCTAGAAACTAATGTAGAAGCATTTTGAACAAAATATTCTTACACTGCCATGTATTTATGTTTTAGAAATTGCAAAATATAGTCTCAAGTACTACAGAGAGTATGAGCAACTAGTAGGCAATCCCTCCTACAACACCAGCGGAAAGAAACAACTAAAGCTTATACAAACAAGGCTAGTTACGGTTCAAACAAACGTTTCCTGTCAAATTATTAAAATATGTAATAAAAAATACCGAAAGTCATAAAGTCGCTGCCACTAAACATTTTTAAGACTAAAATTAAGAAGAGATTATTAAATGGCAGTTACTTAAAGAATTTTTAGATAATAAATTGGAAATATAGTGGATTATATCTGATTTTTTTTTTTTTGAATTTATGTAACACTATGGATATAGTCTTATAAAATCACTCCGGATTTCTGCCTCTGTCACATCACAGCAATTTTCTCCTAAACTACTGGACGGAAGAGGTTGAAATTGGGTATCAATGTATAATTTGGTGACCCGATCAGGAGTACATATCGTAAAAGAAAAAATTTTGATTCTAGGGGTACTTCGGGGGGAAAAACTAAAAAAATCGACCTTTCCTCCCCTGATCTCCGAAAGTACTGAGCCTAAAATTTTGAAAAAAATAGCAAATATAGAACATTACAGGAAAAATAAGGAGAACCATTAATATTAATTTTGAGGGAGAAATTATAGAATTAAATAAAAATTTAAAAATTAATAATTTTTAAAACGCATCTTGTAATACATCAAATAAAAGGTCTCATTCTGAGGAACACAACTATATTTTTTCATATTAAAAAAAATAATTTAAAAGATATTAACGAAAATATACCAAGATTTGCCCATTCCCCTCTTCCCCCTCCCTTATCTCCGAAACTATAAAACGTAAAGTTTTGAAAAAAATAAAGGTATAGAGTCTGACCTAAAGTTTACTGAAAAAAACAAGGAGAAACGTCTACTTTTAATTTTGGCGGACAAATTAAAGAATTAAATGGAAAATAGAAAATTAAAATTGTTTCTAACGCATCGTGTTATATATCAAATTAAAGGACTCATTATTACGAAAACAAATATAATTTTTTCTTATTTTTTAAAGAAATTAATTAAAAGATATTAACAAAAATATAAAAAATTTTACCCATTCCCCGCCCTTTCTCCGAAACCATAAGCTGTAAAATTTTGAAAAAAATAGAGGTATAGCGCCTCACTTAAACTTTACTGGAAAAATAAGGTGACACCCCTACTATTCATTTTGGGGGGCAAATTATAGAATTAAATGGAAAATAAAAAATTAAACTTGTTTCTAATGATCAATAGAAATATTTTTTTTCAATTTTTTTTAAATAAATATTTTAAAATATATTAAAAAAATAGCCATTCCCCACTTTATTCCCCAAACTATAAGACCTAAATTGATATTGGGGGCCAAATTATAGAATTAAACGGAAAATAAAAAATATCTTTTTAACGCATCATGCAATATATCAAATGATTATGAGGAATACAAATATATATTTTTCATATTTTTAAAATTAATTGTTTACAAGATATTAAAATAAAGATATAAAAAATTTGGTTTTGGGTTTACTCCTTGAAGATGACAACTTAGAGTTGTTGAAACGGCGTTGAGTGGTTAAAATAAAGGTTTGGTGTTAAGGTGCAAAAGATTCCACAGCTTTTCCATTAATGCTCTAAGGGAGTGAAATGAGGTTTATATGAAAAATTCCCACACTAAAAATTGATTAGATTCATTTAGTTCAGCTCTATCCATTTTGCCAATTGGCAAAAATTTATTATACATTAAAATCACATAAAAACATCATTTTTACTAAAGTATTTTTTACGTTTATTACCCTAACGGAACTACCGGTTAAGGTGGCGGGGCTGCAACACGTGCGTGTCATAGGTTTAGGAAAACTAGTTTATAGTTGCAAGTTTTTCCCCCGAGTAGTGGAAACCGTTCTTTGTAATATTCCTCATCATTAAAAGGAAACTTTGAAATTGATAAAAGATACTCTCAGAGAGAAAAGTGATGATGATTGTTAAACTTTTACAACGCGGTATCGTTTTGTTTAACCAAATTAAGACATATCCGTACTTCTTGTTTTGGATTTATTCAACATTGATTGGTTCTCAACATTGATTTACTATTATATATATTAGCGTCAAATGGAAGAACAGAATTAATAAGAAAGAGTAATTAAGATAAATTTTAAGATGGAGTAGGCGCTTCTGTTCGCTCTGAGATACAACCTATATGGCTGTAGTTATCTTCTTTTGTAATTATTTAAAATCTACCCCTACTGACCAACAACTAAAATTGATTGACACAATCAACAGTAAGCCGCGGGCCTAAAAGCTTGATTTAAAACAAGCTTATTACATCTTCAGATACTAAAATGACAATATTTACGTATAATTTTTTATTAGTTCGTTACCACGTCTATAATAAAAAGTTTTAACACAAGTTTACACAACTATTTTAGTGTGGAAAGTGTAGCAATAATGCCACTAAAGCCGTGTATTCCCCACATTAATTTCCCCCAACGTTGTACTCTATCATAGCAGGCAATTATAACTCAAGTTTTCCATTAGAGTCATTGCTATCTGTGGCTTCTGGAAACTGAAGCCATTAATTTTGAGGTGCATTGTTTTTGTGGCACCGAAAATGAAAAGGCAACTTAATCTTATACGTCTTCGCTTATTACCTTATTCTGTACCTAATGAAAGTTTTTATTAGATATAATGAAGACAAAAATGTCATTTGCTCGACGAAGGCCATTTAGAATGGTGCCTTGTTTCAACATCTTACGAGAGTTGGTATTATTTATTTAATACGGAAATATTTTTTAAAATTGGCTTTCTTTATTTTTGGTATCGATTTTTAATCAACTATCCGACAAATCAGTTAAGTATTTGAACCAGTATATCCCAGTTTTGTGGTAAGAGGTTTTTAGTCTATTCCTGTTTCTAATAACGTTTCTACACCACTAAATTCTGATATTGTTTTAGGAAAAATCTTTTCTTGTCAGTCTTTCATATATTTACACCATAGGATTGACTGATTTTACTGAAACTAACCAGGAGAGGAGGTATAACAGACAACAGGTACATTACATGCGAAATTGCTTTAACATGTTAAAGTTCTGTGGATCTTTATTTTAATGCAATTATATACAATGCCGTTTTTTGTCTACTTTTTAAATTAATTTTGGTTACACAATATTTTTCGTTATAGAAATATAGATAAGATGTCCCAACAAAAACGAATCACCTAAAATATTTCCCAAAATTATTTTGAAACTCGTAAAAACACGTCAAAAGATTTACGCAGGGGGCCATATTTAGCCATACTAACCATTAATTAAATTGCGCCCTCAGCATCCCTCATCATCTAGCTTCTCATTTTTTTACCTTAAGTGACATCACGTTTTAAAGCTTGTTTAAGAGGGAATTCAAACCTGATTCCTGGATTATTTTCTGAGCTCTGATGTTATTAACGAATAATAATAAATAAAATAGATAATTCGGTAAAATTAAAAGATTTGTTGTTATTACGACAAGGAAAATGAAACTGACAATGGATTTTAAATCATTATACAAACCAAAAGAGTCCCTATAAGTACCGCCTACCCGTCTTGTACTTGAAATTTCAAGGGGCCAATTATTATTTCATCATTTGATAGATCTAAAGTGCTAGTCATTTACAATTTGTGCTTCAGTGTGACATGTTCAAGAAAGTGAAGTTTCAAAGTGTCTTGGTGAGAAAAAGACAGAACAAATGTGTTCGCCGTAAGGTAAGTAACAATAGTATTTTCTCACCCCTGAAAAAGCCCCTAATAAGTGTGTGCGAAACGTCGGAAAACTTTGTATATATGTTGGTTCAGATATATAAGTAAATTAATTCGAAAAAATGACGCGGTCCAAATTCGGAAAAAGCAGAATCAGCTAATATTAATTTAAGTCAACCCTCGGCCTTTATTTCCTTATTTGTAGGGCCATCTTTTGGTAATTTACCATACTATCCAGAATTAGTGTTCACTTTTAAAAGCGTCGTTGGCCTATCTCCTTAATACCTACAGCCTGTTCTGGACATAAAGATGTTCGATATGGTCTACATTGTATAGCCTGTTTGACGAAAATTACTATTTCGACGTGGAATTTTTGAGGTACGCCACTGTGTATCCCTTCTCATAAAACAAAAAATTTAATAACTTCTTTCGCTAAAAAAGAGAAAAAAATTGTTAGTAAATGTCTTAGTTTCTTTTCATAGTCGCTTAAGTGTAGTTAAGCCTTACTTCGATAGTTATTTTTCTTTTTTATTTTCTTACTCGACAAAATGGTTTACATATTAGCAGAAAGAATTGAAATTATTGTTCTTTGTGGTCAGAGTAATAATTGTACTAGAGAAAGTGTTCGTAATTTCAGTGAGAGGCATCTTGAACAACTTGTCAGGAATAAATACATTATTGAAGTTTGGAGCAAATTCAACGAAACAAGAAATGCAAGTCAAGCAAAATCGATGACGTTGAATCAGGAGTATTAGGGCATGTTGTAATGGAAAAAATCTTTAAGGCAAATTGCGTTGTTCCTCGAAGTAGTGTTCACACAATTCTGGAACGCAATAAGTTCCATCCCTATAAAATCAGACCGGTTCCAGATTTAAATGTATACGACTTTGACAGAAGAATAGAATTCAGTAACATTAATCCACAGTTATTTAGAGAGACTCATACTCAGCGAACTCTAAAGCTAGCTAAATGTGTGGGCAACAAACCTAGATGATCACATCGTTGGACCCTTCTTCACAGAAGGTACTTTAAATGGCGATAAGGATTTAGACTTATTAGACTTATTAGCAAATGCTGTAGATAGAAAAATGACTGAAAATTTGGAGGTAGAGTGGCCAGCATGGTCGATATGACCCCCTTGGATTTTCTCTTTGGGGGGCAATTAAAGACCGCGTGTATACTACTTCTCCAGAGTGACTAGATGATCTGAGACATCGTATCTATTGTCAGTTTCATTATCCTTGTCATAATAACAAAAAGTTTTTAAACTTATGAGCGAATTATCTATTCTAAAAATATCCAGGAAACATGTTTTAATTAAAAAAATCCATAAATGCTGATAGAATATAAAAAACAACACACCGTTACATTCCTTTTTAAGCAGGCTTTAAAAAGAGGTGTCACTTGTGGTAGAGTTTCATTAAACAAAAATTTGGTAGCTAGCCTTGTGTGATGAGGGTGCAATTTAATTAAAAGTTAGTATGGCCAAACATGCCCCCCTGCGAAAATCTTTTGACATGTTTTTGCGATATTCAAAATAATGCGTATTTTCGAGGTGGCTCGTTTTCGTTGGGACACCCTGTATATTTATATTTTCTTGGCATCTTCGCCGAAATATAGTACATAAGCTAATGTTCCATTACGCCTTCACCAAAAATGAAAAACGAAAAATATTGTTTATGTACTCTATAAGCTACCATGTATCATTTATCACTTGGAACAATTAACTGAGACAGGAGTTAAAGTAAAAATATTAGTAAAACCTTACTTGAGGAAAAAATAAACTTTCTTATTTTTTGACAAACACTAGTGAATTATAATTTTGTCCAAATCATCTGTACGTGCATTTCTGTATAAGTAATAAACAACCCCTGCCACATAAGAGGATATAGTGCTAGTCTAGATTTCTTGTATTTTCGGTGCAGAATGAAAGAAAAATTCTTAATAAATTAAAGGAACAATTTCAAACAATATACTGAATAACAGACCAAATAATCGGAGAAGAACAAGGTGGCTTCAAAAAAGGACGCTCAACAATAGATAGAATATTCACACTGCAACAAGGCATTGAAAACACAGAGAATCGAATAAAGAGGCACTTATAAGTTTTAAAGATTTAGTAAAAGCCTTCTACAATCTAAATAGAAAAAAATTATATAATATCATGGAAAAACGGAGATATTCTTAACAACTAATAACAGTCTGTATGAAGTCTTTACCAAAATACAAAAGTACTAATCGATGTAAACGGATGAGAAACAACAGAGGTGCCAGACAAGGACAACTTTTGGTTAACATATATACAGACGACATATGAAATTAATGGAAAAATAACTTCAAAAAGAATTAAATCAGACCAAAATACCGTATAAACTTGATTTTAATCTTTATATTGATGACATGTTATTAATGACAAAATTAGAAGACGACCTGCAAACGGGAATCCACAAAATGCAAAAATTTGTACAGAGTATAACATGAATATATCGTCTACTAAAACCAAAGTTATTACTCTTTCAGGTAAATATCCTGTCAGATCTGATATATTGGTTAATATTGTAAATAGGTTGAGATATATCAGATAATCGAGATAAATACATTGAAGGGAAATTTAACAATAAATATGCATTTATGCGTGGAATATTATTTAGAATACTTAAAAAAAAACCAGAAAAGAAACACAAGTTTTATAGTACGATGGCTGTACCAATCCTGATTACGGTATCAAGACAAGGTCAGTGACAAAGTCAAGAAATGAAATTCTTAAGAACGGTTAAAGGTTGCATACGAATGGATCGAATAAGAAATTTTTAGCATAAACGAAACAATTACAGAAAATCGGAGAAAATAGGAAGAGGCTATAGATAGAATGTAAGATGATATAATCGCTAAGAATGTATTGAAATATAAGTCTACAAGCAGAAGAAGTATTGGTAGATCAAGAAAAAATCATCATTTTCTCTCCGACTCTAAGGCATAGCATACCTTTAGGGGAAAATTCACTAAACCCCAGATATACTACATATCAAAAGGGTTTAGCTCTGTGGGAGCCCTTGCCAGGTTATCAGGTCCGCGGTTGACGTCGTGGCTGCAATTTTTGGACCGTCCGGGCTGTTCCTAACAGGACGGCTCTTTGCATCAGTTGGTAAAGATGTTCGTCCAGACCGAGGTAGTTCAAATTGTTTAATATATGTTTAGGGACTACTCCTGTTGTTGACATAACAATTGGTACTGTTCGAGTGTTGTTCATGTCCCATTGTCTCTTTATTTAAAATTCTAAATCCTATTGGCTATTTTTGCAGTCTGTTTAATATTTATATTATTGTTGTTAGGGATTGCTATGTGAATTAAGGTTGTTTTTCTAGAGATTTTATCTACCAAAACCATTTTCTCTCATTATTATAATTATTATTATTGGATAAGCTGCAGATATCGTCAATTGCGAAGATTAAATAAGAAGTCCTGATAACACAGCGTACTCGTAAAATGTTGTTCCCGATTCTCCTCCCATTACCACGTCCCTTTTCATTCCATTATCGATTTCGTATTACCCATTACTCTTCCGAACTTACTTTATAATCATCGAAGGTTTTATCAAGCTTGTTCGGTAGACTCGTTTGCCTTCACATCCGCTCAAGAGCACGAGTAGTCTCTAAATCTTTTCTCTGGAAACGGACGCCGAAGAGAAAAGAATATTATATTACGCTGGAGAAAAATGTAAGAGTGCCCTCTGGCTGAATGGTGAATAAATAAAGGAAACGGCTGAAATACAGGAAGGAATCGGAGACAGATTGGTATGGATATGAAATCGTGGTTTGCTATTCATTTTGTTCGGAGTTCAGCGACAGTTGTGGTAATACACGTATTGAAAATAAAACAATTGTAGCTGTGTAATAGAAGTTCTCTGTAACTATAAGATGTTGCAATTGTGCAAGTGAAAACATAAGTTTTATTGGCAATTTGGAGAAAAAAAAATTAAATTAATTATAATTATGAAAAAAGTATTTGTTTTTATGTTTTGAGCTACATTTATGTTCATTGATGTCTTCTCTAGTTGTGAACAGATTTGAATAATTATTTTTTGTTTAATAGTGTGTACGTCCGATGATATTTCAAATTTGAGGAAACAATCTGTTTCGTAAAGGTGTGGAGTTTAGGAAATTCCTAACCGATTTCTATAGTTTTTTAAAGAAAAATCCCAAGGTAGTTTCTAAGCTTGTAACAAATTTAAGGAAATCACAGACTTTTCAAATAAATGTTTTAAATTCAATTTAAAAGGAAATTTGTAATGTACATCGAGAGCTTATATTTAGTAAAGTGTAATTAATTTGATTGACATAAATTCGGGTAATAAAATCAACGAGTACAAAACATATTTCGTTTGTATACTATCGATTTACATGAAAATTTTTCAATTCTGCCATGACTGTGATAACGGAGCTTTCGATGTTACCTCCATTTCTATTAAAAAATCAAAAAAAACTAAACAAGTTAAAAATAGAACTAAAAACGGAAAATAAAACAATTAATAAAATTAACCGACTTAAAAAAATAACTAAAGAGGTGAAATTAATGAAATATATTAATCGACTGCAAAGTAGACCTTAAAAATTGTGTTCTAAATGTTATTTGTGGCATATTTTTGATTATTTTTATGTTTTCTTGGGAAATAACACCACAATCGAAATAAAAAGCTGTATATTGAAAGATAATACCAAACGTTTCAAAGTCGAGTCCGACTTCGTTGTCAATGGCTTTCAAATATGTATTGAAAACGTAAATTGCAAACTGAAAGTTTGATTTATGACATTTAAGTTGACAAAAGAAAATTTTTATTGTTTTTCAATAAACAGCTTTCAAGTTGGAAGAATATGAATGAGTTGTCTTTATAATTTATGTCGTTCCTAGGTACGACTTTGTTATAAGATGCGATCACAGAATTCTGCTGTTTCAGTAATACCATTAACGTCATAAGGGAAATACACTGAAATAACCAATATCGAAAACAAAACCAACCAATAAGATACAAGATTCCTTGCAAATGCAATAAATTTTATATTGGAGAAACATCGAAACCATTAAACGTACGAATAAATGAACACAAGAATTACATAAAGAAACGACAATTTGAAAATCGAAAATTTGTGAACATGCATGGCACTTAGGCCATAAAATACAATTTGAGAATTCAACTATACTTCACAGAGAACAACATAACACAAAACGAAATATAAAAAGTGTCTGCCTCAATTCTTTTGATTGAAGACGATTGTATCGCTTCTACTTCTGTAGAATTCAATCGTATCTGGTTACTGACAATTAAGGATGAAATTATTAATGGTCATCTCCTTTTGAACAACTCATTATCGGGATAGTTCAAAAGGTTTTTCCTAGGTTTTCCCTTACGACGTTAATGGGATCACGCAGAATTATTTGATCGCATTTCGTACCTAGGAACGCCACTTATAAATTCTAAAGACAACCCTATGTCAACTAAAATGTTATAAATCAAACTTTTAATTAGCAATTTACATTTTCAATCCATATTTTAAAGCCATTGACAACGTCAAGTCAGAATCGACTTTGTAAAGTTTGGTATTATTTTTCAATATACAGCTTTTTATTTCGATTGTGGTGTTATTTCCCACGGACACGTAAAAATAGGACTTTAAAATGTTGAAAATAACCAACAAAACATATCACAATTCAACACAGAGCACATTCACTGTGTTTGGTACATACACACAAAGTAAGAAAGTGAACCAATAAAAGGTGTTCATTTCGTACAAATTAAGTACCTACCTATCAACAATTAAGTCTGATGAAGCAGTAAATAAGTAAGCCAGAGGATTTTATGTTTGCTTGGCAATAAATCATGGTAAATAAACAAATATAACATCCAATTATTAGTCAATACTTGCATAAAATTAGTTATTCGTTCTAATAAACATTACAATTTTTGTTTGCAAAAATAACAAAAAGGTCAAGTTTATGGATGGTAGAGACAAGGATGACAAACTAGAACTTTACAAAAAAGGTCAACATAACAATACATTTAAGAATGACGCTATTGTCGAAAAGAGCTATAATGTGAATAGCCAAATATAAAATCATATTAATGTCAAACCATAGGTTTCATCTTTTTTCAAGTATATGTATCTGTGAAATATTCTAAAAACTGCCACGTCATATGATCATTTGCAATTATATTTAAATTATGAACTTCACATTAAGATTAGTACTCAAATTGTAACAAAATATTATTTTCATCTTTCTGAAAATTATGTCCATTACTTAGACTCACATAAAGAAAGAGAAACAGAAACAGGTAGATAATGACAGATGTAAGTACCTAATAATAACGAATGTGCAATTCATTGTATATTATGTTTTGTTAATTTTATCGACTTTTCAAGTCAACTTTAAAGACGGATAAAATTAAAAAAGAAAGTATTACTTCATAATAATGTCTCTGACTAAAACAATGTCAAACATTTAAGCCGAATGAAGTATAAAAAAAGGATTCCGCAAGGTCGACCATACTAGAAATTTCGAAAAGACTCCACGAACTGGGAGATGAGCGTCGAATTTACTAGAAAGTTCGATGTAGATTATAAAAAGGAACGGCTGGACATTGCAATAGTTAGTAGAGCTTAGACAGTCGTGTTATTATTTTAATGTAAATTGTTTTTGGAATCAGCTGTTGTATTGTTTGTTTTTAGTGTAAATAATGTTCCAGAAAGTGAAAATGAATATCAGTTTTTATGGTTAATTAAATTTGAACCCACAGAGTTTATTGCAATAAGATTTATGATTCCCAACCATCAATTGTATACAAACTTGTGTTACCACAAGTAAATTCAAGAACAACATAGTTATGTAACTTGAATTACAAAGACAAAAAAATAAATTTGCCAAGTACTAATCTATTGAATTTGGTTGAGTCTCTTGCTTGCAGATTTTATGAACATCAAAACCTCAAAAAAAAAATACTTAAAACGTTTCATAGGAGAAATCTGGATTCTGACGTGTGCATGATTTCATTATTGTCTCTCTGTAAGCAGTAAACACTAGAGTTATATCGAAAGTATGTAATACTTGGATAAAAATATACAATTTTACAGTTTTACTAAATTACTTTTTCAAATTTGTATTAAGCAGACTTTCTGCAGTATCTATTTCTCAAATTTGATTGCAAAATTTAAATAATAAAGCTATATAACATCATCAGTTGCTCTCTCCTCGGATTTTTCATATTTTATTTAATTACGCATTTCGTACACATAACGCAATTTAATATTTTAGCCGCAAAATAATGTCGAAATCTAAGAGTTTCATGAAAAATTAGCTCAAGAGTCCCAAATCAGAAATCACAGTGTGTATTACATCGTTTCCTTTTGATTCCCAGGAAAAAATCAAACGAAAGAAGTGGCTAACAAAGCAATGCTGAACTTTTCGATATTTACATCCATTAAACGCAATACATTATATTGCTTTGATACGGTTTAGTTAATCTTTGCAGTGATTTCTGCCCTATGAATCACAGAGATCTGGCGTCATACACAGTACGAGTTCCAATTTGCAGCCTCCATGAACTAGTTTCCCCTGAAACTCCTAGATGTCGATATAGCTCAAGTTATTTATAATCAATCTCTGTTACAAAAATAAATTCTGTAGCCCCTGTAGCAAATTTCAGTCAAACCTATGGAAAACCTTTTTTTAAATATTACCTCACCGGATGACCCTATCATTATGAGTAGACCAGCGTTGGAAAGTAGAAGAGTTGATGTAGAAACTCCATATCTCAGGTTTCCAAAAATTAAAGCACAGATACATATTGTAATTCAAAATATTTTGCAGTTCTGAACTGGCTCCAGTGAACGTGTCTATTTTAGAAACTTTCCTTATAATAAATAAGATTATTGTAAATTATAATTATTTATGTAATAAATTTAGCAACATGGAAAACCTACCAAAACTATTAGCGTAAACACGTTAAAATTCTCTAATCAATAATTCAAATATCATGTTCTATGTATTTTTCCCAAAAACCTCTACAATATATATTATTCCCACAAAACCCACACACATTAAATAAAGGGCTCGAATATAGTATTCCATTGTTCGATGTTTTCCATAGGCTTTTGTGTTGCTAATAAATCTGCACGTGTACCGTTTGTTTAACTAAATTCGGGTTCAGTTATTTAAAATTGTATTCGAAGTTATGTTATAAAATCATTAAATATTTCATGGTGTGCCTGTAACCGCATTTTAACAATACGTTACAACGATATGTTCTGTCGATCGATTGAATAAACATAGAGCTTTGTCTATTATAATAGTTTTCAGTCTGGAAATTCGCCTAAAGCCGGCGAGAGACAGAATAATATTTGGAATTACTATGGGGTTTTGTTGAAAACACAGAATTTGTCACATTCGAAATTAACATTTAATATCATTGTTCCGTTAGACTTCTAATATTCTCTTTAGATATTGTGAGTTTAATAGTCAATTTTATGTTTGAAATACATGAACGTTTCTTTTTGGATTTCAATCCTTTCTCAAGACAGGTCCCAGGTAGTATCCTAAATTCTCTTCTCTATACAAGGATCTTGGCTCCTATTATACTTACCTATAGCAAAGGTTAAATGGGGAAGTTTTAAAAGAAACTTAGTGCTTTTCATATCTGGCTTCGGATTTACGATCGGACATTTGGTTTTGGAAGTGATCGGCAAAAACCGAAGGTGTCGGATTTTGTTTTTAGCAGTAAATCTGAACTGGTGAATTTGATAGCTGTCAAGATGTGACATTATTAGAACAGTTTCTTACGACGAATAAGATGGCATGTATCACATATCTCAATCGACTTTTGTTATCCCGCAAACCGCCTCAACTTTCATTTTTTTATAGCCGCTATATTGGCTTTTTTAATTTTTAGAAAGAGCGTAAAATTTCCAGTCCATTGATGTCTCACAAGTGTTTACAAAATTTCACACTTCATAAAGTTAGACCTTAATATTTCTAAGGAGGCCGTGACTTGTTTGTAGCAAAATAACATTAATGAGTTGTAGTCATACAAAAATCATAATTTTATAATAGGTACCTAGTTAGAAAACTTAAGTTAGATTAAATTACCAATGACCTAACACCAAACGTTACTTCCAACTCTGGTGTGTAAACATCTCTCTGCCATTTCGTGGGTGTTTTTAACATCTAAATTATAAGTATTGTATATAATTAAAATTCTCTAATTCAGATCATCGTACTACAAGAAATGATTTTAGAACTCGAAATTTTCATTATACTTCCTTCTATACCACTCAGAGAAGTGCATTTGCATTGAAAAATTCGATTGCTTAAGTTCTTGACTAGTTTTCTTAATAAATTGATGATTGTATTTTTCTATACAGAAATTTTCTCTGTTGCGCGTCCGATAACAGTGAAAATAGTCATGCGAAATAAGTTTATCTTGATTCTGATAAATATAAACTAAAAGTTTGTAAATGTATATGCTTGTAACTGTTAATATTCCTTCTTATTTGAAGATTTCTCTACATGTAGCCTTATATGGTAAATTAAAAATTAGTTTCATTATTCTTTTTTGGCTGGATACGCATTAGCGTAATAGAGAGTTATAAGATTACGAGGGTGAATCAAATATGAACCGGACTTTTGTTTTAAAAATTTTGTTGGTACGATCAATACAAATTTTAATACATATTCTTTTTCTACAGAGTCTCCTCTCTTATGTATACATTATTCCCACCGAATCGGAAGTTTTTTAATACCTTTCTCAAAGAATGAAACTGGTCGTGTCGATAACCAATTGCGCACAAATGTTTCTACACCTTCGTTGTCCTCAAAGTGGTGGCCTACCAGTTCTTCTTTAAGTGGCCCAAACATGTGGTAGTCACATGGCGACAAATGAGGACTGTAAGGCGGGTGTTCAAGGGTTTCCCAATGCATTTTGTTCAGTTTTCCTTGAGTCAATGCAGCTGTATGTGGCCGAGCGTTGTCATGCAACAGAATCACACTTCGGATAGACATATCCCGCCTCTTTTGCCGATAGGCAAGTTTCACTTGGAGTAGTTCGCAGTAATACTCAGCATTAATTGTACGGCGTTCGTGCAGAAAATCGATCAGCAGTACGCCTTCAATCAGCTCACGAATTGCGTAGATATTCGCCTCATTGATGCTTGTCGTGGGACGGCGTGCATGAGGCTCATTTTCCACTGTCTCTCGGCCATCTGAAAACTTTTTGTGCCAGTCGTACACTTGGGTCCTTGAAAGTGTTTCATTGTCGAACTGTGCAGATAGTCGACGCAAAATTTCAGACGGTCTAACGCCCTCCCGCGCCAAAAATTTGATAACAACACGTTGCGCAACAGACGTATGCACCTCTTGCTCTAACATGATGCTACTAACGGCGCATCGCCAAGCCGACGAACTCCCCTCTTCTTTACATCCCTACCTAACATATATCGAGACGTCACTCGAATTACCTACAGGGTGAGAAACAGAAAAGTCCGGTTCATATTTGATTCACCCTCGTAGAATCGCTTAATGAGTTTTTTAAGGATTTTATCATAAAAAAACATTTATTTAGTTATGAGCAAACATCATTAATGTGCAAATTCCATTCAAGGTTAGAATCTATTGTTATTCCTAAAACCTTTGAGCTATGACTAACAAGCAAATTCAGATTATTGAATAAAATATTTAAGTTTATCGGATTGCGTATTTTTGTCTTAAATTCCAAATTTATGACCCGAGGTTTACATTAGCTCGTTTATGTGCATCAGGCCAAATAATAGATCTTTCTATACACAAATTGATTATATGGCAGTGTTTTTGCAATAAAGTTACACATTATTGAATAATAAACGGGAGAATTAATAATATAATATAGAATAATTTGGGATAAATCGGAGAAAAATATATTGAATCGATGAAATTTAAATTTTACCGATTTTTGCCACTAAAAACTTTCAAACGTGCAGCGCCCTCAATCTTTTAACCATCAAGCAAACATCATCCCCATCCCATCTCCCTCTGACTCATAACCGAAATCTGCCGTTTGCGGTATTCCAAATACCGCTGAGGGATATTTGCTCTTTGCTAATTGAATACTCGCTTTTGAATGCTTTGAATCCGTCCTTTGTGGTATCTGGAAACTTCTGGGGCTGGCTTTTGTACCGTTCAGTACAATATCCCGATATCAAAGTATTGTGTACGCTGCGCTGGCTGAGTCCCGTGAGCCGTGAGTGGGGAACACTGCACCGAACAATTCGGCCCAAGTTTTCGGTAATCGCAAGGTTTTGTATGATACGGACGTGGGGAACACAAAGTTGTTGAGAATTTGGAAGTTGGTATTAGAAAGTTTTGCGGCCGAACGGGATTTCTAAGAGAAATGTTAAACGTGAATACATCAAAGGGTTTTGTATAGTTTCCAAAGGTAGAGGAAAATAGGACTGGTGGGAGCCGGTAAGTATTGCGTTTGATGCTCAAATATTATTAGATCGAACAGAAATAAACAATTTGTAAATGATTGATGAGGAATATGTTTAATTTCACTAGGAAATCAGGTTTTCTATTCTTAAACTGATTTTGTACAACCGAAAAGTTGAGACCGTTTAGAAAGTGTACCAAGAGCATTTTGTAAGAAATTTGTAGATGCATAATAATGTCAATGTCTAAGTGCTTCTTGGGAAATAACACCACATTTTAAAGAAATAACACAACTCAAAATACAAAAAAGTGCATTTATAAAATCCCGTGTGAATGTAATAAATTCTATATTGGAGAAACCTCTAGACCTCTGAATGTTCTAATAAACAAACACAAAAATTACATAAAAAACGACAATTTGAAAAATCCAAAATTTGTGAACATGCTTGGGACCTTGGTCATAAAATACAGTTTCAAAATTCAGTTATATTACACAAAGAAGAACACAACACCAGAAGAAAACTAAAAGAGTCTGCTTTACTTTTGTTAAATGAAAACGATTGTATCGCTACTACCTCCGTAGAATTCAGTCGTTCCTGGTTGCCGATGATTAAGGAAGAAATTGCTTATGGTCATGTCCTTGTGGACAACCCAATATCGGGATAGTTCATAAGGTTTTTCCTAGGTTTTTCCTTATGATTTTAATGGGATCACTGAATCAACAAAGTTCTTTGATCGCATTTTTGGCGAATGCACTATCTAATGCAAAGTCGCACCTAGGAGCGCCACATAAAATTCTGAAGATCTCCCTTTCAAATTCTTCCAATTTGAAAGGAACTTTATGATTATATGATCTTTAGAAATTTCTGTGCTACCCTGTATATTACAAATAAAATTCTGTTAGTTACGTCAAAAATCAAATAATACACATTGTCAAATATTTTAATTTACATCTTAGAATTGTGCCTTTTTAATCCGTAGTTTCTTAACGTTTGGAATATACAGCAATTTTCTTTAAACTGTGGTGTTATTTCCCAAGAAGCACTTAGACATTGAAAAATATGCCACAAGTATCATTCAGAAAACATAATTAAACGTTTCTGTGTGTTTTGTCTCTACTGTATCTCTATCAGGTCTATGTCATGTATCCATGATTTTATTGACGTGCTCAAGTTTTGTCCCTGTAGTGTCTCTGTATCAGTTTACTCTGTTTGGTTAGTGGCTGATTTCAATCTCATTCGCGAATTGTATTTGTCCTTGTCCTTATCTTGTATCTAGCTCTAGGTTCTGTATACTCATTAGCGTCTCAATACCTCATCTATCTTCTCTCGGTTTGGCTTCCGATTTGATTCCTTCTTGTTCATTTACTTGTTTCTATTGTCTGCGTTTGCCTATTATTTCCTCTACATTGTTCATCTTTGGTCACTAGCGTGTCTCTTACGTGTCTTGACTTGCTTCAGTCTTCTCTATGTTTATCTCTGTCTTGCCTATGTATCGTTACATTATCTGTGCATTGTTCTATTTTTCTCTATATTTTCGTGTATTTTCTCTGTCGATCTTGTATTCAGCTAGTTACTGGGTTCTCATTGTTTTAATCATGTCATTCCTCAGTCTCGTCTTGCCCGTTTTTTCTCGTGTTATATTCCTGACTCTCTTTGGTCCTGCCCCTGCCTTGCCTCTGTGTGGTCTCTGGTTTGGACTGTCTTGTCTCTGTTTGGTCTTTGTCTTGCCTTTGTCTGTCTCTGACTTTTCTGTCTTGTTTCTGAAGTCTCTCTGTCTTGCTGTGGCTTTTTTTATCTTTCAACTAAAGCACATAATTGTATTAAGTTACAATGGTGGTTAAAGTGTTATTTTCGTCCATAAGGCGAAAATAAAGCTGATCTATTTGACATATTAGGACAAAAATGATACTGATATTAGGTTTTAAGTAATAAAGTACTGATTATTAATAAAATAAACATTAGTAATAGAAACTACAAATTTAATTTATCTATTATCACTATTGTGTTCTCACTGAATGTCTTTTAACTGCAATTCGTGGTTATAATTATGCTAACAGTTCCTCTTTAAACTGAAAGCTATAACAAAGTTAGTTTATAAAATTTTCACGAAATCTGGACAAGAATTGTCTGTAATATTACTGATGGCTGTACAGTTCTTAGAAATAAAATACAAAATTCAGTATATAAATATTTAATTAAACTCAATATTAATCCATGTGTCTGTTCACGAGTACATTATTTACAACTGATTTTGAAAAGGTTAACACTCGTTGCATTTAATGTTTCATCTTTTAGCACGTTATTGTCTAATAAACACATATTCATAAACAAATATATGTGTCTTTATTTACATGATCAATTACTTTTAATAGACCACTTAGTTCACATTTATAAATCATAAATCACATTTAGCATATTTGACAAACTTTAACTGTTTTTTTTTCTTTCCGTTGATTTAATAAGGTTTCCACGAGATTCGATACAAGATTTGGAAAACTAATAAAGTCAAATAATATCTCTAAAAATGATTTAGTATACGTATGGCTCCCACATATTCCATGACATTAATGCTTTTTGCTCCATTGTTTATTGATGGAATGTTATACATGTTATTTAAAACCGTTACACTGAGGTTTCACTTTAAGTTTATAACTATTAAAATTTTACTACTAGTAGCAAATAATAAATTACGTTGACTTATCGTATTCACGTTATAAAGTGCACGAAAAAAATAGTGGACTTTAACGCACGCAAAAATTCTTAATTATGCAAAGGTCTATTGACCTTGATTTAGCCTTATGCCTGTGATGTATCTCTACGTGGGTGCCTTGGCTTTGGTTATTTACCTGTCTTGTTTCTGTCTCATTAAGTAACATGGATGATATCTTAGAGCATATACTTCTGAAGTTAGCCTGCAATTCACAACCATCGTGACAATACTAGGAAGAGAGGGCAATAAAGAGAGAATCATGTTATCTCACTTGGCGGGCGGAAGCAGCTAATAAACTACATACTGGACGTATTTAATTGACAGTAACTCCCAATGGAGTGACATAGCCTCCAGCTGTCTCTATTGTCCTCTATTTTTAGTATTGTCAAGATATTCGTGCAATCCAGTCTACATCCAGATGTGTAAGCTCTAAGCACGATACATATTTCAAGATAATTAACTATCTTCGGTTTGGTTTTGACTATCCCAAGCAAATAAAAACATAGTTATCTAGCTGCAATGATGAGAAAAGTAAAATTTGAGCATTTATTTATTATAGACGTAGGTCCAAAAAGTATATTATTCAAATTTAACATTTTAAATTTAGTTCAAAGGACAAAATATTAACATTTGTTTCTCAGAACAATTTGTATTACAATCATGTAGGAGTACCGACAATCCAATTCAAATTGGAACCATTTAAGTCTAGTCGAAATAGTATGGAACAAAACTATTGTTTCACAAAAATGAGCGTCATAAGGTCAGGTAGGATAGGACTACCTCCTATACAATTTAATAGAATTAAATTTGTCATATTGTTAGGAGTATATGAGAATGAAACTAGACCACCAAGTGTATTGAAGAGTGTACTTAGAAGTAAAAATTGTTTCTTAAAATATTCCTAAATGAACTAAAATTAGTAATTTTAAAATCAAGCAATAAAAAATGTTGAAAATAATTTACCTTCCGCAGCATGTCCTCGAGGGAGTCCATGTCGGAGCTTCCGTTGTTGTTGTTACTCGGTTGCACCATCTGCAGCATACACCCCACCGCAGCTGCCTCAGCCCCCCACAAGCCCCAAAGGTCTTTCACGTGACCCGCTCACTTTTAAATTAGCACTTGGAAAATGACAAAATTTACTTTTATTTACTCATTTTATAAATTGAAATGTTAATGGAAAGTAATTTCAATGCATTGTTTTTGTGTCTTCTTTATCTCTATTTTGTAGGAATTGATGGAAATGATGGTATAGTAACAACGGAAGATGCGTTAAAAGTATATACTACTAAAATAATTTATTGAATTAATTAAATTATGAATATTCCTGTTTGACGAAAAACAAAAAGACTTATGTATTAAAGTATTCTTTTTGTAAATCGATAGCGACATATAGTAGTTTCAGGCCTCTTAGTTTGTGTAATTTCTATCATAGAAATCATCCTAATGAATTCGTAGGTTAACTAAAACCTCTCGAAGCAGTTATGACACTACTTTTTTGAGATTTTATTTTGTCTTGCGTTCAATGGATAGTCAAATCTCGAAATAATAGTATAATATACTACCACCTTTGATGTATATTTTTATTTTATTAATTGCACCAAACACAAATTAACGTTACGATTTTCGATTAAGTTATAAGCTAAACTATATTCACTTTCATATCAAAATTTTTCTTACATTAGGAAGAAAGTTTCATTTTCGTATATATCATCAGTGTTTTTAAATTCTTTTAAACTATGCGCCTAAAAATATACAAGAAATAATATTTTAATTAATTTCTGCACCCCATTCATTTGATTTGTCATATGCACTTGGAACTTAATTTTGTTCTTATGCCGCCTCCTCAGTTATAAATTAACTGGAAAATTCGTTAGGTCACCAAAATCTATAAGTATGAAGTTACAATTTCGTTGATTAAAAGAATCTAAGCTGTGCGGTTATTCTGATATAAGAGTGATTCTTTGAGGTTACATATTACTGCAGAAAAAAAATTAAATTAGAGAAATATAGGTACGTCACGGTGTACCTCAATATTGGTCGCCAAAATCACCTGACTTTTATCCTGCTTTTTGATCTGGAGCAATTTGGAGCTTTATCGTGCCAAATTACCGTCGAAAGCGAAGAAGATCTAGTCGTAAGAATTGTGGCAGAACACAATCAGTCTAACCCGAGGTCACGTTTTCAATGAGAAAACTGTTTAGAATATACGGCGTTGTCGTACCTGTATAGCAGCACCATGTAGAAGTTATAACAATGACAATTTTATTGATTTGTTTTATATGCAAAGTGGGACATTTAATCTATCGAGTAATTTCTGTAACAATCCAAGTGTATAAGAAGTTCGACTTGCAGATCTCTAAGGTATTCCAGATTGCCCAGCAATATATATCACTGTGTCTATAGAAATTCTGGATAACAGAGTATCTGGAACTCAATATAGTATTCATATTTATCATGTATATCCCACGCATTGCAAAGATGTTACTCCGTGGTTACGCACAAAGAGGGAAGCCTACAGCTCGCGCTGTAGCATATTCTTCAAGGATTTTCTCGACATTATACCGTCCATCCAAACTCCCGAGCCCGTCATGAAAATGTATTTCCCAGCAGTCAACTGGGTAAACATCATTAATAGAAGCAATTTAGTGTCGGTGTCGCTTTTCTCTGGATTTCCTTTAGAATGGCCCCGAGAAGAAGAAGAGAATGGCCAAAGTTTCTCGAAAGTCTTTCCACTCGTCGTCCGCTTTTCTCTCTGTCCCGACCCTCGGATGCGAAACTTTTCAATTCAATATTCGTGATGTGAAAAGAAAAAGTAAAAGGGTTGAGGGAGATTTATTTACCTCAAGAACTGTAGCATTTAATCTTAACAATAAACCCAACATTTTTCGAGTTTAATAGGGATTCATTACTAATGGAGGAAATCGAACGGTGGGGCGTGTTTGCTTTCTCTATTGAATTAATGTTAGTGTTTGAGGAAACCCAATTCACTTTCCCGGAGGAAGGCATTAACATGAATATTTGAGTTTTTAGATTTCAAAAACGTTTTAGCAACTTATAATATCGATACAATGAATGGTTTGCTAATCAATACTTTGATACGAGAGCAAAATATAGTACATTCAAAAATAAATGGATACCTTGCTAATTTACATAGTAAAGAAAATCGATTTATTGAACTCTCAATCACAATCTATGAGACTTTTATTGATATTTACAATTATATTGACATGTTGCACAACAGTGCTTAAACAATCAATTAATTAAAGCTAGTGTTAATAAAATTATATCCAAATCTTGGGTGAAGTAATAGACTTAAGAATTAATGGTTAATAGAACATAAAAATTACATACGGAACAACATAAGAAGTAAGGGGAAATTTTCAAGTTATTTACGAGTAAAATAAGAGCGATAACTGAGTAATTTGTGTAAATCACCTCAATGGAAACAACTACCATGTGACAATATTAGTGAAACAAAGAACAAAAAAATGTACACCCTTCATCTAATGAAGAATAGCTACTATAATTTCTGAAAATATTTACAGATAATCACTGAAAACCTTATAAAAAACATTTATTTTTGTTCTATAAAATGTAAAGTGTCTAATTTCATATCATTTTACACGGTTGAACATCTTATTACAGAAAACAAACCAAATAATCTTCAATCCGTGATTAAATAAATGGCAAGTGACTTTTTTCGCCTCCTCGGTTACCAGATTTAAGCTCAAACATAAACATTTCGGAGACAATCTGTATCATTGTATAGAGATTGGCTGACAGTATATAAGGACCTACTTCAATAATATATTTTTGTCAATATGCTTTATTAACATTTAAATAGATAAAAACAAGTGTACCGAATTAAAAAAATACAGTAACATTATTTAGGGAATCGAAAGTCAGAGTTTAAATATTTTAAATTTAAATATCTCACTTACTTCAAATATGTGGTGAAGCGAAATTATACGGCTGATTCAAACAACATTAGAAACATTCAACGGTGTGGAGAAGAATTATTATATTATACAGGGTGGCTCAGACAAAAACAGACAAATAAGTTATAAATACACAGCAGCATATACATGGTGGTTGCAATATAGGGTGAATTAGACTTAGAGTACTTATATAAGGTGGTCCAAACAAAAAAAATTTTATTTTTGTTTTTTGGGGCAATAACACCACAATCGAAATAAAACGACGTATATTGAAGTAAAACCAAACGTTTCAAAGTCTATTCTGACTTCGTTGTCAATGAATGATACATATAAAGCCACTGATTATTGATAAATATAAAGCCATTGACAACGAAGTCAGAATAGACTTTGAAACGTTTGGTTTTCCTTCAATATATGTCGTTTTATTTCGATTGTGGTGTTATTGCCCAAAAAAACATAAAAGTAATCAAGAATATGCCACCAACAACGTTTAGAAGACAAAAAAAAATAGTTAAAAAAATATGTGAAAAAAATTGAAAAAGAATACAAATTAGACAGAAAAATAAATAAAAGGGAAGGCGCTTTTTGGTGTGACTAAAATACGCTAATGGTCCACCGAGGCAATTTTTTTATAAATTGTTATACACTAAGGTAGATTCAGACGTGATTCATATTTTTTTTTATAACGTAAAACATACTATATCTTAGAACATTGGAAAACTGATGACAGAAGTCCGCAAATGTCATAATGAATATATTTACAAAATTAAATATATATGTCAGAAAATAGTTATTGATTGCTTGACCTCGTTTCACATTCAGATATTTTTATGATGTAGCTCTGTAGAGTTGTGTATACAGAGTTTCTTGCGGTTATGGTAATACATACACAAGGGAAACTTCAAGACCTTTAGAAGTAAGGTAAAAGCAACATTAATAAAACATTCCCAGAAAACATGTGGACAACTCATGTACTAACCAGCATCGGCAGCCATAGGATGGACTGAGATAAACCACACATCCTATTGCAAGATGAAAACTTAAAAAAGAGTAAACTTAAAGAAGTCAGCTGTATGATGCTAAATAACGCGGAAATCGGGTCATCTTCAACTGATCTGGGGGGGAGGGGGGGCTATTGCCTGAAGAAGAAGAAAAAAAAACATTACACTCAATATTGAGTGATTGAAAAACACCTAAATTGCCACTGTAAAAATTGTATCGAAGTAAAAATTTACGATGAAACCTTTATGTTGAATCTGAAGACAGAAAACCCTAATGCACAGGCAAATTAAGCAAAGACTTCTTCTACAATCATCCAAAAAATAGTCTAGTAGGATATAGCTTTGATTATAGCTTTTGTCAAAAGTTGTTTTCCTCACAAAAAAAAATTGACACGTGTTAGTGAGAAATATTCGTGTTCATTATTTACGACTAAAGCCCTTGAATTTCCAAATATAGGTCACAATGGACGAAAGAGAAGCAACGTATATATAAAAAACGTGAACAAATGGAAAAATTTACTGGACTGTAAGCACCACCATATTGACAGTTTAATCAAAGGCATCGTCCAATTCCGAAATAACATATTGAGCAATTTCCTTCGTCATAAATCGTGAATGGTCCGCAGAAAAACGCGACAGAGGGAGCCAGAAGCGACAAATGGAAATTCGTATTTCCATTTGATGAAAAACTACCTATATTTAGGTTCGCCTCATTGATTTTATGGAATCGGAAGTAGATCCTACTTTCTCGTTTTTGTTTAAAAACTTAGGAGTAAGAATCAAAAAAGAGCATATACAAAAGTGTTTCCAGTACAAGTTTTATTACACATTTTTTTAAATAAAGGAATGACAGATTAAAATTGTACAGCTCTGAAATATTTCAAAATTAGTGATGAATGATGAATGCTAAATTTAACAACGGTTCTAGGAAGGTAAATTACGCAAATTTCTTTGCTGAGATTTTTACAATTACTCGTACCTCAATCTCAATACGCCTGACCTAGTGAAATGACACTAGCTATATAAATTAAATGTTGCAGTAAAGATACTCATAAAGCCTAACTCGAACATAAACAAGTATCTATTACAAAGCTATATTTGTTATAATTTTTACAATTCAGTAGATTCAGTTTTTTCAATTTATTTTCCTGACGAGTATGATAAAAATTTACTAGGTCAATAAAATTGTTTTTATCTGCAAAGTTTGATATAAGTTTGGTATTTTTTGTGAAATTATATAAGTTTCATGTTTTTTTTAACCGCAATTTAATACTCCTGCAATTTTGTCCAACATTAACTGTCCCGCAATCTTTATATTTAGCCATATAAATAAGAGTTTCGTGTGGACCAGTAAATTTTTTTATGTATTTCTACAAAAATATTCGTACAACCCAAATTTGAGAGTTCGATATACAATCTTAAATTTACGGCACAAATTAATGATTTCAAAGGTTCTTTTTTGACAGGCTTGTGATTGTAAAAATACTTCATAAAGCTTTATTTTGATTTTCCTACTTAGATTTTTAAGCAAACGTGATATTTGTATGATGACATTTAATTATTTGCTCTGATATTTATTTTCTCAGATAGTAAGGGTATGAATACAACCACGATGTTCACTACAAATTCCAAATTCACTACCATTGAGATAACTGCAAGTGATTTATGTTTTAAATGTGCTTTTAAAAAATATATAGAAACAACTACTGTCGACAGATAAGGAGCGAATATACAATAGAATCATCATTATAATGGAAGCAGGCTTAAATGAAATAATATAAACTTTAGTTTATGATATTCTTCGGCATTTTGCTTCGGGTTGCTTGGGTTCCACTTGCACAGTTATAGTTTTTGTACAGAAGTAATCTTTCAGTAATAGGAGCCAAATTTTTATAAAAAAAGTACCAACACGAATGTAGAAATATATCGTTGACAGTTACAAATCAAGGCCTACCAAGTAGATTTTCGGTGATGTATAAATACTGTCAGCTTCACGGAGCAAAACAAAACCTTAAAGATGACAATTTGGCTGTTGAAATGGCACTGACTGTAAAATAATTTGGTCAAGTGCGAGTTGGACTCGCATACTTAGGGTTCCGTACTACCTTTAAGATTCGAATATTCCAGTTTCAGACAAGCAGGGAATGAGTGCATTTTCTTATATTTACCCTTATATCTTTTAAAGGAAGCGTTTTAAATTTATAAAAAATACACACTTTGATTTTCCACACATACACTTTTTATTTAATCTGCTTTAGGATTCGCTTAATTTTTATCACAATACATATGTATTTAATTTTCTAATTTGCCCCCAAAAGTAACGATAGAGTTTTATTTTACTATAAACTTTCAGAGATGCCTTTTATAATCTACTGTCTGAGTTTTGAGGCTCTGTAGATTGGAAGAAAAACGGCAATATAGGTCAAAGTTTAAATTATAAATTATTAAATCTGTTATTCAAATTATTTAAAAATATAAATAAAATATATTTTTCAAATTTTAAATAGTGTAGTTTCTAAAGTGGGAATTAAGTCGACGTTTAATATTTTTAATATCTTTTATACAAATGATTTAAAATATGATATATTTGTATTGACATAATGAGCCTTTTATCTGATAATTACATGATGCGTTTGAAAACTGAATCTTTATTTTCCATTTAATTGGATAATTTGTCCCTAAATTACTATGGGGTGTTTCTAATAATTTATTTTCCGTTTAATTCTATTATTTGGAGGCCAAATAATAGAATTAGGGATTTTTTTTCATATTTTTCCCAAAAACAATAAAAATGAGGTCTTAGAGTTTGGGGAATAACGGGGAGAATGGGTAATTTTTTTTAAATATTTTTTATATATTTTAAAATACTCATTTTAAAAAATTAAAAAAATATATTTGTATTCGTTATAATGAGCCCTGGGATTTGATATATTACATGACCCGTTAGAAACAGTTATAATTTTTATTTTCCATTTAATTCTATAATTTGCCCCCCAAAATGAATATTAGGGTTTCTTCTTATTTTTCCAATAAAGTTCAGGTGAGGGGCTATACTTCCAGTTTTCAAAATTTTTCAGGTTATGGTTTCGAGATAAGGGGAGGAATGGGTAAATTTTTTAAATATTTTTGTTAATATCTTTTAATTAATTTATTTATAAATATGGAAAAATATATTTGTTTTCTTCATCATGAGCCCTTTTTATTTGATATATAAGATGCTGGGTTAGAAACAATTTTAATTTTATATTTTCCATTTAATCCTATAATTTGCCCCCCCAAAAAAATATTAGGGCTTTTTCCTTATTTTTTCCAGTAAAGTTCAGGTGAGGGGCTATACCTCCATTGTTTTTTCAAATTTTTCAGCTTATGGTTTCGGAGATAGGGGGGGGGAATGGGTAAAATTTTTTATATTTTTGTTAATATCTTTTAATTAATTTATTTTAAAAATATGAAAAAATATATTTGTTTTCGTCATAATGAGCCTTTTCATTTGATATATAACATAATGAGTTAGAAACAATTTTAATTTTAATTTTCCATTAATTCTACAATTTGCCCCCCAAAATAAATCTTAGAGGTTTCTCCTTATTTTTCCAGTAAGTTCAGGTGAGGGGCTATACCTCCATTTTTTTTTCTTTTTCAAAATTTTCCAGCTTATGGTTTCGGAGATAAGGGGAGAATGGGTAATTTTTTATAATTTTGTAAATATCTTTTAATTAGTTTATTTTAAAAATATGAAAAAAAATATTTGTTTTCATCGTAATAAGCCCCTTTTATTTCATATATAATATGATATATTTCCATTTAATTCTGTAATTGCCCCCCAAAATTAAAAGTAGAGTTTCTCCTTATTTTTCCAGTAAACTTCAGGTCAGAACCTATAAATCTATCTTTTTTCAAAACTTTACGTTTTATAGTTTCAGAGATAAGGGGGGGGGGGGAATGGCTAAATTTTGGTATATTTTCGTTAATGTATTTTTAATATATTTTTTTAAAATATGAAAAAAATATTTGTGTTCCCTCAGAATGAGACCTTTCATTTGATATTTACATCATTCGTTTGAGAATTTTTTTTATTTTTAAATTTTTAAATTAATTCTATAATTTGCCCCACAAAATAATATTAATGGTTTCTCCTTAATTTTCCTGTAAAGTTCGGCACACTCTCAATATTTTCCTATTTTTTTCAAAATTTTTAGGCTCAGTAGTTTCGGAGATCAGGGGGGGTATGGTCGATTTTTTTAGTTTTGTTCCCCCCAGAATACCCCTAAAATCTTTTTTTTTTTTTTTTGTTCCTGG